>OX101745.1:8136035-8525589 GCA_944452665.1 Stenoptilia bipunctidactyla | reverse complement strand
AGAAGGCCCTGCAGTAGAGAAAATATAATATAATATTTAATTAAAATTGACAAATATTTATAATCGATTGATTTATCGATAGTTCATCAACTATATATGGCGCGTATTCGACCGGAGGCACCGGTTGACCTGAAGTAATGCTGTGACCGCGCGCTCTCCGCCCTCTATCTCGAAAACGGTTCACTGTATGAAAAATTTTTTTTAACAAAATTTGTAGAGAATTTTCTTTTCTACAATATTGATAAAAAATACAAATAGCAAAAAACCCATAGGAAATGAGATATTTACAAAAAAAGCGCAAAAAACCGATTTTTGTGACCTTGAAATTTAATAGTTGCGTACACCCTACCATATGTAGGTTCTGAGACAACTTTTAGGGTGTCAATATACAAGTATTTATAAACTTACAGCTGGGTATCTTGAATTCCGAGATCTAGGAACACGAAATATTAGACTTTTTAGTTTGTATGAAAAATTATTTCTTCAGTGCATGGATGTAATACTTGGCATAAAGGTTCTTCAATGACTGGTTGTGTTAAATATAACCAATGTTTATGCGCGTACGAAGTTGCGGACAAAAGCTAGACAAAAGCTAGAATATTCCAATTATTTCCTTTGGATCCCACTTTTGGAACCCACTTTTTACTCAAAGTATATATAACTATTCGATCCCGAATTCTTAAGAAATGTGTATGCATTAAAAGTTAAAAGACTGTATTTGATTTGATAGTTCAAGATATACAGGGTGTTTGTTAACAGTATGCAAAACGGGAAGGAGGTGACAGTCTAAAACATTTTGACGAAGTGTAATAGTTTTTTTTTTTATTAAAGTGTTAAGGTTTTTCCAAGAAAACTCCAAAATTTGACATTCAACCTCTAACAGTACTTCTGTTACTGCAGGCAGATTCTTTTTATTTTCTGTTTTGGGTCACTGTAACTTGAAACATCTTCGACTCAAGAAAAAAAACTGAAGGCATTCGAAAATAAAAAAGTATTCGAAAAAATATTAAAGTATTTCTTTCGGGTTGGATTAAAACAAAACTAAAATAGTAAAGTACTTAATCCTGAAAATACTGTATAGCCCCTTAATTCTTTTTTTTTAATATTCCCTACTTCTTGGCCAAAATTTTGACTAGCTGCAGATTTATTTTGAAACTATGTTTGATTCGGATTTCAAAACATTGTTCCGAATATCCATTGAAAACACGATTGGTTCGGTTTTCCTAAGACTGGATACATACACATATGATGAATAAACAATCTGTAAATAATGGAGACATGACGAGAAAAAGACAATATCGACTTTTCTCGTTTCCAAATTGAACTCGTCCTTGCGAAACAGGCATTCTGTTAATATCAAGAATCAAATTATGTTCCATCTGTACCCGACATGCGAACTCCTCATATCATATTAGTTCAGAAAAATCTTTCGAAAATGATCGTACGAGAAAAAATCTCATTGTTATTCGGTGTTGGAACTCCCTAGTCATATGGTTTGGTTTCAAAGTTCCGTTCCCTGGGAGCTCTATGTATATTGGTTCTTAAATTCGAGTTGAAAGGTAATTGTGTTTGAAGATATGTGCTTTGAAACATCTGAGTCTGTATATGATGATATTTTTCATAAGTGTATTTTGAAAAAAGAATTTTACATTTGAATTTTGTATGAACGACTGCTCGCTTTAATTGTAATTGCTGATTTCAAATATGAAGTAGTAATAACGATATCTTACTAACTTGATATGCGACTTATTCATTCAGTATCTACGTGTATAAATTGTTTTCATCTTATATTTTTTTAAATTATTTAATATCAACACTGACAAGGAATATTATTTCATTTATTTTTTATAAATTTCCTTTATTTTGTTCTCATCATATGATTCCTTACAAAATTCTCAGTAAACCATTCGAATGAAAACAGAAACAAATTGTATAATTTTCCAAAGAATCTCAAAGAGTTCTCCAATCATTTTTATCCTACTAATATTTTATTTGCGAAAATGAGGATGATTAAAGGAAGCCAACTAAGTAGATAAGGCTAAGTCATTGATAAATCTTCTTGCGCGATTTAATCGACGTATAGAGACATATTATATCGAAATAAAGTAAACTAAAATTTTAGAACTAAATATCGTTTTTGACTTTTAGCCGTCATCGTCGCGTCGTCGATTTCTTTGGAATAGGAAAGTGCGTCTGTTTGCCTTCTTGCTTAAAATACTGATCCGATTTGAATATAATTTGGTATATAGGTAGACCTGACCCTAAGGATGGATATAAGCTAGCTTTAATAACGAAAAAGGGGGAGAGAAATAGGGCGTGAAATTTATTTTGAAAACTATCAGAACCGATTTCAATGAAATTTCGTACAGATATAGACTTAATCTTGAAAACTACTTTTTATAGCAAAAAGGGGTTGAGGGGATAGAAATGGGAAGTAATTTTTTGAGCTATTACTTAAATATTCGAGATGTTATTATGATCACTTGAAAAAGATATTGAGCAGTTATTTAATGTAATGGCGGTTGGTTAATTTATGCGACAGTAAAACATGGTCGGTACTAAATTGGTCTGTTATTTTATCATACAATGTCAATTTTCAAAATAATTGAGCAGTACAATAAATGAATAAGCGGTAAAACTTATGGAATGCATACATGTTTTAGGAATTGTGTTTCATACCAATATCGCGATCTGATAACCGAAACGTCGAGTCAAAATTTAAAATGTAAATATACGCGATAAATCCGGTTAAAAAGTGTTTTATTTAATCGCGATCTGAATCTGAAAGATTATGCTATCAGAAGGGCTCCCGTACCTGAAGATGTAGTCGGTACGGTTAGGTGTGACGACGAGCGCAGCGAGGAAGAGCAGTTAGGTTGCATATAGTTATTCACTTGCGAGAGTGGAGCGAGCGAAACGAGCGGTGCCGCGGTAGCGGCCGGCGAAGCGCCATCAACCTGGTCATCTATCACACTTGGACAATCCCGACATGGTTAAAAGTTATATTGCTTAGAATTAGATTTCTTACCGACTAATTCCGATTTATTACTGCCCGCACGTAACCGCTCACTCAATATTTTTTACCGCTCATTTAATTATTTTCCTGCTCCATTATTTTTTCACTGATCCATTTCATTATTTTTCATTACTCATTTTTGTTTACTTTACTGCTTAGTTTTAACTGCTGAACTAGTTATTAAACGTGCCATTTATAATTTTTAACTTACCAAAACTGCTATTTATATCTGCCTCGTTAAATGAGAGCCAATAGAAATATGGAATGTTTTTTTTTTAATCCACGCAACCGATTATACTAGTTGAATGTTGCCGTAGTTATTTGTTATTTTTTTTTATAAACTAACTCCTCATTCGGTAAATTATGCTTAATCAAAAAGTTTTCACGCGTGAAACCGTGGATAAAAGCTAGTTTCAAATATTCAGCTAGATATCGCAGCAAAGTCCCATTTACACTAGAATTCGCTCCATCTGGAGAAAACGGTCTTGGTTATTTGGTCTGCATAGTTCACTAGAGCTCTTTGAAAGTTAGATTGTATATCAAAACTACTTGAATTAAACAGTCTTGATAGAAAAGTCAATTGCATCTTTGCCGTAAATTAGATATACAATAGTGAAAGCTTATTTTTATGACTTTAATTGTAAATTGTTACTGGGTGTTTATACAGGGTGTTTGGTACACAGCTGGCCAAATTAAAATGGGATTAGGTGGGCCTATTCTGAACATACTTGCTTCGAGTACTACTAGTATATTTCTTATACTTACTAGTAAATATGACAGTTTTTCTAAATTTTCAAAAAAAAAAACCCAAATTTTTACCTTCTAATCAAAATAATTTTTTTTTCTTGTATGAGTATCTTCTCAAAATAAATTTCATTAGTATTTCAGGTATAGTTTTATTTTAACTATATGAGTATTTGGTCCAATAATTCGAGAAAAAAAAGGTATGAGGCAACAAAGTCTCGAGTATGCGGAAAAATTATAGATATTTTTTTTCATTTCAATAAAAATATGAAAATAAACGATGTGAATTTCAAAATACTTTTAAAAACTTCTTCAGTTTATCTTCTTTCTAACGATATACTACATATTATTACAAATAATCAAAACTCATGCCTTTTTGAAAGTACTCCGATAATTCCGAATTCCTAATAATGCATCATCGATAAAATGTACTCTATTGATGTTTTTTATTCTAGATAAAATGTTCTACAATGGTACTGCCAATTACAGCAACTTCACGGCCTCAAAGTAAGCCATGCTTGTTGATTTGAGATACCACGTTGCAAAAAAAAGAGTATACCTAATAATAACAATTTTATAAAGCACGTTGACATTTTGTGGAAAACGTATTTTTTTGATAGGATAATAGACCTCTTTGTTGTGTTCCTAAAACTCGCCAAAAAATATTATACGTTACATGTAATAATAGAACTTTTTGTCAGAACAAATTATTTTATTTATATTTTTTTTAGATTTCATATTTCAGATACAAAATCAAGAATACTGCGGACGTTCCAATTCATATTTATTCTTTCATGTCATATGTTAATTTTTCATAGGATAATTTAAGTATATTTTTATGTAGTTTATGTTTTATTTAGGTTTTAAGGTATGCCCCAAGCTACATTTACGGATATACTATATACATGGTTGCCTGTTAGAGTACGCTTCCCAGCGATAAGGCCGCCAATTGTATATAATTTTTATGTATATATATTTTTAAGGCATACAACAAAGTGTAAATAAATAAATAAGTAGAACATTCTACTATGCTAGCAGTCTCTAATATGTTTTTTAATCTTCTGAAGGAATCTTAGCAACACTTCGCAAAAGGTTCCTTTAAAAAACCAGAGACATCCTTTCATATGGAGTGCATTGCTCTAATAATCTCTTCTTTGGAACCATTCTACGATCCAGTTATTTTAAAATTTTGTGGTGTGCGCCGGTATTCATTTAATATTCCTACAATACATCATCTTTTAGGTCTCCACAAGGCCAAAAATGTAGCTAAACTTAATTATTATTAAATTAATTATAAAATAGTAAAAATATCTAATTAAATAATTGGGAAGATTATACCTGAGTTTGGTCTATCAAACACCATAACAGATAAGTAATTATTTGTTAAATACATAATAAAGAAGACTTTGTTTAACATTTAAACATCAAGCATTGACTGTGACATTACAAAATTTTTGTACGGAAATGAATAAAATTTTGATATATATTTTCCTTTTACCATCTCGAGGTCATAACGTATCCTTTTGTTCAATTATCTACCGAAGTCTTTCAAGCATAAAATGCCCTTTTACCCGACTGAAATTATAAGAAAATACCTACAATTACACGAAAAAAATACAAGGTGAACCCTACTTTGTCACTGAAGAATAGAATTGGGTTTTGAGTGGGTTTCGTGAAGCGAAGGTGAATTAATTACTTCTTAAGGACGACTTGAAGTTAGGTAAGAAAGCAGAGTTCTTAGGACGAAATTAATGGAAGTGAAGTAGAAAAAATATACACGTTGTCAGGAGCAGTTGTCTTTGGGACATTTTTTGTGCAGCTAATCTTAGCTGGTGTTTCGTAAATCCTGCAATGATTAATGTGCTTGCGAGTGTAATGGCGACGTTTTGGGATTTGGATGTGAGGCTAAGTTTAACTCTTTTTATGGTTTCGTACAGCAAATGCATAAAACTTTATGGGATTAGGTACTTAGTTTTACATCTATATGCTTATCTGTCAAGAACTTTTTTCAGGAATACGTGGAAGTTTAAGGCTGTATTTAATATCGAATATTTAGGTAAAAGTAAAAGGTAAATGTCAAAGTTAAAAGTAAAACGTAAAATGTTAAACGTTAAAGTTAATACATAGCATACATACAGACCGTTCACTATAAGATGTCCCCTGCCTGCTGATGTTGGCAGCATTGTGGCAGCAGTGTTACCAATAATATGTGTCCATTTTAACCCCGTAATCTAACTTTGTTTATACCTACCACGAATAAATTATATGTTTAATTTTCTGATTTGTAAATAATAAACAACTATAAGACTAGGAAGGTTTTGAATGACGACACAATTTATATTATACGAGGGCGAGTCAAAAAATTCTTAGAATGAATACAAAAAAAAAAAATTAACAAGAATATTTTATTTTTCTACGTAATCTAATACACTTAGAATACCGCATCTCCAACTTTCTTATTCCTTCCACAAAAAAATCATTTTCTCGACTATTAAAAAACTCCTCTGCGGCAGTCATAACCGCGTCATCATCGTCAAATTTAGTTCCACGAATATGCTCCTTTAATTTTGGAAATAAGTGAAAATCACTCGGGGCTAAGTCAGGAGAATATGGAGCGTTATCAAGGACTTCGAGGCCAGCACTGCGGATTGCGGTGAGCGCAACTTCCGAACGATGAGGTGGAGCGTTATCCTGGAGAAACAACACGCCCAATGACAATTTCCCACGACGTTTTTCTTTAATCGCTTCACGTAATTTCGGGATCAAGTTTGCATAATAGGATCCAGTTATCGTTTGCCCTTTTGGCAAGAAATCAATAAAAAGGATTAATTCACTATCCCAGATAACGAAAACAGCTTGACAAGCAATAGTGCCAACATAACGGCAGGGGACATCTTACGATGAACGGACAATACATAACTTCGCGCCTGTAGCCCTAATGGTTGTCAGAACACCAGAGGTTATAAAACCATCTGATGTCACATTTGACTAATTTCAAGGCGTTATAATGTTAGAGAGAGACTATTGCAGTGACAGAGGGTCAGCCTGTCGCCCACAAAAAAAAACACCCATTAAACCCTTAACTGACTTTTACAGTATGCCCGGCTGCCTTATCACGTAAATATTAGCGATCAGCTATAATGGCGCAGTCATCACGCCATGGACGCGCGATCCATTGCTTTACATCGTATTATGTAAGCGATAGCTGTTCAATCGTTCGTTGATCGCAGAATGCATTTATTGCTAAGCTACTAGCAATGTGAAACAGATGTTTGCTTTTAAAATTTTGCAGAAAAGTACACACGAAATGTATGAAAGTCACAGGGATTATATGCACTTTTAGTACATCGATTGTACGATAGAGGCAGCACAGTCGTCGGATTGCTATGGCTTTGTTTTTGCTGTAACGTAATACGAATTAGTTCTTTTTTAGCATATCTTGCGCAATTCATGCCATCGTTTTGCTCTTGCAAGTTACGTGATAAGGCAGCGGGAAGAGAAGCAGCCATTCCAGCATTAATTACAGTTAAATATTAGGTATGTAAAATGTTACTTACAATTTAAACCAAGGACTGCATAGCGGTATGAATTTCTGTACAATTTTTTTTTGTATGACGTCATACCGTTAAATTAGTTGTATTTAAAAATAACAGTACAGGAATTCATACTGAAATAATTCGTGTACCTTTTTTATTATTGTAACTGATTTTTTTTTTCAGTTAACTGATATTTTCTTGTATTAATATTAATATTGATATTAAAATTTTATTTTTAAATAACTGTAGAATGTTCGATAGATTAGTTGAAGCCTATGAAGCGTAGGTACATATGCTGACTTATACATTTCGGTACCGAAATTAAATCGGTTAAAATATTTCTGTACTAAAAACATCTACAGAAATGAATCCGGTATACATTATTTGGGTACTGATTTGATAAATTTAGATTTTAATAACTTGTACAGTTATTGTGTTTGATGAAGCAGTACACTTATAAGGGTACTGAAATTTTACTAGTACTTATTAAAAAAATTATCCCAATATGCAGTCCCTGATTTAAACTTAATCGCCTGCCTTGTACAGTCCCGTGCATTAATATGTACACACTTCGCAACTTATTCGGTTGTGATAAGGTTCAAATTCCAATGAAAATGTATACATATTATTAGACGTGACTGTACAGTCAGCTTGGAACAGCCCTGCAAACCCTTGGATAAATATGCATAAAGGGAGACTACTCCGAGTATTCTATGAAGAAGATCCAGCTCTTTTTTGTACCTATTTGTCATTTAACCCATCATCAGATACCATCAGATGAGATCAGAGATGACAAAAAAATCCTGAGATTGATATTAAGCTTCTTTGGTCAGTGGTTTTCAAAGAAAGTTCATAAATAGGTATTTCTTTTTCTGAACTTTCTTTGAAACATTCACATTACGGTGACCAAAGAGTTATGTTCACGGTCCATACAGTCTCTGAGCTGTCAAACTACTTTTTGTTAGGAATGTGAATGTATAAAGATGATACTGTCATTGAAATGCTGCCTGTTTACGTGGTATATCTAAACTATTGGTGCAGACTTGATTTATTTTCTTAGAAACAATATCGGGATTTTCGTTTCAAGTGGGTGATGCGTGTAGTAACTTGAAAGGGTGAAAATTTAAAATACTTGCTGCGGTTTCTAATGTAATTAAATGAAATGGAATTAACCGAACATGAGCTATTATTTGCATTATATGTTGTTTTAATATATATCATGAGTTGTCAAAAATCTGACAGGTTAGCTATGAACAGCTGTTCGTTAAACAAACAGTCATCTGTTTTTTAAACAAACTGGTAATGTAACGCGAAAAATAACAAAAAATATTGGATGAGCTAACAATAATTAAGCTACATTAAGATGTTTGTACAACTTTATGGTAATGGAAGTTACAATTTAAAAAAAAAACACTTTTTAACCGGATTTTTCGCGTATATGTACCACGGGGTCTGCAAAAACACCGAAACGTCGAGTTAAAATTTAAAATGTAAATATACGCGATAAATCTGGTTAAAAAGTGTTTTATTTAATAGTATGAATCGCGAAAACGCGACAATATTACGGAAGTTGCAATGTTATATAGGGCACTAAATGCGATAAATGATTGTTATCGGATTGCAGCGCTGCCGCGGTTATATCTTGTAGTAGGATAATGGCAAGATTTATTAAGCTATTGCATAGCTTCTATCGCGGGCCTTGAGCGTGGGGACCGAATCCAGAAATTCCGTAACGAAAAAACCTAACACCCCCCACTCCGACCGGCACAGCGGTGATACTTTGATTTCATAACTTTACATGCGGGCTTCAATAAACAATCAGCGCCATCTACTAGGAACTTGTGGAACTTCATATTAGATCAACATTACTGCATTAATAAAATAAATAAATTATTATAATTGCATAAGTTGATAAAAAATGCTATGCAATAGCTTTACCGCGGCAGTCTCCGAGTGCCACACGTCTTTTTTTATTTAGTATTTTTACTGTACAGTAATTTGCAGAACGTACACGCGAATAAAGATTTTGTTGTGATGAATCCCAGAATACCCAAGCCCACAGACTAACTACGACATATTACCAAGTAACTACCAAGTGATGTGATTAATCCTATCGTGATTTCTGAATTAGTGCGGATCAGGCGCGCGCAGGTAGACTTCGGTAATTGCAATTCGAGATGTTTTAGTGCGTTAAATAATACTCAATCTATAAACAACAAATTGCAAAGCGAGTGATGAAGCGCATGGTGTACGCTTGCGCTAGCGCAATAGGCTAGAGCATGTGGTCTCGACGCGCTTTATGAGGAAATTTCTTAAATAGTCCCCGGGTGGGGGATTGGAGAACATCTCCCGGATAAGGGGGGTACCGTTTCGACAGCTTGGTACTCCTTTGGGAAACCAATGAGTGCATGGGGGAGGGGAGCGCTGGTTTGAGCCACCAGAAGTATTGCAAGAGTCGGTAATTTTATAAATTAAATTTATTCCTAGCAAACCTTCCCTGCTATACTCGGCAGCAGAAAAGCACTTAATTATACTGCACTTTCCGACTTGTTCAACAATCATCGTATCCAACTCCAATTTACAATAATGTTAAAACTGTGAAGATCCAATTTTTATTTTTGAAGATATTTAAAATTGTTTTATAATACTCGTTGTATGTGTAAAGTTATAATTAAGTTTGTGTGATAAAAAAGCCTAAATAAATATCAACATCAGTATTTTTCAAATTTACTTAGTTTAATGACTGAAAAAATTACAAAGAATAATGAAATATATGCTTTAAGAAAATATAGTAACTATAGTGCTCACAGTGCAATGGTAGTAGTAGATATTTTTGTTAATATTACATGCCTTTATGAGTCTGCTTAGTAGGCCGTATTAAATAAACAAATAACTGTAATTCAGGCAAAATAATAGCTTAGATAGATACTATACTAACTTTGGTAATAAATTCCGAAAAAAAGTTCAAGTCATTGATATATTTTAAGGCAACTAATCAGTTATCAATGAGTTACTTATCTTTTCTACAAAACGACTTTCTTAACTGGATGTGATTATTTGAGATTTATTTCGAGAGTATCAGTACCTTCTATACTAATCTTAGTTATCTACATGGTAATGATAATGGCAATAATGGCAATAAACCGTTCTCTATATTGCACTATCACAATGAATACTTAAATCTTTCAACAAAAACAAGTTTAAATAGACTTACTTTAGCTGTTATATATGTTACAAAACTATTTTCTCAACAGAAACAAACTACTGAAAAAGGTTAGATATGAATTAAAACAAAAAAGTTTTTCGTTAAAACAATTGTGGCGCACCTTATACAACGTAATTTATCTTGACCGAGTGGTAACATATCAAAATTGGTTATAAATGTTCAACTGATAACAACCTTACTGCCTATTTGACAATGTCATACATATTTATTCAGATATACACGGCTGTTGCTTTCGCTTGCATTTTATTGTAGTGCTAATTCCTAAAGTTTTGTTGTAAGATAATCTAAACCATATTCTCCCATACAATAAATTGTGAAAGCATGTCTAGATTAACAATGTGTTTGACGCATCATATCGATCTAGTCGAGTACGAAAAACTGCCATAAAAGCGCTTGTCTGCAGCATGACATAAAATGCACATATCATTGAATGTAACTACCACTACGAATGGTCGCAAATATCCAAAAAATAGAACCAGAATATTAAGGACTTGAGATTCTCAGGCACTTTCACAAATAAGAATTTCAGCGAAAAACAAAAACAAAAAATCTCAGCTGGCCCGTTTAAAAATATAAAAATAAAAAGTATGTTATTGTATTAATAACCTGTATGGAAGATTGTACATAAACATGAATATATTCTACTACTATTGTTCTAAAAACTACGATGAAAACAATATTAGAAGGATAAGAAAAAAAAAACCATTAGCGAAAGCAAAAACAAATCAAAACCCCAACCACGATCAAATACTTCTTTCAAAAAGGCCATTTCCTATTTCATCATGCGTAAATGTAAGAAAATATTTATCTTGCAAAGATATATAAACACGTTCAGATTCTCTCAGTTCCTTCGATCACTCACATTTTCTCCACCCCTATATAATAATGTGTCGTAATTTACTTTGGCCCAAAATAGCCCTCCTTTATTAACTTGTGTCATGTTACGTGTAAGGAAGACGGTCAGAGGCCAATCGTGCGATATGTCGTATTTGGGTATCTACCATTTGGTAACTAATTTGATTTGTCCTAAATTTGGTTGATGGAAAGGACGACGCATAATTTCGGTACCCACCTCCAATAGCCATGTAATACGCCGTTGAATAGGTCTTAGTAATCTGAATGAAAGTTACTATGGCGCCAAGTTCCGATCGTTAGTCCGTTCAGAGCTATGAGATCCTAAATGTTGGACTATAATCTTTGTATCCACCTCCAATAGCCATGTCAGATATGCCGTTGGATAGGTGTTAGTAACCTCAATCAAAGGTACTATTGCGCCAAGTTCCGATCGTTAGTCCGTTTAGAGCTATGAGGTCCTAAATGTCGGACTATAATCTTTGTATCCACCTCCAATAGCCATGTAAAATATGTCGTTGGATAGGTCTTAGTAAACTCAATCATAGTTACTATGACGCCAAGTTCCGATCGTCAGTCCGTCAAATAGTCAATAGTTTCAAATTCAAAATAGCAGTCGGGTCACCTATAGCATAGATAGTAAGCGACACCGCCGCTCTGATTATCTGTTGCATATCTGAATTAAGTTTTTTTTTAATTTTGTCCTCGGAGAATTTGATTAATTTTATTAGGTTGGTTATCAGCTTGGACTCAGAATCAAGACAGGCGCTATACCAATTCTTGTTCTAGAAGATGAACTCTTTTCAACGATATATCACACATGTCTATTGAGGCGGGTACCAGTTCTCATACAAAGTTATGCGTCGTTCTTTGATTAGCTAAATTAAATATTTAAAATAAAGTTCGTTTTCAAAAGAATTTTAATACTTTTCATATTTCAAATACATGTAACGGTTTCGGTATTTATAGTGATTTTATACTTGAAAAGTGTTTGTCTTTTATGTACATACACGACGGAAAGTAAAAAAAAAGAGAAAGAGTTCATAAGTCCGTCCACGAGAAACATAGTCACTCGAAGACACTTGAAAAATCAATAGTTTCTTTAGAGAAACCAATGTGCCGATTGAGGTTGACAATCATTAGTTTTACAGTTGGAATAGCGAGCAAATCGCTTTTATCAGTTTTTCCTGACCACTGTAACAGTACTTATAATTTTAAGTTTTGGGTTAATAGGTTTCTCGTGTATGGACGTGTACTTACTACGACAATCTCTATATGCGCTTTCTATCAGGTGGCACGGAAGACAAACATGCTGTCCTTACTATGGATAAATAAGTCTGTTTTTCGGTCAGTATACTGGACAGATAGCTGGTGAATCGTAGTACAGTTTATAAATAGAGAGTTTTTCTACCTAAAAAATTAAAAGTTTTGACTGAAACGAAAGCAGTGGTCTCCTATAAATTTGGTTCTCATTGGTACAAATGACAGTGACTCTGGTTTCCCTTCAAAACGTATAAATCTTTAATACAAATGACAGTAACTTTTCTAGAAGTGTTTTGTGTTGGAGACTTTTCACGTTTACGTGTGTATGTTAGTTTGTTTTTATTTATATTTGATCTCATTTTAAGAAAAGGTTTTATTTAAGTAAACTTCAGTACATTCAAGTTAGCAAAACCATTTTTTGTGGCACATTGAACGAGTCAGCTGCGGCGCGAGAGTTCTTTGGTTTGAGTCACAGCCAGACCAGTTTAGGAAACGAACTTTTCTATTCTGGCTTGTATGTGTGTGTTTACAAGGATACTCCCTATTTTCACTGTTTGGTTTAATACAAGCTTACCTTTGGGCCACATAGTTGGTGTGTACGTAGGTAATTTATTTTATTTTATTCACTTCATGATTACAGTAAACAGTTTTGAATATGATTAAATGCGAATTTGGTAACTTTCCTAATTGGAAAATTGTCAAGTGGGAACGTTTGATCTGGGTAATGGAGTGCACGATATAGAGCTAACCTGTTAAAGCGGTCGATGGCATAGAAGGGAACCTCCCTTATAATGTGCGATATGTCACACTTCAACGGTACAGAATGTTCTGACGAAAATTCTAACATAGTTTGTCCCTAATGGGCAATTATTATCGACTAGCTGTTAAACGAAACTTTGTTCGCTTGGGATAAGATTAAGCCTTTTATTTTTTCATTCGAACATTCATTCTCTCTTTGAGCCTCGTCATTTTTTAAATATAAATATTGGTTAACCGTTCTGGATATGTCAACCAAATTTCATCAATTACTTTCCTTTAGGGGGTGATTTTTGAATTAAAAGGAATGCTTTGTTTGAACCAACAATTTTTTTATTAGAAATTGAATCATAAGCAAACACTTTCCTAACCCCAATATATTCTTATCAACATGTAATAAAACTAATGCGCGAAGCAGATATGGACACGATCCAAAAAAAAAAAAAATTGATTAACACGCCTATCAAATTTAATTACTTACTTAAAAAATGGCGTCATTACAGCCAATGAATACTCATTAATACATATTTAAATGAAAAGCCTCACGCCAGTATATGACACAGTCAGTAGTACCAAAAAGTTTACAATAACTAAACTTCGATACTATTCAATTCAATTTAATTCTTGTCAATTTGGCAATCAGCCGTCGATACTTCGATACTATAAACCTGTACCGTCACAACTAACCTACTTAAATTGAAAACTTAATTGATCAAAGAGTACCAAGTTTATCGACTGGCAACACTGAAAGGTAAACCTATAAAAAGTCAAATAAAAAGTGCTGGCAACACCAATTAACAGTAATTAATTCTGAACACGAGCGAACAAACAGTTTCATCTGACAATCGAGAAGTTTCGAACAAGTCGTTAGTGTTCGACTAGTAGCGATCGCGGATTCATATGCAAAATGCTTTCGTGTTAGTGTTTCTACGCTTTAAGCCAGGTTTACATGAAGAAGCTTATGGTAATGTGTGCTTTCCTTTATGTAACTGTTGCTCACGAGTTCCTCCGCGAAATTGTGTCACCTTTTTTATCTAGCCAATTTTTATAAATTTAATTATGATTCTATCTTTACACATATCGGTTGGTTATTTATAGGTTCAATTTTGTGAGTATTTTTAATTTTAATTAGCGCATCACCTCTTGCAATCAACCTCTCCACATCAATCCCAACGACATTGTTCTACAACTTATTAAAATTAATAGTTTTAAAAATTTTAGTTTTCCCAAAAAAAAAAACAATATGTTTAGCCTCTGTTTAGAGGCGTAACTCTATTTACTCTGAGCGTAGGTATGTAGGTATGCCACGTACCTAGCGCAGTAAAATATCGCTTCATAATAATTATAGGCACTTCTTGCAAAATGTAGAGTCAGGCCTGGCTCACTCCGCGCGGTACATCCGTTATTTACCTACAGCGAAGCGCTCCGCCGGCGTATTTCGAAGGGGTCGTGTGTCACGCGAGCGCCCGTCGGGACCTTGTAGATACCTACCTACCTAATAGCACTCACAGTAATTCTATGATCGAGGTCGCAAATAGTATTTAAAAATGGACATAAAAAGAAACAAATATTCAATTAGATTATGTTTAGATTTGATTATGTTCAATGTAGCAAACAAAACATAGGTAGTATTACTAATTATTCGTCGTAACTTTTTTTTCATTTTGTACTTTAGGTAAGTTGAAACAATATTTTTTACAAAGGTAGAATAACAGTAATACCTACATCGGTAGATACTTAATTACAAATAAGGAGATTAATTATTCTTCACTAGGCAGCAACCCTAACAGCGTAAGAAAAGATAAGAGGCATGCGATAGAAAGAGACAAAACTTCTAGGTATATAAATTTGCAGGTACGTAATGCTGTGCGAGCTAAATTCCACCGTATCGCGTCGTATCAAGACTCGAATTTATTTAGATCTTTTTGCGGAGTAATTCTTCTGTACCAACTATTACAAGTTTAGGAGCAAAAATTTTATTGTTTTTTATTTTTTCTGTTAATTATCAAGGTTTGTGAAAAGTCGTACACTTCCCGTTTGCGTTCGCTCCCGAACCATAAAGTAACTTTTTATTGTCCCGAACGGTCGTGTCTGCGGCCGCTCCCGAGTGTTCGTATTGCGCTGCCCTTGTTCCCTCCCCCGCACTCGTGCGGGTCAGGTGCCAAGTGTTAAGCTCTTTCGGAAAGTTTTCTCTTGTGGAGGCTGTGTGGTGTCGGGGCTAATTCATCTGCCCTTTTCAGGGCGGACCCGACTGCTGCCGGCCGAAGCATCGCTGGTCAGGTGGATACGTAACCGTGACAACTAAGCCTGATCGTCCGCCGTTCACCGGCAATAGGTCCGTACTAGGTCGTTTCTTTACAGCGCAGTTTGTGCAGCCATTTGCCGTTCACCGCCACGTAGGTTCTTGTTAGAAATAGGCTTCCTTTCAGAATAAATTCAGATTCCCCGGGTTCGATGGAGGCCCCCACCGAATCTGGGGCTCGGTCCGATGAGCTCCGAAAGCCCAAGGAACCGGTAAATCTCTATCAATTCCATCAATTCCAAATCGAAATTCAGTCTACTATCCAACAGTTGTACGCGTTAGTAAGTCAGCATGTCGCAGCACTCCAACCCGCGACCCTCCCGGCCAGTCAGGCCTCCACCGCGTCCCTCCCGGCCACTCCGCCTTCTCTTAGTTTCCCAACAGATTCTCCGGCGTCCCCAGATGTCGAGCCTGTCGATACTATGTCAGATTTCATGTCGGTCGATTCTTCCGCATGCAAACGGAAAACTACCCCACCGGGCAGTGATTCCGACTCCGCTCCATTACTTCCAGAATCACCTGCTCCGTTCACCGAGGTTCGCAAAAAATCAAAATCAAAGAAGAAGAAGAAAGATGCTTCTTCGACTTTATCTCCATCCGTTTCAGCTGCTCCAGCCGCTGTTCCTGCTCCGCAAAATGTCGCACCGGCGTCTGCCCCTGCGCCTTTTGTTACAGCGATCCCAGCGTCCCAGCCTGCGTCGCAATCAGATTCGGCTCCGCCGAAAGTCAAGTCTCCGCCCCCCGTCTTTCTACGGGACAAGAGCCGCTGGACCGAGGTCTCAGCTCTCTGCGGAACGCACACCCCGAAGATCCAGTATAGAAAGGCATCCAATGTGGGTGACTCTATTAAGGTCGTTGTCTGCTCAATTTCTGATTTCAGAAATTTCACTCGGCTTGTTGCTGACAAGAAGCTCGAGTACCACACTTACGTCCTCTCTGAGGAGCGTAAGATTTGTACCGTCCTCAGGAACGTGCCGTTTGAGCTCTCGAACGAGCAAATCCAAGAGGATTTGTCTTCTCAAGGCTTCCCCGTCGAATCTGTGCACAAAATGCACAGCCGCCGAGGCAAGCAGTTCCCACTAGCGCTAGTAATCCTAGCGAGGAGCCCGCAAGGGCAGTCCATTTTCAGAGGCAAGCTCACCGTCCGCTCCCACATCCGAGTCAAAGCTCCACACAAGCGTGGTTTCCCAGGTCAGTGCCACCGCTGCCAATTGTATGGTCATGCGGCGGCAAACTGTTTTGCTTCCCCTAGGTGCGTCAAGTGCCTAGATCCGCATGGGACTAAGGAGTGCTCTCGCACTCCCGAATCGCCCACCGCTCCGTCCTGCGTCCTGTATGGCCAGTCAGGCCACACAGCAAACTTTCGCGGCTGCCCCAAGGCACCGCGTGCTGCCAGGGCTACCGTGAAGCCCATCGAGAACTGGAGAGAGCGACCGCAGCCTAGCTCGGACGCTCCTCCAGGCAGTTCAAAGGCCCCTAAGGCCTTCACCTCTTACGTTTCAGGTCAGCGCAGCCGGGACGCGACTCAATCGCAAACGGCCGCCAAATCGGCTTCCCAGTGCCAGAACGCAAAAGGGTCTCAAGACCGCATGGCGTTCTGGATTCAGCTCGCTCCCATCGACTAGATCCTGGCTTTCGCGCCGCTCTCGACGCCAGCCCAGAGAGTTTCAACGGTGCTCTTCCGGTCCTAACCAAGTTCGCTCCCCTTATCAGGAAATTTCAGCAAGCTCAACGTTTCTAAACGTAGTCCTTCTTTCCAGCATTCCTATCTCAGAGTGAGTCTGATCACTCTAGATAATCTCTTAGTTTCAGCTTTGTCATTTCTGCTAGTCTTAGCTTCTAAATTTCTCGCTTTCAGTTCCTTTTGGTGGCAGCCGTCCGGATGCCGCTCACTGCGCAGCCTCTCTCTCCAAGCTCCGTTAGCCACTGGGGTTAACAGCTTATAGAATGCCCATTCGTCCGTAACAGGATTCATCCTCCTCCTGCTAAAGCTTGCTTTACTGGTTAAAGCTTGTTTTAGTGGGTGACAAACGATTTCCTTGGCGGAAAAACAAAAAAAAAAAAGAAAAGTCGTAGAACAAATGTTGTTGGGATTGATGTAGAGAGGTTTCTTGCAAAAGGTGATGCGTTAATTAAAGTTAACCGTGTATGTAGTTCAAAAAAAGTGTAAAAACGCTGCATTCTCACCTTTGGCACGATTGAAAAAATACAGATTCTTAAGTATATATTTTTAACAGACTCATGGCGGGTTTCAATATTCAACTGACTACTATGCGTAACCGGTACAGGTACAAAATTGGTAGGAAAAAAGTAGCGTTTCACAATATCTACTAGCTACGGGCTGTAAGTTCTCAAATTTGGCATGGGCCCTCCTTGCGTGACCTTCTTCCAAGAAAATAGGTGATATGTGATTTATAGAATATCACGCATTCGCAAATTATTTGTATGATATTTGAACTAAAGAAATATATAAACTTATTCAATTTATGTTTGCTATGTTTTAGTATTCGATAAATATATTATATAGTATGTTTTTAGAGCTTTTTATTAATAATTGCGTTTAACTGCTTACGTAAAACGAAACGCCAAACCTTCGACAAATTTTGCCATTGGTTGAATCACATTTTTATGACGTCAAAGTAAATATTTAAAAGAAAAATTATGTCATTCAATAATATTCGTCCCTTTTTTCAAAAACAGTTATAGATAAGTTAGAAAGAGAAAACTGGATTATTGATATGTTGACAGATATTTGATAGGATATTTCGTTAAATGAATAAATTGTTACGTCGTTGGCTGGATAAAATGACCTATTCTTTAATTGGTCATACGTAATGAAAAAATAACTCTTATTGGCCGCAGCAGACTGCCATGCTACCTTTACCTCATTGGTTTAACTTAATAACTTGTTACGTCGTCGTTGGCTAGATATAATGACTTATTTTGTAAATGGTCAAATGTAACCTAGCAACCCATTACAGTCAAACAGTTCGTAAGCAGTGGTTTAGATGTCAAGATTTTGAATATAGAAAGGCATTTTGGTAGTGATTTCTATTGTTCGTAGGCAAAACGAACAGTTTTCATATGGCGGGTTTCAATATTCAACTGACTGCTATGCGTAACCGGTACAGGTACAAAACTGGTAGGAAAAAAGTAGCGTTTCACAATATCTACTAGCTACGGGCTGTAAGTTCTCAAATTTGGCATGGGCCCTCCTTGCGTGACGTTCTTCCAAGAAAATAAGTGATGTGTGATTTATAGAATATCACGCATTCGCAACTTATTTGTATGATATTTGAACTAAATAAATATATAAACTTATTCAATTTATGTTTGCTATGTTTTAGTATTCGATAAATATATTATATAGTATGTTTTTAGAGCTTTTTATTAATAATTGAGTTTAACTGCTTACGTAAAACGAAACGCCAATCCTTCGACTAATTTTGCCATTGGTTGAATCACATTTTTATGACGTCAAAGTAAATATTTAAGAGAAAAATTATGTAATTCAATAATATTCGTCCTTTTTTTCAAAAACAGTTATAGATAAGTTAGAAAGAGAAAACTGGATTATTGATATGTTGACAGATATTTGATAGGACATTTCGTTAAATGAATAAATTGTTACGTCGTTGGCTAGATAAAATGACCTATTCTTTAATTGGTCATACGTAATGAAAACATAACTCCTTATTGGCCGCAGCAGACTGCCATGCTACCTTTACCTCATTGGTTAAAATTAATAACTTGTTACGTCGTCGTTGGCTAGATATAATGACTTATTTTGTAAATGGTCAAATGTAACCTAGCAACCCATTACAGTCAAACAGTTCGTAAGCAGTGGTTTAGATGTCAAGATTTTGAATATAGAAAGGCATTTTGGTAGTGAATTCTATTGTTCGTAGGCAAAACGAACAGTTTTCATAATATTGAAACCCGCCATGAAACGATCGTAATTTTATGAAAAAAGCGTAGGAAACTTTTGATTATAGGCAGATAACGAACTACTTGTTTATTTTTTTAATATTTCTTGATGTAATTTTAAGGTGCATGCAGCGCTATAAAATCTATTCTGTGGCATGCTCAGACGGTGGGCTTGTAGGAACGTAGCTTTTAAATCAAATTCTTATTCTTGTCTTTTTTAGTTTCCAAAATACAATTGTTCATTTTGCTATTTATTTCAGGAATCTAAATCTTTTTTTAATATCCGTTTAACCAGTGTCCAACACAAAAGTTTATGACCTTAAGAAGGTTACCTTAAGATTGAAATAGATATGATCTCCTTATAAATATGTAGAAATAAAAATTAAAAAGGTAATAAAGCTGGTGTGAATTGTAATGGGGAGTTTTCTGACAGCTCATTAAAAAAACAAAACTGTAGAAAATTGGTACAAAAGGCTTCGATAGATGGCGCTTTACAAAAGGCGAAGGCGAAGAATTTATTCCACACTGCGTTTTTAAAAGTAAAATAAATTAATGGACGTCTGTATCAGAAATTGAACGTATAAATAACCATAGATGGTAGATACCACTTACCTACATTATAGTATACAGACTTAACGCCTTTGGCTTTTTAAAAGTGCCATCTATAGAGGTTTTTTGAACTAATTTTTATGAGCTGTCAGAAAACTCCCCATTGCAAAAATGTATGATTGTACACATTATGTGAACTTAGCTTTATTTGTACAGTACGAAACCTATTTTAAACTATTAGTTACTGCGCAGTAGGGTGTCCAAACTTGTATTAAATTAATTTAGCAGTGATGGACGACTTAGAAACTGTAATGTATGTAAATGGCCAGCGCGGGACATTGCAGACGGGTGGTTTAAATGAGATGAATACTGTAATATTATCATGGGTATACGAATTATATTACAAAATTTTAAATTTATTCGAAAGTATTAGTAAGAAAACCTATAAGAAAGTTGAGTGAAAAATGCGACTGTTATGAACTTTTAACTGAAATTTAGAATACTTAGCTTTTATTTTAATAAATTGTTTATTAAATAGCTAGTCATGATGAGATTCTCGTTTTTTTTTAGTGAGTGATATAGAAAATGCAAAAGAAATAAGTTCAAAAACTAAAACCCGACTGAAATATTTATATATTACACTAGCTGTTGCGCGCGGTTTTACCCGCGCAATTTCGATTCCCGCGGGATTTTCGGGATAAAAAGTAGCCTATACGGATTCGGAAGAATCCCTCTAAGTAATGGTAAAAGAAATTTTGAAATCGGTCCAGTAGTTTTTGAGCCTATTCAACACAAACATACAAAAATAGTTACAAAGGATTCCTCTTTATAATATTAGTATAGATGATGATGATGTAATTAAGGTTGTGATTGCTATGATTTGAATTATTTGAAATGAAAGACGTGTGTTTGTGCGTTAAGTTGTAATGCGACTGACTTTATAAAGAAGCTATGTTATGATACTTTTAAGAATGAATGAGTTTGAATCAACATACCGCCCACCAAAAGGACTGAAAGTCTTTTAAAGAAATGAAAGTTACATGGTACTGAATCATTAAAATACTAACAAATTTAGTACAAAAAAAAAACACAAACATTTAAGTAAGTAAAAAAAAATAACGTTAATTAATCTGAATTGATGGGCAAGGCACAAAGTTTTGTTACAGATCTTTTAGTTATAGTATTGCCACTTTTCACACTATAAACTCTTGTGTGGCCATCATCTCCTGGGTGTTTGTCCGTGATTCGTCCCAATGACCATTTGCCGGGTGGCAAATTATCTGTTTTGATAAGAACAACTTCTCCTATTTTGAACTCGTCCGCTTTCTTAAGCCATTTGGAACGTTGTTGAAGTCGACTTAGGTACTCATCCTGCCAGCGTCTCCAGAAGTCGTTTAAGAGTTTTTGTGTATGTTGCCAGCGTGATAAGGCATGTATTTTTATGTCTTTAGTGTCAGGAGCTGGAACAACAATAGGTGATTCTCCAATTAGAAAATGCCCTGGTGTAAGCGAGTTAAAATTTTCTGGATCTGTGGCATCTATAGGACATAATGGGCGTGAGTTAAGGCAAGCTTCTACTTGGCACAGTATTGTATTCATCTCCTCATATGTCAAGTTGGTAGTAAGAATTCTCTGCAAGTGGTATTTTATAGATTTAACACCAGCTTCCCATAAGCCTCCAAACGTTGGGCTATATGCCGGAATAAAGTGCCATTGTGTGCCTTCTGTGACTAGGATTCTTGAAATTTCTTGAGTGGACTGTAAAATTGTTTTGCTGCAGGCATCTTTCAGCTCTTTATTAGCACAAACGAAATTTCTCCCCTGGTCGCTCCATAAGTGACTGCATTTGCCCCTTCGAGCAACAAAACGGCGAAAAGCCCCAATAAAAGCTTCCGATGTGAGATCACTTACGAGTTCGATGTGAATTGCCTTAGTAGACATACATATAAATATTGCAACATAAGCTTTCATTGTTTTGTTGCCTCTGCCCTTCGACATCAATATCTGAAAGGGCCCTGCGAAGTCTACACCACTGTGCAAAAATGGCCTAGATGGTGTCACTCGTTGTTCGGGTAAATCTCCCATTATTTGTGTTTTAGTCTTGGCTTTTAATTTCATACAAAGCAGGCATTTATGTAGATGTTTTTTAACTACCGATTTTGCTCTTATGATCCAATATTTACTCCTCAGGTAACACAAAGTTAACTGTATTCCACCGTGCAAAGTCTTCTTATGTGCATCAGCAACTATTAATTGTGTTAAAACATTTTTGCTACCCAGGATAATTGGATGTTTTCTATCATTTGCTAAATTACTGTGTCTTAGGCGACCGCCCACCCTGAGGATATTATTTTCGTCTAAATACGGATTGAGGGTAAGTATTTGGCTTCCTTTTTTTACTTGTTTATTTATTTTTAATCTTTCTATTTCTTCTTGATACTCTTCTCTTTGTATGATTCTTATGCATGTGTATAAAGACTGTTCCATTTCTACTGTTGTTATATCTTCTCTCAAGTAATTTAAACGTTTTTTGCAATTTAAAAATCTTTTACAGTAAGTAATTGTAATTATTAGTTCATTTATATTGTTAAACTGTTCAAATTGTAATATGATCTTATTTTTCTTTTCTTGCAGGTCTTCGGTGTTAAGATAAGTATTTACTTTTATTGTTTTCATGTCAATATCTGTTGTAATTGTATCGTGTTTTTTAATTTTAATTTCCCTTTCAGATAACCACGTCGGTCCTGACCACCACAATTTGGAATTCTTTAGTTCAGTTAGTAAAACACCTCTGGATGCTAAGTCTGCGGGATTCTCTTGTGACTGTACGTGATGCCAGTGTTTATTATTCAGGTTTTCAACAATTTCAACCACACGATTTGCCACAAAGGGCTTCCAACGATTGGGTTCTCCGCACAACCATGCTAAAACAATCTGTGCGTCGGTCCAGGCATACATCTGTGTATTTGGTATTCGCATAGCTTGTCCAATTTGCTTCATTAACCTGGATAAAAGTAAGGCACCGCAGAGCTCTAGACGTGGTAAGGAAATCGTCTTCAGAGGTGCTACCTTGGTTCTGGCAGCAATAAGTTTTGTTTTTACATCTCCATTACTGGTTTCAATTCTTAAATAAACAACGCCTGCATAAGCACACATAGACGCATCACTGAATCCGTGAAGTTGTATGTGATCTTTGTCAGTGCTATATGTTCCAAACCATCTGTCTATTTTAATGTTTGTAATATTATTTAAATCATTTCTTATCTTAATCCATTCATCTGCTAATGGTTTACCAATATCATCATCCCAAGTAAGCTTTTCAAGCCACAGTTTTTGTACTAATATTTTTGCATTAACAATGCAGGGTGCTATCCATCCTAGCGGATCGAATAGTTTCTGTATGTCCGATAAAATATTACGCTTTGTAATTTGTTCAGTAAGTTCTGGAAGGTTCTGTTTATATTCAAATTTATCTGTGTTTAAGTTCCACGAGATCCCAAGTGTTTTTACTGTTCCGTTTAAGTTTAAATCTATAAGTGCATTTACTGATCGTTTCTTTTCATCAATTGATTTCATAAACTGTAAATCATTGGATGACCATTTGGTTAATTCAAAACCACCTGTTCTTAGGATATCTGTTACATCTTTTGTCAGCACTATTGCCTCTTCGACTGTATCTGCGCCTGAAGCCATATCATCGACAAAAAAATCTTCATGAATAGTTTTGGCGGCTAGTACCTTTCCATTGCCTTCTTCATTAGCGACTCTTTGAAGAGTTTTAACAGCCAGATAGGGTGCTGAAGCTGTGCCGAAACTAACTCTTGAAAGACGATATTCTTCTATATTTTCGTTTTCATTTGATCTCCATAGAACTCTTTGGAAATCAGAATCATCTTTTGTGACAAATATTTGAAAATACATCTGTTTTATGTCGGCAACAAAGCAGATAGATTTCATTCGCCACCGAATCAAAAGGTTTCTCAAATCTTCTTGTAACTGAGGCCCAACATAGAGTTCATCGTTCAATGAAATGTTATTTAGTCCCTTGCAAGAAGCATCAAATACGACGCGAGTTTTAGAGGACTCCTTATCGTCGCGTACAACGGCATGGTGTGGTAAGTATACAGATTTCTTTTCTTTTTCATTTTCAGGTATCTTTACCATGTATCCTTTTTCTATGTATTCATTTATAACCATTCTATAATCTTTTTCCAGGTTTGGCGTTTTCTTAAATTTTCTCTCTAGGTGCATAAATCTTTGCAAAGCTATCTCCTTGGATCTTCCGTCTGGTGATTTTGGCTGGTCAGTTTTAAAAGGCAATTTTACGATGTATCTACCTTCTTCGTTTCTTGCAGTTGTTTGTTCATATATAGCTTCACATTTTGTTTCATCATTTGTTAATTTTCTTGTAGTTTCAGAGTCTAGTTCCCATAAAGTTTTTAACATATCTTCAACATCCACCTTTTGATGCATAACGTTAAATGTTATTTTGTTACAGGTTGCAGCGTTATCTCCTAGCAAAATCCACCCTAATATGGTTTTCTGGGCAATGGGTGTTCCAGCTGGACCCTTTACTAGACCTTCTTGGATAATTTGAACATATTCCTTTACACCTAGAATTAAATCTACATGACCAGGTGTATAAAAATCAGGATCTGCTAGTTTGAGTCCTTTGATATGTGGCCATGTAATTGGGTCTATCTTCTCTGAGGGTATTCTTGTGGTCAGTTGATGTGACATCACATAGGCCTTGATTGGTAGACTAAAGTTTTGGACCCACTGTGATCTTATTTGTAGCTGTACCACATGTTTGAATGTCGTTTTCATACATCCGACGCCTGTTGTAGTTCCCCTTACAGGTTGTCTTTCAAGTTTTAATAGTTGTGCTGCTTTCTCGCTTATAAAAGCCGCTTCGGAACCTGGGTCTATTAGTGCGCGCAAAGGTATGTTAAATCCATTCTCGCTTCTTGCTTGCACGATTGCTGTCGCTAGTAGAGCTATATTATGCCGCTTAGTACTGCTATGTGATGCCATCATAGTATTTACTTCAATACGTTCATCCTCCACTACATGTGTTGAAACCGACGGTTGTGAGGTGCTCGGTGTTGCCGTTGGTTCTATTGCGTTAGCATGCAGCAAAGAATGATGACGTCTTCGGCATATTCGACAGGACACTGGTATCTTACATTTTGCTGCGGGGTGTCCTGGTACTAAACAGTTAAAACACAAATTGTTTGTTTTGACAAAGTCGCTTCGTTTCGCAGGTTCCATCTTTATGAACTCCTTACAGTGACATAAGGTGTGGTTTTCTTTACACATAACACATAATCTTTTTGTGGCTTGCGGAGTGGCAATATGATATATTCGTTCTTTGATTGGTTTAACTTCTCGAGTATTATTTGAAATTAACTCTAAAGTCCGGAACTTTGATTCTAAAAAACTTTTAAATTCCAACCAAGTAGGTAAACATGCAGATTCATCTTTGTAAGAATGTTCTTCCCAGCCTTTGTGCGTTTCTGAGTCCAACTTATGGACTAAAAGGTAAATAATAATAGGATCCCAAGTAGTTGTATGAATTTCCATATTTTCTAAGTTATTTAAACACTCAGTTGTCGTGTCCACCAAATGCTTCAATTGTACCGCTGATGGGGAAGTCATTTTACGTTGATTAAATAATTTCTTCATAATACTGTTCAAAATTAAACGTTTATTGCCATACCGTGTTTTCAAAATATTCCAGGAATGTGTATAATTATTTGAAGTTACTTGAATGTGTTTTAATAGTGATTCGGCTTCTCCCGTAGTACTAGATTTCAAATAGTGCATTTTTTGTACGTCTGTGAGTGCTGTGTTGTTATGCACCAACGACAGAAATAAATCCTGAAACCCAGGCCAATCTTCGTAGTTGCCACCAAACGTCGGTAATTGAATTTTAGGTAAATGTACAATACTTTGGGTGGCACTCGTACTCGAATTGAGTTCCACAGGTTGTTGATACGTATTAGGCATAAGCATGTCTTTAAGATCACCTGTCAGCACGTTGTACAAATCTTCATAAATAAAAAAATCTTCGTTAAGAAAATAAGGCAAAGATCCCTTTTGTTCCTTTGGTGTAATTTTCACTAATTGTTGATGGGCTTCTTTAAAAGATTTCCAATAGTCATCAATAATCAATATACGCGCTTCAATGTAACCTCGAGTCAGTCTCGCCTTAGGACATTTCTTCAAATTGACTTGTGTTATACGTAACAAATTAGCCGTATCTTCCAATACCGAAAGAAGTTGCATTTGGTCTTTAGTAGCAGCCATTGTTTATTTTCACTATAAATTCACTTAGTTTCTGTTCGAAATCACTAATTGTTACAATCCCAAAGTTTCATTCAATTCACTTCAAACCACTATCAAAACTTTAGTTAAAATCTTCTATCATAAAAACCAATAACTTCAAATTCATTTCGTGCAAAATATGCGTAAACAAGTATTATTTCTCAGAAATAGGGTTCCTTTTGTTCTCGTAGCTCGGTCGGCCGGCTGCACTATCCGGCTCGATTTCGGACCATATGATGATGTAATTAAGGTTGTGATTGCTATGATTTGAATTATTTGAAATGAAAGACGTGTGTTTGTGCGTTAAGTTGTAATGCGACTGACTTTATAAAGAAGCTATGTTATGATACTTTTAAGAATGAATGAGTTTGAATCAACAGATGATATTAATTAAACCTACTTGTTTCCTACTTTTTAAAGCGTGTTTTTAGTACTCGGGTTTTAGTTTTTGAACCTATTTCTTTTTTCACACGTTTTGGAGTAATAGTGTTTACATATTTGAAATGTGCTAACGAAGTTCTTTTATTAGATACCCCACACGATACCGTCAAGAATTTTCTTTAAAATTATTTACTTTAATTATTATTTCACTTATTTCGGAGTAATCATTTTTACATATTTGTGCAGTGCTAACACAGTTCTTTCATTTGATACCTCACTCAAAACAGTTTTTTTTTTTTTAGTTTTTCACTTGAAGTCCCCTAGAGGGCGCTGTAGTCAATTTAACATAACTTTATGTACCCTATAACCAGCAGACAGCGAAGAGGCTTCTAACAACACTTAATTTTTCCAATTGTGATTAGTAATTAAGAAGTTGTGAGGGAACAGATGAACATCCATGCCCACATACATACATACATATACGTCAAAATCATAACCCTCCTTTTAGCTTCGCTGTATTCGGGTAAAAACCAAACAGTTGGAACACACATCTCAAAAGATAATATATGAGTGTGTGGCGGTACCTAAACGAAAAAATGCTACTGCCACCAAACAGAGTCAATCAAACAAATCAACTTTTACCACACAATTAAAAAGGGAATGAGACGTAATACTATTACCAAAGTTACCACCGCGGTGGTGGTCCTTGTACCCTGAAGATGCTTGTGGTTGAAGCGAAACACGTGTCGGTGATAGCTAGTGGCGTGGGTTACAGTATTCCAAGTGCGTGTTCATTGCTTTACTTGCTTTTTGTTTGAGGGAGGGAGGGCGGTGAATCAACGCACGAATATCCTGCATCACTAGTGCAAATACAAGTCGCGGAATTAGCAAGGCAACTTTGTTAAAGTAGTTGTCATGAATTTCCGCAAAGTAACGCCTGATTCAATCAATTATATCGAGTAATACTATATTTATAGCTGACCCTACGATGACGTGGTTGTCGATTAGGTAAAGAGATCACAGAGAAGCTCAAAGTCGCTCAACAGGATCCAATGTCGCAGATATAGCCATGAGGATCGCATAGTTGAAGTGGTAATGGGCAAATTGATTAGCTCTCAGAACGGATGACCATTGGGGCAGTACCTAAGGTTAACGAGTGGTGAACATGAAGTAAGATACAGAGTGTTGGCTGGTCATAATTGCCGGTAAATGCAGATGTAACGGCACAGGACTGAGTGACGATTTACAGAATATAGGGAGAGACCATAGTCCAGCAGTGGATGTAATGTAAGCTACGGAGCTAAAGGTCAAAGATATTTAAAATAATATGATATTACATCTAAGAGAGTTTTCTTCAAATAATGTCAACAAATTAATTAAATAATTTGGTCTTGATTTGATCAATACCAATACCCTCCGTCTGCGACACGTGTACTTAGAAATTTCATTATTAACAGTTATTTATCAAATTATTCACAATTGACATAATACCCTCCGTCTGCGACACGTGTACTTAGAAATTTCATTATTAACAGTTATTTATCAAATTATTCACAATTGACATAGACATCTCTGTTGAAAACATTATAATTGTTATATCTTGAGAATTGAAAATGATACATGGGAGAAATAGACAGTAGACTTTATCTGAAGAGTCCTTATACATACTGGGTGGAACAAAAAGAATATCGTTAGTATGAGTCCCTTTTTCATACGCCTGTCGAGGGGCGATAGAGCTATATTCTTGGCAAAATTTAAATATCATCATCATCATCATCATCCACAGCCTGTATACGTCCACTGCTGGACATAGGCCTCCCCCTTTGGTCTTCCACTTTGCTCGGTCCCGCGCCGCCCTCATCCAGCGTTTACCGGCGACTTTGACCAGGTCGTCGGTCCATCGTGCGGGGGCCTGCCTACGCTGCGTCTCCCAGTACGTGGCCGCCACTCGAGAACTTTTCTGCCCCACCGGCCATCTGTTCTGCGAGCTATGTGCCCTGCCCATTGCCACTTCAGCTCTGCAATCCTTCTGGCTATGTCGGTGACATTGGTTCGCCTGCGAATCTCCTCATTCCTGATTCGATCCCGCAGGGAAACTCCGAGCATGGCCCTTTCCATTGCCCGCTGAGCGACTCTAAGCATATTTATAACGCCCATAGTTAGCGACCACGTCTCAGTGCCGTATGTCATCACTGGCAACACACATTGGTCAAAAACCTTTGTCTTCAGACACTGCGGTATTTGCGACGAGAAGATTTTACGGAGCTTCCCGAACGCTGCCCAGCCAAGTTGGATCCGACGATTGACCTCTTTCTCAAAGTTGGACCTACCTAACTGGATTTTATGTCCTAGGTATAGATAATCGTCAACAACTTCGAGCGTGGTGCCTCCAACTACCTGCAGGTGCAGGACGTTCGACAAGATCTTCGTCTTATCCATGTTCATTTTAAGGCCCACTCGCTGCGAGGCTCCACTGAGGTCATCGAGCATTTTACTCAGGTCCTGCAGGGTCTCAGCCATGACTACGATGTCATCCGCGAATCGAAGGTGAGTGATGTACTCGCCGTTGATGTTGATGCCGAGCCCATCCCAGTCCAGAAGCTTGAAGACATCTTCCAACGCTGCGGTGAACAGCTTAGGCGATATAACGTCGCCTTGCCTGACGCCCCGCTGCAGTTGGATAGGCTTCGAATTCTGATCCTGAAGACGGACTGACATAGTGGCGTTTTTGTACAAAAATTTTAACGCTTCGATGTATCGATAGTCAATTTGGCACCGCTGCAAAGACTGCAGTACAGCCCAGGTCTCGATCGAATCGAAGGCTTTCTCATAGTCCACAAACGCCAAGCAAAGTGGCTGGTTATACTCCTCCGTCTTTTCTATAACCTGCCGCAGCGTATGGATGTGGTCTATGGTGCTAAAGCCTTTTCGGAAACCGGCGTGTTCGGGAGGCTGGAAGTCGTCAAACCTGCGTACGAGACAATTCGTAATGACTCTTGAAAACAGCTTGTATACATGGCTCAACAAAGTAATGGGTCTGAAGTTCTTCAAAAGGGTTTTATCCCCTTTTTTGTAGAACAAGACCACTATGCCTTGGAGCCACGCTTTGGGCGTTTTGCCCTCGAGGATGATGGAATTAAACAGCTGCTGAAGGATCTTAAGCACAGGTTTGCCACCAGCTTTCAGTAGATCGGCTGTAATTCCATCATCACCCGGCGCCTTGTCGTTTTTAAGCTGTTTAAGGGCCATACTAATCTCGTACAGGCTGACGTCTGGGATATCTTCGGTATAGTGTCGGGTTAATTTGGCTCGTGGGTCTTTTGCCATGTCTTGAACAGGTGCCCGTGTTGTCGTGTATAACTGCCCGTAGAACTTCTCAACTTCCCTCAAAAGTTCGGGTTTAGACGAAACAACCCTGCCGTCGTCCGTTTTCAACTTCGTCAGTTGGTTCTGGCCTATAGACAAATCTCTCGCGAAGACCTTTGAGCCCTTGTTTTGCTCGATAGCCGTTTCAATACGGTCTGTATTAAACCGGCGTAGGTCACGTTTTAGGGACTTGGAGATTTTTCTATTAAGCCGCCGATACTGAGAAGCATCTTCTGGGGACTGCGGGATCATTGTGCGTCTTTCTTCCATGAGTTTAAGGGTAGAGTCTGAGATTTTTCCGATTCCTTTTGCACGGCGGGTTTTAAAGAACTTAGACCCAGCCGTGGAGACAGTTTCCACAAACCTGTTATTAAAGTCGTCCATATCGACGCAGTCGCCGAGGCATTCAAAGCGGTTCTGCAATTCGAGTTGAAAGCTTTCGGGGTTTTGGATCTGGATGGGTGCAGGACGAAGTACAGACTTTATCAGTCGAGATCGCTCCAGTTTTGGATTCAGAATCAATGTGCCTCTTACTATGCAGTGATCGCTACCAATTTTCACGGCATTGATCACAGAGACATCATTGAAAATCTGTTTTCTCGTTGACATGATAAAGTCTATCTGGTTTTTGGTGTGACCATCGGGGCTTATCCAAGTCCATTTGCGGTGTTCCGGTTTCTTGAAGAATGAGTTCATCATAAAGAGGCCCTCCTTCTCCAAGAAGTCGGCCAGCATCTGGCCTCGGACGTTCCGGACTCCAACTCCAAATTGCCCCACTTTCTGCTCATCGCCGCTTTGTTTGCCTAATTTTGCGTTAAAATCCCCCATGACCATGTTGAAATGAGTTTTGGAGCTGTGTATGGCTTTGGAGATGTCCTCATACATAGCCTCCACCTCATCATCGGAGTGTGTCGAGGTCGGAGCATAGACCTGTATGACCTTCAACGAATACCGTTTGGAAATTCTGAGTATCAGGTACGCTACCCTATTTGACACGCTCTCGATTTTTGTAACATTGGTCACGAGGGTTTTGTGGACGAGAAACCCGACACCACCTTGGGATAGTTGGTCGCCCTCCCGGAAGTAGAGAAGATTGCCGGATTTCAGGATTATCGATTCCTCTCCCTATCTACGGACTTCAGATAACCCCAGGATATCCCAATGCAATCCACTCAATACTTCCTCCAGCTCAACAATCTTTTCGTCTGTCCGCAGTGTCCTAACATTGTATGTCGCCAGGGCCAAGGGTCGTCGTTGGTAGCCTGGTCGAACCCGGGGGTTCTTAGCACCCCCTGCCCCGCCATTTCCTCGATCGCTACCTTGATCGAGACTAGCGGGACCGCCGGGGACTAGGGGCCGGGGCCTTTGTTTGCGATTCATAATTTGGTGGGGAAAATGCCGTAATCGCCACGCTTGGCAGGCGGGTTGGCGATCGCAGTGTGATGTTAATATACACAAAAGGACGCTGCTGCCCGTCCTCTGGTTTGTCCCTTAGTCGTCTCTTACGACACCCACGGGAAGAGATGGGGTAGCGCTATTCTTAAGGCGACGCCACACGCAATGTTAAATATATGAAATCTAAATCTCTGTGTAAAACTAAACTTTAAATGAATTCCTGTGAGTTTTTCTACGTTTGCATAACGGTGCACTGGCGTGTAATTAACAGCATTTAAGTATTTTGATTTTATGAAATGATTGATGATAACTAGAAAGAGACATCATCAACATTTTTGGATAAATATTATTCGATAATATTGTCTTAAACTTTCGCGATTCATACTTTTCAATCTTTATCTTTCTTTCTCTTTTTCTGACACTCACACAACATTATCTAGCCCAAATTAAGTTTCTTAAAGAACTTGTGTTATAGATACTAGATAACTGATATACTTAAGAAATATATAAACATACATATTGAATAAATATATATTTTTTATTAGAATAAACTTAAATAAACATAGAAACATCCATGACTTGACGGCAGGGACCGAAACCGCTTACCCTTAAAGAGGTTTTTGATTGGGTTTTTCATAGACTTGTTTTAAAAAACCCTATCAATTTGGTAACCGTATCGAAGACTTACCCTAATTTAAGGCTTACCATATCAATAGAGTTAGCTTCATGTAAGCAGTAAGCCTATCGAAAACCCTATTGAAGGTTACCGATTCAATAGGGTTTTAAAACCTGCAGGCAAATTTAATATCTATGAATATCAAATTATCAAAAATATCACCATCTATTCAATCTCGCACTTCGAATTATACTTCCGAATTTAACAGCATGCGCGAAAAAGAGATAGAAATAGGCAACCCTATCACAGGGTAAGCGCATCCGAAAGTAGTTTTATTCAAAGTGTTACCACGTCGATAGGCTTACCATATCAATAGGGTTATACTTCCATATGGTAAGATTTTGATATGGTTACCCTATCAATAGGCTTAATCAAATAAAGGGGTTTTCCGGTCCCTGCTTGACGGCTAATATCTGTGTTCATCACACAAATATCCGCCGCCGCCGGGATTCGAACCCAGGACCTCTGGCGTAGAAGCCAATGTATGTTACCACTACACCAGCCGGTCGTCACATCTTAACCAGATTACCGCGTATAATTTACATTTTGATTTTTAAGTCAACATTTTGGTATCTTTGCAGACCCCGTGTTCAATAGAGAATGCGGGGTCAGGCATCTTGACAGTGGAAAAAGAGGAAATTAGTTTTCAATAGAGGAGGTAGTTGAAACTATCACCAACACGGGATCTTGTTTTGAAAAACATTACATCCAACAAGCTGCACGACCTAAAACTCAAGACATTGACCGCTCGTTTTGTGCCAATCCAGAACGCTACGCTCAAAGACTGAGAAACAGGTGAAGGTAATGATGTACCCTGTTTCCAGTGTCAAATCGCCTGACAGTGTTTTGTTACCACGGGATCTCCAAAAGACCCCGAAACCTCTATTTAAAATTAAAAATGTAAATTATACGTGATAAATCCAGTTAAAAAGTCTTTGTTTAACTATTCGATAACTTGCAACTAAGCTAAGGTATCAAGTATTTTAACTAAAAAGTTTTAATTTCTTTTAACACTCCTAGTCTGCTGCGCCCAAACCCACCCACTACATCATTAAATCTATCTGAATACATCAAATTTGCTGAGTACATAGCACAGCGCCGTAGGTAACCCACCCGAAATTAATGGCATCCATAAACCAAGATAGCTGATACATCTCGGCTACATATTCTGACAAATCGCAGGGCATCGTTATTGCGAGACATGTATCATGTTTGAATGAGATGAATCATCAAGATGTAAGATGGGGAAATGAAGGGTACAAATCAAAAAGTGTGTTGCCATTAATATTGCCTCAGTTTTTACGATTCATATTCTAACGTGACAATAAGATAATAGAACTTTCAGGTAAACTGCGAAATTAAAATATTCTGAAGAAATAAAACCAACTTTAAAATTGAACTAAAAAGTGAAAAATAAAAATCGATAACTTCTGTTTTAAATAAACTCACTTTTATATACCAACTAAGTATTTTTGAAGTCATTGCCTTTTAACGATTGTTTTGTATGCTTTCATTGCATACTCTCACATTAATTCGGGCAAGCACCGCCTTCAAAGAATACTTAGTTGGTATATTAAAGTGAGTTTATTAAAGACAGAAGTTATCGTTTTTATTTTTTACTTATTAGTTCAATTTTGAAGTCGGTTTTAGTTTTTCAGAATATTTTTATTTCTTCTTTTTTTAACTGAAGTTGTAGGGTAAACCAGGTAAGTCCATAAATGTACCTAATATAGGTATTGTAGGTAGATATATATTTTTCTTTGGTCGGTTGAAATTCCCTATCTCAAAAACTAGTCAATCAATTTTGATAAAACTTACAGTATTCTCTTAGTTAAATAATACCTTGTATCACAAAAAAAGAATTACTGAAATCGGACTTTGTAGTTCCGTGAATATGCGAACACAAACATAGAAACATACATACACTTTTGAAATTTGGCACTTGCCACTTTGGAGATGGGCTACCTGTCTGCTCAAACGCCAGTGGATGCGGGTTCGATTTCCGCACGGAACAAGAAAAATAAAATTCCGTGTCTGGGTGTTTATCTATTTATGTATTTATATTCTAGGTTCGCTACATGGTATCCCATAACACAAGCTCTGCTTACTTTGGGGCCATGTAGTTGGTGTGATTGTCGGGGGTTTTTATTTTATGACAAAATAAAACAAACGATGTAGTAGTATATCCACTGTCTAGTATCACAAGCATATGAGCTATTACAGGGCAAGATGGCGCTGCAAGAATAAATGTCCGCCAATTATTACCATTAGCTTTTGGTTTTAAGTTTTAACGTTCCCCGTGTTTCAATCTATCATGTCGTAAAAACCGCTTTAATTACTTCAGCAGTTCCAGAGAAAATTGTTTACAAATAGACGCAGTATGAGTTACATGAATGTGAAATGATTGATATGTTTGTACACATATTCCCAATTCGAAATACTATACAATTTACAATGACTAGCTGTGAGTATGGTTAAACTGTGTGCTGGTCGTATAGGAGGGTCAGCTTCGAGTAGTCCTACTGAATTCTGATAAGCATGTCGTAAAAAGCGAGTAAACCGAGTGACACCCGTGATGGGACACCCTCAGGGTTCCCCTGACTGGCAAACAGCGTTTACAAAATCCTACTTCCTCCTAATATTCATCATCATCATCATCATAACAACTCTTTGTAATGAGCCCACTGCAGGGCATGAGTCTCTCCCCTGGGTGAAGAGGAGGTATAGGCCATAATCCACCAAGCTGGCCCAGTGCTGGGTGGTGGATGCCAGAATTTTTAAGGCGCCTAGATGGCTTCTGACAAACCCTAACGACTACTGTATACAAGTATACAGCACCCGGGATCGACTGCTTAACGTGCCCTCCGAAGCACGGAAGTCGTCGTGAGATATGAATGGTCGGCGGTCACCTATCCAAGTACCGACCGCGCCGAACGTTGCTTAACCTGTGATATCGTATGATACACACAGTAACCACGGCGCCACGAAGACTTCAACCTCCTAATATTATAATTGTGAAAGTGAGAACGAATAAAGGTAGTCTACAACGTAAATATAGCTAAGTCATTTATAACTATTCTTGCGCGATTTAATCGACGAACAGCGACATCTATCGAATAAAAGCAAACTAAAATTTGAATATTATAAATGTGAAGGTTTGGATGGATGTATGCATGTCTGGATGTTTGTTCCTCTATCACGGCAAAACGGCTTAATGGATTTGGGTGAAATTTGGCATAGTGATAGTTTGTAGTCTGGAATATTCCCGCGGAATTTGAAATGGCGCGGGTAAAACCTCGCGAAACAGCTAGTACATACATAATTTCACGCCTCTATCAATTATGTGGTAGGCAGAACACCAGAATCTTTAAAACCATCTGACTTGCGTTTGGCAAATATCACTTCTCCGGCGGAAATGTGTTCTGGCAATATTTTATGAAGAGCAAAAGGTTTTATTGACGTTTTTGTGGGCGACAGCCTGATTCCCTATTATTGCAATCTCTCGACATCATTATAATACCTCCAAATTTTGTCAAACGTGACATCAGAAGGTTTTGTAGCCTCTGGTGTTCTGCCTACCCCATAAGGGGTACAGCCGTGAAATTTTGTATGTAGGTATATATGAGCCAGTTTCTTTTTAAATTCGTCTGTTGATTTCTTCGACCTAATCTTTACTTTACAATCAGGTGAGAAATCGAGTCACCGATAAAAAAAGTGGACCAATATAAATCTGGCTTCCTAAAAAAATTCAATATATGTTTGGTGAAAATCGTCAATTCAATAAATGACGTTTTCACCAGTTTTGTCGTGACTACTCGTTACCGCAGGGTCAGTAAAAATACCAAACCTCAATTCAAAATATATTGCCATAATATCCGGTTAAAAAGGGTTTCTATGTTAATTCAACGTATCGTTATTCGGTATTACGTCACGAGGTTTTGCGATGAATCGGGTTAAATTCGTTTTTTACAGAATACTAGCTATTGCCCGCACTCTTCATTCGTTGGTATAATTTAATTAGAAAATATGAACTAACAATCCGAATAGCAATTTCTTGAAAGGTCAACCTCGAAACAAAAGTTTTTTGCGCGATTTAGAATAATAACTACGCAATCTAGTTTCAAAGAGTGAAATTAAGCTCCTTCTCAAAAAAAAAATCCATCCCACAATAAAAATAAAGTTTAAAAACTAAAACCTAAGTACTAAATTGAAAAACGCTCTAAAAAGTATGAAAAAAGGTAAAATAATAATAATAATAAAATTCCCAGACAATCACACCAACTATAAGGCCGCGAACAAAGCAGAGCTTGTGATATGGGATACCATGTAGTGAACTAGGGGAGAACCTAGAATATAAATACATGTACATAGATAAACACCCAGACCCGGAACATTTTCTTTTTCTTGTTCCGTGCGGGAATCGAACCCGCAACCACTGGCGTCTCAGGCAGACAGTGTTACCTCATCGCCAAAGGTAGTTTTTAAACTTTATTTTTGAGTAATAGTGTTTACATATTTGATTCATATTTGATTTTATTCTACTCCTTTGCTATGCAAAATGGTTAGCCCTTTTGTCGTGATTGAGGAACATATCCATCCATTCAAACTTTCAGATTTATAATATTAATAGGATACAATCAAACGAGAAGATACCTATCATTAATTTGTCACCAAGACTCATTAACAAAACCAAACATACAAATTATGTTGTGTGGGTAACGAACCCGCGACCCCTAGGGCATTTGAGGCGGATAGTATTACACCATTATCGCAATTGTTAAATATAGGCTTATTTTTTGTTCACTCTTTACTCGAGTTCATTTTTTTTTTATTAAGTATGGATGGGACGTTTGTCTTCCATGACACCTGATGTTAAGTGAACATGAAGACTAAGGTGGTACACGTCCATCCACGAGAAACCTATTCACTCGACGCTTAAAAGTACTAGGACTATACTGGTCAGGGAAAATAGACGCAGGTAGTTCATTCCAAACCTTGGCGACCCGTATCAAAAAGGAACTGTCAAAGCGCTTAGTTCGACTTTTTGGAATATCTACCACATACGGATGGAAGTTCTGTCTGCGTCTAGTAGTCCGATGGTAAAAGGGTGAGGGTTCAATTTGTTCAAACAGAGCACTGGCGCACTCACCAAAATGTATCCTGTAGTACACGGTTAAACACGCAACCTTACGACGATGCTCTAAGGTCTGCAGTTTTTTGGTTGTAAGGTCGACGTCATCAATTAGTTTACGGGCTCTTCGGTCAACGGAGTCCAGCGCTTCTAGTTGATATTTGGCAGAACCATCCCAAAGATGACTGCAGTACTCCATGCATGATCGCACTTGAGCTGTGTATAAGTTAAGAAGCTGTGCAGGGCCGAAGTACCGCCGTACCTTCGAGATGATTTCCAACTTTTTCGAAGCTACTTGAGCCATGGACACATCCGATTTTGGTGATTTAGGGTTAAAAGTAATCTGGGTATGACTTCAGGTTCCTGAATTTTGTAGAATAAAGTGGGTTCCTGTTAATAATATAACTATATTCCTCCTAAACCCGTGTGCTTTCATCTTCGACCTCATCGTCACTTACCATCAGGTGAGATTGAGGTCAAACGCGGGATTAGTAACTTATAAAAAAAAAATTAAAATAACTTTATTTTGTATTAGATCACCGGGTGGGTTTGGTTTCTCTGAAATAACTGTAATACTGAAATATTTTTTTTTGTATGCGTTTGGTTGTGAGTAAATAGTATATTATTATGTAACAAGTGAGCTAAGTTGCTAATTACAGTCAAGGCTGTGATTAGAGCCCGAGCCGCAGGCGAGGGCTTAATTATGAGCCGAGACTGTAATTAGCAACGCTCACGAGTTACATACGACGTTTTTCAACACACTTGTGAGTAAAAGACAGACATACGTGGTCATAAAATAACAAACACACTTGATAACAAAGCTGTGAATTGTGATGACATGAAAACGGCGCCGAAGGTTTTTTTTTCCGCCAAATGTGTCAATGTCTATAAAGCATATACAGCCTATTTTAAGTGAAAATGTTTAATTTGGAGTGGTAAATGCAAATATTTTAATGTTTTTTAACAAATTATTGTAAATTGTGAATAATTTGTTTGATATACAAATTTGTTTCACTAATACTTATAAGGCGCAATCATTTAAAAATGTATATGGATTTGAAGTAATATAAAATCTCTTTGTTGTTTCTTAAAATATTTAATGTATAACCGGACCAATAAAATATGCTCTGTTTACTCGCATGAAATTCGCACAAAGGTACAATTCAACTTTGTAGGATTCATTATATTATGCACGCGTGACTTATAGCCCAGTTTATAGTTCTAAATTCAATAGAATAACGCTCACTTTACGAGCAAGTGTGTTGAAAAAAATATAAGGATACTCTGATGTCACACAATAGCTCAAAATCTAATCGATACCAATCTATCGTTTTGCCATATCTTATAAATTATTACTTACTGTGCGATGTTCCTCGTCAATGAATATGACGTGTTGTCGGATAAAGTTTGGTTAATATTTCCAGACATTGCACTGGGACAAAGTTGTGTCGACTACTCTATGTGACCTGCCTAGAATACCATTATAATACGAACGAGGCATACAATTTTATTTCTTACTCAATTAGAAATAAATAATTAACCAATGCAGAGCATTAAAAAAGCGACTTCACGTCAAACATCCACGTAAACATTCTCCGAAATCATACATATTGTTTCAAAAATTTTAAATTTTCAATAAATACTCAACCGATTTAATGAAATTTATATGGGAGCAATGATATTATATAAAACAAAAGCAGATATGTTATAAGCACGCGCGTTATGAAGACTCAAATACGAGCCAAATGGTAGGTCTAGTAATTAGTCTGCGTCGAGCGCTCGAGCGCAATCACAAGCGTGACGCATTTTAGGTTCCTGTGTCCTCACCAAAATAAATTAAAAAATGCCGCCGTGTGCGTTTCGGAAGTGTACCAATTATAACTCTAAACTAAACAAAATGCAAGGGATCTCATACCACATGTTAGTATGTAAAAGTACTTAGATTATTTAGTATTTGTAAATTATTTTTTCAAACAATCTAATAAATAACTGATGCAGGTGAAGAAAGAGATAGCGATCTAGTTTTGACGCGAGAGCGATAGATGCGTGCTCTGCGGACATAGATTAATTAGTGCAGAACGAATATTGATAGTGAATAAAATGCCTACAATTAAAGTTCAGTTGTTCTTTATTTTTACTTTGCTTTGATCCCCATTTTCAATCATCGAGTCATCTGATTAAAGTCATAATTGATAAATACACAAATATTCGTCTCCACTTCGTCCGCACATTAAAATAACCCCAAAATACAAAAACTTTCAAAAAGACAAAAAAGAAATAAATTAAATCTTTTTGAAGGTATATAATATTCATTGTATTTCTATTTTTAATTATTATTTCAATATTAAAATTTTCAATAAATATGTATTATTTTCTATTATTTCTTACTTATGTAATTACTTTTCAATCAAGTGTCCACTCTACGACTGCAAATATTAATCTATGACACAAGAAAACATTGAAGTAAGATCATTAAAACTATAGCTATCTCTTTCATTTGCGTGCTTTTTCTTATCTTTTGTTATACTTATCAGTGAAACTTGTCAATGCATGCAGTTTTTGATTGCTCGGAACAGTTTAGAACGTAAATTACTATGAACGTAACATATCTATAGTTTATAATATCATTGTATTGGACCAACTATGAAGTATCCTCTATCTTATGAAACAAGAATTTTCAAAATCGTTTCATAATTGTCTGAAATATCGTGTAACAAAGACACAAAAAAAGTATGCGGATAACCAGATGTTACAATAAACATTACCGGCCATAGACAAGATCGTAGCCAACCCCAGAACATTACCAGGTACATACCGGAGACACTGTAATTACACTGTTTAACCTCTCTTCCTTTCAAATAAATACAGTTTCAGTTAAGAGTAAACCGCTAGTTGTTGAAACGAAACTGTTACGGCAAGTAGATAAAGTGTGATGTCTAACTAGATCTAAACTGTTAAAGACAGGAGAAAAGATTAGAAAAATTACGTTGAGGAATGAGTATCTGTTATTAATTTGTTTCTTTTCATGAGTTTATCAGGAATCAATACTTCTTTTCATTGTTATATAGAGTTTTATAGAAAATGTATGCTGTATCTTTACTTTTATTAACGCAATGATTCAAATGAATCTATATCCTTGATACATAGGTATTATTACGATATCATAACTAATATAAAAAAGCTTAGGGTTTGTTTGAACGCTCAAATTGGTTACAGAATATCTTTGTACCTACGTTAACCATAAAGATTTTGCTGTTAAGTTTCATACCACCAGGGGCCTTACTCCCGCCCGACGCGATCGAGAATCAAATCAACTCGATCTCAAGCATTTCGAAACCGACACTAGCGCCGAATCGAGCGGTGGCTCAAATTGTAAGTAATCAGGATCGAATATAACTGTTTATAGCTTGTAACAAATGACCAAATCTATGGTACAATTTGAGCCACCGCTCGATTCGGCGCTAGTATCGGTTTTGGGAGTGCGAAAATCCTTGAGATCGAGTTGATTTGATTCTCGATCGCGTCGGGAGTAAGGCCCCTGTTCTCAAAAAATCGACACTCTGAAGTGGCAGAAAGTTTGTAAAAATATAATTAATTTTAAGTGTTAGATTCACTTTTTACCTTCGAAATATTTAATATAATTAAGTACCTAGTTTGACTTTAATTATCTTTGAGTTTACAAAATTTCTGTCAATTCTCGAAATCTTCGAAACTTGTATACAGGACTATTACAAAACTAGCCTCTTATTCAATATGTGAAAGAATATATTGATATTATTCAAGAAACGATTCTGTTCAATTTCAGTCACACGAAAAGTTTAATTAAATTAATTCTTGAAACTTCAAAGTAAATTTTAACATATCTCATAATTTTATGGTCACCTGTCTGTAAAATTGTCATATCAGTAGGACAATAAGGTGACATAAATGTGAAACCATCATTATTTCAATTGTTTTGGAATGAATGAGGTTACTTTCAGATTTTCTAGACACTTTATTATTTATTTATTTACTCTCTATTGCATACAATTACAAAATGGATTACAAACAAGAAGAATTATATGTATCTTATTGTATAACAATTGGCGGTCTTATCGCTAGCAGAAACGGGCTATTCGCGCAATCTACAAACTTAATTCCAGAGCGACACTTAGAAATATGTTTAAGGTAATAAATATTCTCACGTTTGCGTCACAATATATCTTTGAAAATCTTATGTTTGTAAAAAAGAACATAAACATGTTCCGTAGAAAATGTGACTTACATAATGTTAATACTAGAAATAAGTATAAGCTAGCCGGCTATGATAGTAGACTTCATAAAGTCACTAACTCATTTATGGGTCAATGCATACGTTTTTATAATAAGGTTCCCACAAATATTCAAGACTTACCGCTTGATAAATTTAAAGAAACTATTAAACAAAAATTGTGTAATAAAGGCTTTTATACAATATCTGAATATATGGACGATAAAAGTCCTTGGTTGTAAATTGTTTTTCTAAAGTGCTCAATCTCCAACTCCATCTCCAACTCCATCTCCAACTCCATTTCCAACTCCATCTCCTTCTTATCCAACACCATCTCCATCTCCTTCTTGTCCATACAACAGCAAGAACGTCATGCTCCCTCAGGCGGCAAGGCTAGCGGTAGCGTCAGGTGTCGGGTCACCCTCTTCCCTAAAATATTGTTGAGGAGGGTGATGGCTGGTGCTTGCGTTATACTCGTGAACGGGTGCTGCTAGCGGTGCCAGGTCGTTTTGCTGATGACTTTATGACTTTTGTTTCAACTTGACTCCGACTTCCCCATTTCCATGTCCACGTCCTGTCTTTGTCCACGACTATCCTCATCTCCATTCACATTATCTGTATTCTCTCTCATCTCTATCGCTACGTCTATCTCTGCTTCTATCTTTACCTCTATATCTATGTCTACGTTTCTGTCTAGTACTTGATTGCCTATTGTATTAATATAATAGTAGACTCCAGAAGATCAACTCGTTCATGGGTCAATGTGTACGCTTCATTTTATAATAAAATCCTAAAATATTTAAGATTAACCCTTTGACAGATAAGTGTGGATAAGTGTTGATGTGAAAAGTTTTACTTTAAGATATCCAGATGCAAGAAGTTGGTATTCCCTGGCTGTAAATTGTTATTATGTATTTTCTTTTCTCTTATTTTTAAAAGATGATTGCTGTTGAGTTTCTTGCCACTTCTTCTCAACAGATCGACTTTTCGAAGTGGTGGTAGATTCAGTTCAATTTGTAAATTGTTTGACTTATTTCAAATGTATTTAAATACTTACGAAATAAAGAATTTTTGAGTTTGAGGTTGAGTTTGAGCAAGCGATTTCTTCCAGACAACCCTGATTATTATCTATGAAATTTGAGTTTATGACTCTGATTCCTTGAAATCAAGTTGATTTATGAATAAATCTTGTTGAGTTCTACTTAAACTTAAACTTCTACATCTGGAAAATGCATTGTAAATATTCATAATACATTCATTGATGTACAGACTGCAACAGAATTGCACACACAGTATGCATACGCGCGATCGTCCAAGGTGGTATACATAATTTTGTTGCAGTCTGTACCTATATGCATTTTAAAAACCTTTAGCTTAGGATCGTCTGACTCATTTTGTTTGTAAATGGTTTTGTTCGTAACAAGAAAACAATATACATTGAACCAAAAATACAGTTTTCAGAGTAATAATTTTATTCATTTTGTTAACATTCTAATTCATATAAATAGGTAACTCCAAAAAGGTCCGAAACCAAAAAGCCTTTTTGGACATAATTTTAATTGAACATTCTTTTTAAAGCTTTTCTATTGTCTGAGTGACATGAAAGGGTAAAAATAGGCTTTCACGGCAGATGACCAATATAGAGAATGTACCTATTTTTGGATAATGTTCTATTTTATGATTTACTAGCTGACCCGGCAAACGTTGTTTTGCCATATAAATAAAAAAAAAATACATGTGTGCCGATTCTCATAGATACCGGATCAGCACAAAAAATTTCATCAAAATCGGTCAAGCCGTTTTGGAGTATGGCAACGAAAACTGTGTGTGTGACACGAGAATTTTATATATTAGACTAGCTGACCCGGCAAACGTTGTTTTGCCATATAAATAAAAAAAAATAGATGTTGGCCGATTCTCATAGATACCGGATAAGCACAATTTTTTTTATCAAAATCGGTCAAGCCGTTTCGGAGGAGTATGGCAACGAAAACTGTGACACGAGAATTTAATATATTAGATTGGTCTAGTCAGTTTAAAATCAATTGTAGAATCTAAAATTTAATAATAAAAGACTCCATAAGAGTTTGAAATTAGTCAGACATATGCGATAGTAACGTGTTAATAAAAGCCGGTCAATAATCAATAGTTATCACACAAAGTGATAAAAAAATTGGTGAGACTATTGGTAATTTATACATTTTATATAGAATGAGATACTTTATTCTATAAAGAAAAGTTTACGAAAGCAATGGAAATAAATATTAACTTGATTATTAGAGAATACTTACGTTGAAGATTCAGCTAGTAGTATTCTATGGCCCACTAAGAGTGTAATCTGAAACAAAAAAATGTTATATTAAAACACAAAAAGTTACATTAAGTGGATAGGTGAAACAGCTTCTTGGCTAGCGACCACTCTTCAAAGGATGGAGTCGAATATCATCGGAGATGGTATCGGACCCGGTGGAGATATTATCATCATTATCATCAGATTTCTTTTTTTTATATTGTAAGGATAGGAGATAAGATTTTAATGAGCCCACTGTAGACCATGAGTCTCTCCCTGGTCCAGTGCTGGGTGGTTGATGTCAGAATTTTCCGGGCGCTGAAATGGCTTCTGACAAACCCTAATGAATGCTGTATCTGTATACAGAACCCGAGAACACCTGCTTAACATGCTCTCCGAAGCACGGAAGTCGTGGTGAGAAATAAATGGTCACCCTTCCAAGTACCTACCGACCGCGCCCAACGTTGCTTATCCTGTCGTGGCACCGTGGTTACTGTATGTATCATACGATATCACAGGTTAAGGAGATATTAGGTGCTTACATATGAGATTGGCGTTTTGTATGGGAGGAATAAAAGTCGTTAATTTTTTAAATATAATATATTTATTTAATCAAAGTATGATCCATTGCTATATATGCACTTCTGCCATCTCATAGGCATTTTCTAAGGCGGTTTGGACTGCTTCATCGGAGTTAAGTTTTTTCCCCTGCAAAATGTTATCCAAATTTCTAAAAAAGTAGTAGTTTGTTCTAGCAAGGTCCGGGGAGTACGGTGGATGTCTTAAACATTCCAATTGAAGGTCCTTTAATTTGGTAGCAGTCTGTTCTGCAGTGTGTGGTTTTGCGTTGTCCTGAAGCAGTGGCCTTGTGCGATTGACCAGTCTCGGTTGTTTAGCAGCTAGTTTATCTATCATTATTTGGAGCTGACTTCAGTAGATATCTGCAGTAATCGTCTGGCCAGATTTAAGGAAGCTGTAGTGCACCACACCGGCACTAGTCCACCAAACGCTGACCAATAACTTTTTTCTAGTTAATTTTCTCTTGGGGCAGAATTTAGATGGTTCGCCGGGGTTCAGCCATTGCAATCTGCGCTTCCTATTGTCGTAGAGTATCCACTTTTCATCACAGGCAATGATTCGATTTAAAGTCCGTTCATTATTGTGTTGGTTCAGTAATGTAACGCAGTAGTCGACGCGCGTTTGTGGGTTTTCTTCACTCAATTCATGAGGTACCCACCTTTCTTATCTTCCCAATTTATTGCAAGTAGATTTAATCAGTATCACTAACACCGCACCCTGCAGCTAACTCGGACGTAGTTTGTGATGGATCCGCTTCCACAATAGCCTTCAATTCTTCATTGTCGACTTTGGTCTCCGGCCGTCCACGGGGATTGTTCTTTAGGTTGAAATTTCCAGAACGAAAACGTTGGGACCAAAAACGCACTTTCTCTAGCGACACCATACACATAATTAATTCTTCGAACCGTTTCTGCAGCACTGGTGCCACGGTGGAACTCATATTCGTAACTAACGCGAAATTTTAAATTTTCCATTTTGTAAACTCAATGACTCAGAGAAAAAACCAAAAGAAATACGGTTTTCGAGACACAAATTGATGGGTAAATATAGCTGTATAAATTTGAATTTGGAATTTGAAACCAAAAAGGAGATATTTGAGATTAAAGTGGCCAGTAGTTATTCTAGACCTCCAAGCCGAAACAACTCGATCGAAACGTAAAAGTAGACCCTTGTTCAGCGTAAGAGTCAGGATAATACTTAATAATAGGTTAACCTTAAACATACTCATAATACCTTGAACATACTCATTATGCTCTTTTTTGTTGATTATTTGGAATTACTACATAATTTTGTTACGTTAGATCATCACAACTCTCATCAAAAAATTTTCAATGCTTAAGTGAATGTAGCAACGCCGTTGTATTATATAAAATATTAAATAATTACACTGACACACCAATCCACCTCAACAAAATATATTTCCACGTCCCGAGACAGAAAGAAAGGTCATGTCGTAAGAAAAAGCTTTTCGCGATCCCCACAGTAAATACATGTTTCAGTCAAATCATCATCATCACAACTCTTTGTAATGAGCCCACTGCAGGGCATGAGTCTCTCCCCTGGGTGAAGAGGAGGTATAGGCCATAATCCACCAAGCTGGCCCAGTGCTGGGTGGTGGATGCCAGAATTTTTAGGGCGCCTAGATGGCTTCTGACAAACCCTAACGACTACTGTACCTATACAAGTATACAGCACCCGGGACCGACTGCTTAACGTGCTCTCCGAAGCACGGAAGTCGTCGTGAGATATGAATGGTCGGCGGTCACCCATCCAAGTACCGACCGCGCCGAACGTTGCTTAACCTGTGATATCGTATGATACACACAGTAACCACGGCGCCACGACGACTTCATTAATCAACGAATTTTCAAATACATTAAGTAAATTTAAAAATCAAGTTTTAAATCATATTTCACCATGTAACTAACTCATAGCAGATACAAATTCACTTCATAATGGTATAATTGAGAAAAGTGGTTAACAATAATTTATTTAATTTAAAAAGGGCAGATCATAGGGAAATATTTCTTTTCTTTTATAATTTTTAACATTTATTTTATAAAATATATATTTTTTTTGTAACATCGGCTACATGATTAGTTTCAAGTCATTAATCAAATACCCACTTAAGGGCCTCCTGTTTGTAAAATGTACACAGACATGTTTTTCTTATTTTTGTTCTTTTCTCTAATGTATATTTATATTAAATTATTTGTCGAGATATAAAAAAAGGAAAAATCTGTTAAGCGCATAATAGGTACACTACTAAATTGTACATTCTGTTTAATTTTACTTCTTTTAGGGAACTATTGGCTTATATAGTGTTTATTTTTAGTGATTTTTATAATTTATAAGAAACTGCTTGTTCCTATTATAAATAAATTAAAAAATTCTTTGTAATGAGCCCACTGCAGGGCAAGAGTCTCTCCCTTGGGTGAAAAATGATGGTTTGCGGTCACCCATCCAAAAACCGACCGTGCCGAACGCTGCTTAACCTGTGATATCGTATGATACACACAGTATCCATGGCGCCACGACGACATCATTACTTAAGATATTAGAATATTAATCGAAGTTCAATAAAGATTAATAGGTAAGTGATTGATTTACTAATAGTAGTGCTGCAGCCTTAATGCAAACCAAACTTTAAAAAATTTGTTAGAGTCCAAAAATGTTTACTAAGAGATTCTTGGTCAACAATTATCAATAAATAAGCTGTTCAATATAAAACCTGTATTTGACTTCCAATTAATTTCAGTTATACAATGTCTGTCTTCTACTTAATAGAGAGTAATCGGTTCTTGGAGAATGAAATCAAACCAAAAAGTACGTTTGTTCCACGAAAATTTGAGAGCTTGTATATTTCAAACGTAATTCTTTACACAAAAAAAAGATGTATTAAATTTTAGCTCTAGACATGCAAACAAACTATGCCTCCCTAACATTAAAACAGAGATTTGTAGCCGAAATAGTTTCGTTTTGTGTGTTCGAATATACAATAAACTACCAGACAATATAAAGACATTGCCACTTAATAAATTTAAATCCACTCTGCATAGATGGCTATTGGAAAAATGTTTTTACAGTTTAGATGAGTTTCTCAGAGAAAAATGTGCCTTCGTCCATGTTCGTAACTAATCTTTGGTAACCAGTTACCAAAAAAGATTTTTTTTTCGCCTTTTGGTAACTGGTTGCGAAAAAAGAATAATTTTTCCACATTCGTAGATTTGTTTTTTGCCATTTTGGTAACCCGACACATGATTGATTTATGCAATTCATAGATATAACCCTTCTGGAATATAATGTTGATCAGACCTCAATCCCATAAACGCCTATAAATATCTAATTAAGTACCAGGGAAGCAGAAAGATGTGAGAACCACTCCATGGGATCCAAGTGGAAAATAAAATTATATTTCGATCTCATGCAAGTTGCTGGATCGAAATTATTAACTTAACGTTTTTTTTTATTCTTACGCCGTATAGGTGCGGCTTAGAATAGCCATACCACCCCTGGATAAACATGTAGTAAAAGGCGACTAATCCGAGTAGCCCTAGCTTGATGGTAGGGCGGGACTCCTTGTCTACGGCGCGGCGCCGTTTGCCGTGTCAAGGTATGGCACTGGCCCGGCAACGTGTCATGAACCGCCACCGGCAGAATGCACGGCGTCGTGTCGTGCTACGGCACCGTCTATGGCGTGCTGCGCAGGTTGCATCGCTCATATTATTGTAATGCCAGCAAAGAACTTTGATTTTGATTTTTCACCGGCGGAATGCGCGGCACGGCGACGGCCACCAAATATTACCGCTCCAGCGGTGATGTGTTAGGGTAATATTTTATGAAGAGAGGTTCTTTCCTAAGCCCGTGTGCTTTCATCCTCCTTTATCAGGTCAAAGGCGGACTTAGTCTATAATAAAAAAACAGTTTCACATAGGTTTCATCTTATTTTTTGCATATTTTGTAATAAAATGAATGAAACGCTAGGTACCTACCTAGGTACCTAGGTACCTACTAGGAGAGCATGGGTGTGTGATTTGTATTTTCAATTTTTTTTTTTTCATAACTTCGCGTTTGGTTATAATTTGGTGAGAGCCATAATTGTGAGAGAACTGTTAGATTATTGTATTTGCAGGGTTGGAACTCGAAGACGCTTCGATAGAAGGCGAGTAAGAAGAAGTTATACTCCCTTAAATCTTCATTATTTTTTTTATTATATCTGGCCAGCACCTTACAAAGAGTTTCCACATTCGTAACTAAGAACAAGTTACGAAAGTGGAAAAATCCTTCTTCTTTCGCAACCAGTTACGAAAAAGCGAAAAAAAAATCTTTTTTGGTAACTGGTTACCAAAGATTAGTTACGAACATGGACGAAGGCAAAAATGTATAGATATAAAGATAAATTAATTGTTCAATATATAATAATGTAAAACTATATTAATAAGAAGATAATATGTATCTAAATATGGTAAAATAATGAATATGATGTAGATGTGATTACCACAAATGAACATTATTATACATTAAATTAAATAAATAAAATTGAATTGCAATTGGAATTAGAACATAATAATTTTTACATTTGACATTTTTATTTCTGTACCATCCTATTATAATGTTATTTTCATGTTTATATTCTTTAGATTGTAAGAAATATGTAATTTATTGCATGCTGTATAACAGTGAAATATGAGACCTATATATAAGCCGACCATCAAAATGTAAACCATATTTGACGCAATAAAATGATTTGATTTGATTAAGTTTTCCTGTTAATATATTAAGCAAAGTTCTCCAAACAATTTTATGGAGTAATTTAATATGTCTATGATGTAGTTGGGCACGAATTCCAAATTTAAACTCCGCTTCAAGTTTAATTATTTCAATGTTTTCTTAAATTACAAAACTTTCTCTATCTACTTAATTATCTCTATCTCTATTAAGAATGTACTGAGTCTTTTTTTTTTTTTTTTCTATGTTTAATTTTAGGAGAAATCAAATAAATATTTATAGTTGCCGATGTTATAATTGATGCTGTGTTATGAAATAATATTATAAAAACAAATGTTTGATTAAATGAAAAGATGGATGTATGATTGATATTGCAGGTAGACCGGCAACTATTTGATTGTTTTTCTATTTGAACTATTTGGTTCCTGTGTGTATCAAACGATATCACAGATCAAGCAACGTTCGGCGCGGCGGGTACTTGGATGGGTGACCGCCGAACATTCATTTCTCACGGCAACTTCCGTGCTTCGAAAGACACATTAAGCAGTCGGTCCCGGGTGCTGTATACTTGTATACAGTAGTCGTTAGGGTTTGTCAGAAGCCATTTTCGGCGCCCAGTTAATTCTGACATCCACCACCCAGCACTGGGCCAGCTTGGTGGATTATGGCCTATACCTCCTCGTCGTCCAGGGGAGAGACTGATAGCCCTGCAGTGAGCTCTTTACAAAGAGTCGTGATGGTGATGATGATGAATCTTGCGGGAATGTGGGGATAAAAAGTAGGCTTTGTGCTATTCTAGACTGTACACTATCACTATTACGAACCCAGTATATCTGGCAATACGGTCACTTCAAACAGGGCCGTATAATAGGACATGTAGTGCTCACTAGGTGTTTACGAACATAATTTAAAATGCCAATACTGTCAAAAGAGTAATGTTCATAGCTGACCTGTCAGATTTTTGACAACTCATGAAATGTATTAAAACAACATAAAGTGCAAAATTTGCACTATATGTTATTTAATAACAGCTCATTTTCGGTTAATTACAAATCACTTACTTATATTAGAAACCGCAGCAATGATTTTAATATTTTACCCTCTCAATTTACTCAATAGCCTACTAGTAACATCCACTTGAAATGAAAATCCCGATATTGTTTCTTAGAAATTAAATGAAGTCTGCACCAATAGTCTAGATATAAACAGGCAGCATTTCAATGGCAATATCTTCTTTATACATTCACATAAATAACAAAAAGTAGTTTGACAGGTCAGACACTGTATGGACCGTGGACATTACTCTTTATAACAGGCAAAAAGCTGCTCGGAACTTTAGGTACTGCATTTCGTTCCTCATTCCAATGGACTGTCTCCGTGGCGCAGTGGTTGAATGTTCGGCTGCGGCGTGAGAGGTATTGGGTTCGAGTCCCAGCCGGGTCAGTTAAGGTGAAGAATTTTTGCAAACAGTGGGCTAACTCCCGAAAGTGATTCGATTTCGATTCACAATTCTGATTTGATTATGACGTCTCGTTCACAGAGTAAAAGTGTTATTGATAACCATAGCTTTCGTCATCTATACATATAATAAAATGGTAGGAAAGTCAAAACTGTACATTGAATATTTTTTTAAAAGAATACTTGGGGTATGATCTACAATCGAAACAGAAACAAAAAATATAGTTTTTAGAATTTTTGTCTGTTTGTCTGTTTGTCTTTCCGGGATAAACTCAAAAAGTACTGCATGGATTTACTTCAAATTTGGCATGAAGATAGTTAAGAAGTCGGGTCAACATATAGGGTACATATTATCACGCTAGCAGTGTTATAATCGTAGGTGCGTTTGGTGCTGCATAGCGTTCACGCAGACGACGTCGCGGGCAGCAGCTAGTTTGTTATAAGTTATAAACAGCTATATTCAATCCTGATTAGTTACAATTTGAGCAACCGCTGGATTCGGCGCTAGTATCGGTTTTGGAAGTGAGAAAATGCTTGGGATCGAGTTGATTTGTTTCTCGATCGCCTCGGGAGTAAGGCCCCTGACTTGGGTCTGGGTGATACTTCCTAATTCCGCTGTGTGGCGTCCATGACACAGGCTTATATAAAATCTTATGGGGCCATGGTTGTTATATCAGTTTGAGAGATTTTATTTATTTGATATTTTTAACCACCATCTCTTTGTGCAGTTGAAGTGTCTAGTGAACAGTTACTCATATAATAATTAAAGCGTAAAAACCTTATAATCGCACTTTTTCTCGTTAACACGGAGCACTGAAGCAACAATTTACAAACGCCCACTTAATCAATTGAAGTGAACGTAAATTTGTTTTTAAACTAACTTTTCTGCAGACCATATGCCACCTAAAAAATCTAAAGCAAACAAACGGACGCGATGGAAATAACATCGTAAATTTTAATATAGAGTCTATTTTCAGAGCACGGTAATAGTTCAAAACTTATGTACTTTTTTCAGCTTTACCCACGTGTGAAGTAGCTATCACCTGATTTACAGCATAGTGGTGTAGGTAATAAAGTCTGCTTTTGAATGGGTGAGTGCAGTTAAATTTATGTGCTTTGTGCACGTATAAACAGACCGGTCTCTGTAGCTTTCATAAAAAGTTTTGGTTGCTCTGTGGTTATTTTGGCAGATGGTCGTGACTGATATTTTCCGTTGGTTTTTAGTTTTATTTCTAGTAAATGATACAATAGTTACTTGAACTTTTTTTTTCGTATCAATGTGAGCTGTCATCATTACCATCAACAGCTTGTAGATGTCCACTGCTAGAGATAGATCCCCCCTAGGTTTTCTGCTCGGACCCGTGCCGCTCTCATCCTGAGTTTACCGGCAACCTTGACCAGATCGTCTGTCAATCTTGTCTCTCAGTGGGTACAGTCACGTGCATTAATATGTACACACTTCGCGACTTATTCGCTTGGTGAGGTGAAAATTTATACATATTATTAGACGTGACACAGCGACTCCTGTTCTGCGAGCTATGTGCCCTGTCCATTGCCACGTGAGCTTTGCAATCCTCCGGCTATGTCGGTGACTTTGGTTCGCCTGCGAATCTCTTCATTTCTGATTTGATCTCGCAAGGAAACTCCAAGCATAGTCATTTCCATTGCCCGCTGAGCGAATTATGATTTTTAAAATTTGAGTCTGAGATAAGATGTGAACTGTCTAGAAAGCAATAATGTAGTTGACGCTGTATACATAAGACATCTGACTCAAAACTCGTAACTAGACACAAAGTCAATGCTATAGAATATCTTATTAAAAGTTCATTAGTAATTTCTTTCTCAAAAGTAAGATCTGGGTCAATATTCTCTTTTTAATGAAATTCACTAAGAGCTCTCAATGATTTTCATTTCACTTTAAAAGAAATAAGATCTTTTGTTCCTTGTATCAATATGGCGGCGGTTAGTGAATTTTTGGCGGCGTTTTGAACTTATAGACGGACAATCTATACTAATATTATAAAGAGGAAACCTTTGTATTTTTGTATGTTTGTATTGAATAGGCTCAAAAACTACTGGACCGATTTCAAAATTTCTTTTACCATTACTTAGAGGGATTTTTCCGAATCCGTATAGGCTACTTTTTATCCCGAAAATCCCGCGGGAATCGAAATTGCGCGGGTAAAACCGCGTGCAACAGCTAGTCTTTTATAAAACGTTTTTAGTTTCTAAGTTCGTTTTTCGAAATATATCATTCTACTTCTTGGTATTGTTATTAAATGAATAAAATTAATGAAAAGGACTATCGATAACAAAAATATCTGGAGTATTTAAAAAAGAAAAAAAACGTAAAAAACCTTACTGTGGTTTTACAGTGGCTTCACTGCAAACAACGTTAGAAAAATCTAGTGAGCCATAACAAATTTATTGAAATTGAAATGCAAAATCTAATTTTGAACTTTTGCCGTTTTAAAAAACATACCGTGGAAACCTAGTAACTTCTCCTGTATTTTTTTTAGGAAAACAGAAATTTATGAACGAAAATTGAGTACATATCGAAATGTTCCTATATCATTTTGATTATACTTTATGGATTAGTTTCTTCTTATCCAATGAATGACCATGTTTTTGAAAGTGTTTCTTGGAATTTGTAAGAAATTAACAGAAAATTCCATATTTACATACACTGTCTTACAAAGACAAAGACATGAAGTTTTATATTCATCTTTGGTAAGTAAGTAAACAGTTTATAAGGTACACACAAAAAATATTGTCAAAAAATACGATTTAGGAATTTTTATTTAGACGTTTTTTTTCGCTCCCAGTCCAGCATGGAAGACAAAATGTGCCAGCTGCTTCTCTTCCCGGGCATACTGTAAAAGTCAGTTAAGGGACAGAGGTTTCAAAGGCGTTTTTGTGGGCGATAGGCTGACCCCCTGTCACTACAATAGTCTCTCTCCATCTTTATAATACCTCCAAGTTTGTCAAACGTGACATCAGATGGTCTTGTAACCTCTGGTGTTCTGCCTACCCCATAAGTATGTATGTATTTAGACCTCATTTTGTAATCGTCGGATAAAAGTAATCTGACAAATAAAGTATAACTCGGCGGAATTAAGTTGTTTTACGATTTCTAATAAGTATAATGACAATGACATAGAATGCAAATAAATTGAGACGAGTTTGAAGTTGTTGAGTAATATTTCATTATTCATTAGATAAATTTTATAATAGCATTAAAAAATCAGTCCCTATGTAAAGTAATGATGGGCTTTATATCTGTTACAAAAAAGTTAATATTACAGTGATCCCAAGAAACCGCAACGCTTACTTTCAGCGATACTCAAAGATTAAAATTAAGGCGCAAAGTAACTTGAGCTCATTGTTCTTATTACAAAATTTAAAGCTTTTTATTTAAAAGAAAAACTTGATTATATAAAACAAAGTAAATGCTACTATTTATAATATAGTATAATCAGTTATTTGTTCATATAAAATACCACGAGGGCCTCAATAAAAGATGGTACATTTCGCTCAAAAACATATTTTATAGAATATCAATACCTATATATAAAACTGTTCCGTTACTGACTGAGTGACTGACAGACAACGTACTAAGCGTAGCGAGCTTAAATTTGGAACATACATTCTTTAAGGGATGCAGGGGTGCAGTAAGGAAGGAATGCCCGAAATTCCCACGGGAACAGGAATTATTGGACTTTTTAGTTTGTATGAAAAATCTTATTCCCAGAGTGCACGGATATGATACTTGGCCTAGAGGTTTTTTAAAGAGTGACTGGTTGTGTTATTGAAGTAATTCCCGAAATTCCCACGGGAACGGGAAATATAAGATGTTTTAGTTTGTATGAAAGAGTCTATTTCCTAAAGTGCACCGATGTGAAACTTCGTATAAAGGTTCTTTCAATGAATGTCTGGTTGTTTTTTGGAATGAGTTTCTTCTCACAAGGAGGGTAGTTTAGTTGCGGGAAAAAGCTCGTAATATCATATAATATAATCGTGAACTAAAACTACTCAGTCATCATTTTTTATCTTTAGGTTTTATTTTCCCTATTTCGTAACATCCGGTTAATCAATTTTTATTTAATGTTTATTATTGGTTCAGTCGTTTCCTTTCAGGAAATATTTACTAAACAAATAACCTTTGTCTGTACTGTCCGATAGAGATAATGACAAACTGAACGGTATTATAGAATATTTACTTTTGTCGTTCTAGAAATATTTCACAAAATATCGTTTCATATTTACATTTACTCATTTCATGGTGAATTTAGTAATTCAACGTATTTAACATGAAATAGGCAGATACTCTAGAGGTTTTGGTTACCTTGCGAAGCGATTTAAATGGTTGCATATTTTAAGAGGTAACTAAGAACGTCCTGACAGTTAGCAGATAAGCAGACAGACGGACTACAAATTGATACTATTAGTGTTTAGGTTTTCTTTTTATGTACAGATCCCTAAAAACCTAAATTTACTTGTTTCTAAAGTTAATTCAATCGTTAGCAAGTCTAATAAAATGCCGATATGGAGATACAAAGAAGGTTTTATATTGTCATGAAGCACAGATACATACATTAATAAATAATATGATTGATGTAACAGTTTAGTGCCAATAGATGGCGTGACAGTTTTCAAAAGCTATTCAAAATATTACAAAATCCGAAATATGCAAATTGAAACTAAAAACCTAAAACCAAAGGCACAAAAATGAAATGACATAACTCGAATTCTAATTACATCCAACCTCAATGTTTCATCACCATGATTCAATGAATTGCGATGAAACCGAAGCACAGCGGGTAATCTAGATATACATGTTGTGTATTCGGTGTACTAATGGATTATTGTATTGCCGCGGGTTGTCGGGTTGCATAGCGGATTGAGATATATTTTATTACTGCAGATGCATAAATAGGAGCATAATTACTTTAATCAGATTATTTAGTAGTGGTTAAGAAACACTGTAATTCTAGTACATGTTTGGTTGAAGAAATTCCATTAGAATTTCATTTTAATGAAATGCCTACCGCAATCAAAATCAAATCCTTTACCTGTAGGTATAGATAAGACTTGTCGGAAAAATAAGGTGAATTAAATTTTACGTGCATGTTGCGTCAAACTAGTTCCAACCAATTAGGAGCGTTTTGCTACAGCCATAAAATGCACTTGAAAATAAGGATTTGTAAAATTTTCCATTCACGTTTCTATATAATATTTTTTTAACTTCTAAACTATTCTGGTAATAAAATTTAAACTTTCAAATAGCCTATTCTAACAAAAATAAATATGCTCATTTGGAGGCGAAAAAGTAAAAAGTTTATATAAAAATTTTACTTTTTAGAGAAGGTATTGTTTGGTTGAAAATAGTCAGATTGATAGAAACAAAAATAGCAACACAATCGGGATTAACGTGCAGTGTATATCATTCGGTTTACTAATGGATTATCGAATTGCCGCGGTTTATCGGCTTGGACAGCTGATTGAATTGTATTTTATTACTGCGGATGCAGAAATTCTATCAAATCCTTTGTGTTCTTGAGAGAGGACACGTAAAGTAATATTTTATTATTTAGGGAGTCCCGTAGTTTATTAAAAATATTAAACAAAGGTAAAAAATATAAACCTGACGTTACCTACGTAAAACCTCAGATTACCTACATTTTTAAATCATAACCAAGACTTTGAATGTCACGTCATCTACGTATTTTGCTGTTCATAGATTTTTCCAATAACTGTTTTTTCGATTTAGAAAAAATACACATGGGATCACCCCTGAAATATTTCCTACGAATTTGTAGAAAAGAATTTACAGGAAAAAAGTCTGTTTCCTATTTCAAAGTACTTGCAATATCTCTTACTTAAAATTCCATTACCCATTCACCAGCTACACAGTACAGATATCAACAGTAATTCAACTTCATACAAACGGACGAAACGCGAGCTAAACCTATACGGCTCGAACTCAGACCTATACTGCCGCTCGGCATGCGGCCAGTCGCGAGTGTCCGCATACCGAAACAATTGTTGATTGAGCTTTACGTTAATATGCGGATTGTTTATAATTTAATTATACATCTTTTCGTGCGTCTCAGTCGAGGCGCAAGTATTTTTCGGGAGCTAATTTATAAGACCGATTTATTATTCAAACATAAACATGGTTGTTTGACACAAAAAGAGTATTTTTATTGAACACTTCCAATACAATTAACATCACTTCCCGTTTGCGTTCGCTCCCGAACGGTCGTGTCTGCGGCCGCTCTCGAGTGTTTGTATTGCGCTGCCCTTGTTCCCTCCCCCGCACCTGTGCGGGTAAGGTCCCAAGTTAAACTCTTTCGGAAAGTTTTCTCTTGTGGAGGCTGTGTGGTGTCGGGGCTAATTCATCTACCCTTTTCAGGGCGGACCCGACTGCTGCCAGCCGAAGCATCGCTGGTCAGGTGGATACGTAACCGTGCCAACGAAGCCTGATCTTCCGCCGTTCACCGGCAATAGGTCCGTACTAGGTCGTTTTCTTTTTCAGCGCAGTTTGTCTTCGTTAGACTTTCTTTCAGCCCAGCATCATGCCCCGTCACCCTAAGTGCACCGGGATTAATTGCGATCATTGTAATCAGATCTTTATTGCCTATGATAAGGTCAGTAAAGAAAAACAAGAGCTTCAGGAATGGGCGAACAAATTTGTCCTCGACCATAATAACCTTTGTGGTAAATTCAATCAGATGCGTTCAGATTTCAAGGAGTTGGAAGTCGAGAACGACAAACTTCTCGCCGAGAAGGATGACCTTCTCGCTGAGAAGGATGCTCTTCTCGCTCAAATCGAGTCCTTGCGAGAGCAGCAATTGTCCGCTCGCCCTCAGGTCGTCTCCTTTTCTCAGGGGTTCCAAACCGATTCTCCGGCGTCTCCAGATCCATCTGAGTACTTCGAGCCTCTTTCAGATCGCATGTTGGCAGACTCCACCGCTTGCAAACGAAAAACTACCCCACCAGGTAGTGAATCCGACACTGCTTTAGTTCCAGAATCTCCTGCTCCGTTCACCGAGGTTCGCAAAAAATCAAAGTCAAAGAAGAAGAAGCAAGATGCTTCTTCGACTTTATCTCCATCCGTTTCAGCTGCTCCAGCCGCTGTTCCTGCTCCGCAAAATGTCGCACCGGCATCTGCTCCTGCGCCTTTTGTTTCAGCGATCCCGGCGTCACAGCCTGCGTCGCAGTCAGTTTCGGCTCCGCCGAAAGTCAAGTCTCCGCCTCCCGTCTTTCTACGGGACAAGAGCCGCTGGACCGAGGTCTCAGCTCTCTGCGGTAGGCACAATCTCAAGATCCAGTATAGTAAGGCATCCAACGTGGGCGACTCTATTAAGGTCGTTGTCAATTCCATTTCCGATCAGGAATCTTACTCGGCTTCTTGCTGATCAAAAGCTCGAATACCACACTTACGCCCTCCCTGAGGAGCGTAAGATTCGTGCCGTCCTCAGGAACGTGCCGTTCGAGCTCTCGAACGAGCAAATCCAAGAGGTCTTCTTCTTCAGAGGTCAAGAGTCTTCTCAAGGCTTCCCCGTCGAATCTGTGCACAAAATGCACAGCCGCCGAGGCAAGCAGTTCCCACTTGCGCTAGTAATCCTAGCGAAGAGCCCGCAAGGGCAGTCCATTTTCAGAGGCAAGCCCACCGTGTGCGGTCTCTCCAACATCCGCGTCGAAGTTCCACACAAGCGTGGTTTCCCAGGTCAATGCCACCGCTGCCAACTGTATGGTCATGCGGCGGCAAACTGTTTTGCTTCCCCTGTTTGCTTTGCGTCAAGTGCCTAGATCCGCATGGGACTAAGGAGTGCTCTCGCACTCCCGAATCGTCCATCGCTCCGTCCTGAGTCTTGTGCGGCCCTGACTGGCGCACAGCAAACTTTCGCGGCTGCCCTAAGGCACCGCGTGCTGCCAGGGCCACCGTGAAGCCCATCGAGAACTGGAGAGAGCGACCGCAGCCTAGCTCGGATGCTCCTCCAGTCAGTTCAAAGGCCCCTAAGGCCTTTAATTCTATCGTTTCAGGTCAGCGCAGCCGGGTCGCGACTCAATCGCAACCGGCCGCCAAATCGGCTTCCCAGTGCCAGAACGTAAAAGGGTCTCAAGACCGCATGGCGTTCTGGATCCAGCTCGCTCCCATCGACGAGATCCTGGCTTTCGGCGCCGCTCTCGACGCCAGCCCAGAGGGTTTCAACGGTGCTCTTCCGGTCCTAACCAAGTTCGCTCCCCTTATCAGGAAACTCCAGTAAGCTCAACGTTTCTAAACGTAGTCCTTCTTTCCAGCATTCCTATCTCAGAGTGAGTCTGATCACTCTAGATAATCTCTTAGTTTCAGCTTTGTCATTTCTGCTAGTCTTAGCTTCTGAATTTCTCGCTTTCAGTTCCTTTTGGTGGCAGCAGTCCGAATGCCGCTCACTGCGCAGCCTCTTTCTCCAATTGGCTGTCGCTCCGATAAATGATCAAGAACCTGAATCAAGGTAGGTCGTAAAGGGGGATGTTTAGTGGGTATGCTCGGCTTCACTGAGTGAGTCTCCACACTGTCTGGGCATTCTATTTTCCGTTAGCCACTGGGGTTAACAGCTTATAGAGTGCCCATTCGTCCGTAATAGGATTCATCCTCCTCCCGCTAAAGCTTGCTTTACGGGTTAAAGCTTGTTTTAGGGGGTGCCAAAACTTTCTGTGGCGGAAAAACAAAAAAAAAATACAATTAACAAAATATTTATATAAAATAAGGATATTTGCAGTCACAAAACTACATGGAAGTAAACAAAAATTTGAATGGACAGCGGCGCAGTAGGCATTTATTTCAAAGATCAAAGATACAGCTGAGTTGAATTACTGTAGATATCTGTACTGTGTCAGCTATTTTCATCCGAGAGAACCGAGTGATTGTTTTTCAGCAAGGAGTTAGGTAAACTGAGCGACTGATTAAAAGAACTAACGCTAACATCCATTAAAACTTATTTCGAGCTCCATTAATTATGGAGAAGTTTTTTATTGTAAGCGACAGCTTTGGAGATTGCTGTAAAATTACTTGAACTGGGGCTGATAGGATTGTTTTTGATTCACCGGCCAAATATTTTTCAACACACTTGCTCTTAAAGTGAGCCTTATTCTATTGAATTTAGAACTATAAACTGGGCTATAAGTCACGCGTGCATAATATATTATACCCTAGTGCATAATATAATGAATCCTACAAAGATGAATTGTACCTTAGTGCAAATTACATGCGAGTAAACAGAGCATATTTTATTGATCCGGGTTATACATTAAATATATGTGCGCGCGCGTCCAGGCGGCGCGCGGACATGCGGCGCACCTGCAGCAGCAGCGGCTGCACGGCGCCTCCAAGCAAAAATAGCGTGTGTACGTGAAATGGGCAGGGCTACTGACGCGCAGCAGCTGTTAGCTGCTTCAAATAAATTTTATGACCACGTATGTCTGTCTTTTACTCACAAGTGTGTTGAAAAACGTCGTATGTAACTCGTGAGCGTTGCTAATTACAGTCTCGGCTCATTATTAAGCCTCGACTGTAATTAGCAACTTAGCTCACTTGTTACATAATATACTATTATACACAATATGTATCATTTATAAAAACGATTTTTGCAAAAAAAGTATGTATTTTTTACAAGGTTTTTAATATATTCGCTTACATATTAAGCAAAGCATGGTCACTCAAAGTTATGAATGAATGCCATTTAAAAAAAGATGACAACGCGCTACTACAAGACTAAGCTAATAAAGAGGCTGAGGCAGAAAAATAATTTATTTATTAAAATAATAAAATAGAATATTTTATCAAAAGGAAATGCCTTAGCATAAAAACCGTACATTGTTTTGAGCATAAATTATGAAAACAATATTTAAATTAGATCCTGTAAAGTTCTAACGCAATGTTTTATAAAAAAAAAATATTAGACGCTTTTATCCTCTTTAATTTTTATCCTCTTTGCCTTTTTACCTTAGATATTCTATCTAGTTTCTAGTGTTCAATTAATACAATATAAGAAAGTCGAAGTGTTTTTAAATTAATCTTCACTGTTAAAAATATTTAGTGATATTAAATTTTTAGTAATATTAAATGTTCATGTAGTTTTACATGAGAGATGTAATTTTACATTACATAATTGTGTATTTTTTCTATAATTTATGGAAATTCACGTATATTTTGGCAATTTTATACCTTTTTAAAGTATATTTACACATTTTTTATGTATTGCTTCTGTAATAATCCTAGCTCATGAGTAAAAATACAAATTGTTCTGTCATTATACACGTTTTTGTATAATTACATATAAATAATTAAAAATCTGAAATATTACCGAAAATTATTTTCTTTTCCACAATTTATTGAAATTTACAGCTGTTTTCGGTACATTCTACAGGTTTATGTACTTTTTTTGCATGTAAAATCACATAATTTTTAACAGTGTACACGTCATTTTCGTATTAGCATATTAGTTTAATGAAATTAATTACATGTTTATAAATAATAAATAAATAAATAAATAATTCTGACACTCACACAGCATTATCTAGCCCAAATTAAGTTTCTTAAAGAACTTGTGTTATGTATACTAGATAATTGATATACTTAAGAAATATATAAACATACGTATTGAATAAATACATATTTTTTATTGGAATAAACTTAAATAAACATATAAACATCCATGACTTGACGGCTAATATCTGTGTTCATCACACCGATATCCGCCGCCGCCGGGATTCGAACCCAGGACCTCAGGTATAGAAGGCAATGTATGTTACCACTATACCAGCCGGTCGTGTATCCATATGTTAGGTTTGTATATGAACAAACTGGTTTTCTTAAAATAATATTATTGTATACGGTTGGGAGTGGGACAAACAGTTTCTACATCGGAATACCAGACGCAGATAGACGCAGATTTCCATTCATAAATAGTGGATTTGCCAAGAATTCGAACAAAGCACTGCTTGGTACAAGTTACCAAGGTATGAAACGAACTGCCTGTGTCAGTTTTTCCTGACCACTATATTCCCAGTGTTTTAAGGCGTCTAAACAGGTTACTCGTGAATAGACACTAAGTCCATCCCTATATAATGGACGAGCGTTTGCCCGCGACTTCGTACAGGCATAAACTCAAAAGTCCTATATTTTCTGTTCCCGTGGGAATTTTGGGAATTTCTTTCATAATACAAATAGACAATTATTAAGGAACCTTTATGCTAAGTATCATATCCGTGCACTCGAGGAATAAGATTTTTCATACAAACTAAAATGTCCAATAATTCCAGTTGCCGTGGAAATTTCGAAAATTCCTTCCTTAGTGCACTCTTACATCCCCTAAAGAATGTATGTTCCAAATTTCAGCTCTCTACGCCCAGTAGTTACGGCTGTACGTTGTCTGTCAGTCACTCAGTCAGTAACGGAACAGTTTTATATATATTGATTGATGATTGATTTATAAGGAAGTCTAATAAAAAGCTTCGTTTTAGTACGGATTGCAAAGGTGCGGAACGATCTACCTGCACCTGTTTTTCTTGACCAATACAGTCCTGGTACTTGTCGTGGTTAAGTGTCGAATGAATAGGTTTCTCGTGGATAAACCTGTACCACCATAGTCTTCATGTTCACATTCCACCATGTAGCGTAGAACACAATAATATCCCATCCTTATTTTGTAAAAATTTCCCTATTTCCAATCCTATTTTTGTTTTTCATCTAACTCATACAAACGCGCCCCTTATGCGTAAAGCAAATATTTTGTACCGTAAAAATAACGTGAGTGGCTTTGCGTTTATTTTGCAAGTTGAAAACTTTTGGAAAGTTCAAACTAGAGTTTAGCGAAAACAAATAATAATAATAATAATAATAATAATAATAAATCTTTATTTTGCCAATATATGGTACAGTCAGTTCATACTTATAAGTTAGGTCCAGCATATACTGCTGATTGTTCAGCGTGCAAAATCATAAAATTATAGTATAGAACATTTACAAAGCAATTGCATTAAATTACATTGACATTTAAATTAATATAAAACACAATTAAATAAAAAGCACATCAAATTGAAACATAAAAATAATACTAGATAAAATTAAATGTCAAAACTAATGTTAAAAGATGTCAGAAGTAAACATTAATTAAAAATAAAGTCAAATTACATTTAAATAATAGAAGTCAAAATTTTGCAAGAAAAGTTAATTCATATTTTATCATTTAAATAGGTATTTATGTCATAGTACATTTTTTCTAATAATATATTATACAATGTAGTTTTAAATTTTTTTTCCGGGAGATTTCTGTATGTACTGGGTAATTTATTGTACAGTTTGACAGCCATACAGTGCACATTTTTACTATAAACAGTTAGCTTTTGGGGTGGTACGTAAAGTTTATTTTTGTGTCTGCCACGCCGTCCAATCACATCCTCATTTTTTTCAAATAAATGTTTGTTCCGATTGACAAAGCAGCATACTTCATATATGTACAGTGATGGAAGTGGCACAATTTTTAGTTTAGCAAATAAAGGTTTGCAGCTGTCTGTTAAATCTGCCCTACAAATGGTCCGTATACATTTTTTTTGTATTATGAATACTCGGTCGGCCTCAACCGAGTTTCCCCATAAAATTAGGCCATACCTGATGACGGACGAAATATATCCGTGATATGCAAGGAGTGCCGCCTGAAATGATACTAGTTGAACTATTCGCCTTAGAACGTAAATAAATCGATCAATTTTCATACAAATATTATTCACATGTTCCTTCCAATTTAAGTGTTGGTCAATTGTAATTCCTAAAAATTTCGTGGATTCTACTATGTCTAGGCAAATGTCATTATATTGTATGTCATATTTATTAAATTTTGAATTATAAGTTTGGAATTGAACTAATTTAGTCTTGTCAATATTAATTAAAAGATCATTAATGTCTAACCATAAAGTAATGTCACTCAGTGTTTTATTAATTTCTATCTCAGCGTCATTCTTTTTTTTGTCATATTTTATAGTAATAGTCGTATCATCCGCGAATAAAATACAATTATGATCAATATGGTCTGGTAGGTCATTTATATAGATTAAAAATAATAAAGGACCTAGAACACTTCCCTGAGGAACGCCGCGGTTGTTAGGACAGTAGGGGGATTGATAATGTTTTAAAGTATTCCCATATAATCGGCTAATTTCTACGCTTTGTGTCCTATCATATAGATAACTTCGGAGCCATTCTAATGCTACTCCTCTTACGCCGTAACATTGCATTTTTTTTAAAAGTATGTCGTGTGAAACGCGGTCGAAGGCCTTAGACATATCAAGGAATACGGAAATTGGGTATATACCACGATTCAGCGATTCAGTTACTTCTTTCACTAAATTATAGCAAGCTAGCGTTGTAGAGCTGTTTTTTCTAAAACCGAACTGTTGTTCCGTCAATGTTTTTTGGTGAGTAAAAAAGCAATACAGTTTATCGTACACTGCCCTTTCAAATGTTTTCGATAGAACTGACACTAACGTAACGGGTCTGAAGTTATTTATATCATCTATTTCACCCTTTTTAAACAGTGGCTTGACAATGGATTTTTTTAATCTATTAGGAAAAACTCCTTCAGATAGTGATAAATTTATAATATGTGTCAAGGGACCTGTAACAAATTTAGCACTAGCCTTTAATATTTCAGTTGATATGGAATCATATCCAACTGCTCGAGTGTTTTTCAGATCCATAATTATTTTGAATATGTCTTTTTCCGTTACAGGCGTCAAGAAAATTGAATTCAGATTATTTTTTATTTTTGGTTCAAAATTGTCAGATTTATTCTTTTTTGTACAGTTCATCTTATCAAAATTAATAAAATGCTCATTAAATCTCATACAAATGTCTTTAGGGTCTGTATAAACGTTACCGTCATATATAATTTTTTCAATTGAATTTGCATGACTATTGTTTCCCGAAGTATTTTTTATTAACTTCCAACAGGCTTTACATTTATTTTTTGCATTATTCAAATATTTGACATTCTCTGATTTCTGCGCGCTTTCAAAACATTTTTTTAATATTTTAGTGTATGTTGTGTATTTGTTCTTATTTAAAACCTTATTACTACTACACATACGGTATTTTAAATACAATTTTCTTTTTATGCTACATAGCATAAAAACACGTAGCATTATGAAGCTTGGCAATGGTTATTTGCTGTATGCTTTGATACTAAAAACAAATTGTTTTAATTAAAAAGCTGGAGCTATTTTTCGAGCTAGATTTACGATATTAAAATGTTTATGAAAATAGTGAAATAAGTAACTTCTTTTTTAGTTAGGTGTCGTGATAGTTACAGTCTTTTAAGTTCTTTCATAATACAGGGTCCGCTTATAATAGTCAATTATATTTTTTCAACACATTAAGAATGATAAGAGGGTGTGAATTTCGAAGAAAAAAAAAACTTTTATGTAGTTTTCATAAATTAAAATTTCAAAATTTAAATAATTAAAAAGTGAGTAAAATTTAAGTTAAATCTTCATTTTATGACTACAAACAACTCATTATTCTTAATCTGCGATTAAAATATTATTGACTATTATGTGGCGACCATATATAATACTAATTCGTGTTTCTAATCCTCTTTTAGGTTTAAGTTTGAGCTACCTACTCAAACTTAAACCTAAAACATGAGCTCAACTACCTAAAACATGTTTAGAAACATTTTTAGACGCATTTCTGCGTCTTTAGCCACAAAGGTTCGGTTTATCGCCCCTGCGTAACGCCCGTGTCGTAATTTCGATAATAATAAAAATTCAGTTTACAAAAAAAATACGACCGCTTTGGTGACGGAGTACTACTGTCTGCCTCAGACGCCAATGGTCACGGGTTCGATTCCCGCGCAATGCAAATATTCATGTGCGCATAAAATGTTTGTTTGCATTGTTCTGGGTGTATTATGTGCGGTATTCGCGAAAAAAAAAATGTATGAGGACGTTTATCCATTGTCTAGTTTCTATAGTGAACTATGTTGTTGGACATATCCACACAGGGCTATTTAGCCCTAAAATAGCCCTATGTGGATATGTCCAACAATAGTTTGACGACCACTTTGGCGATGGAGTAAACCTATGTGCCTCAGACGCAAGTGGTTCCGGGTTTGATTCCCGCACGGAACGAGAGATAAAAATGTTCCGGGTCTGGGTGTTTATTTATATTTATATGACTGGTGACAAATTTTAAATACTGAAGGAGAGCACTCTGTACTTGATACTGATCATAATTATGTAATAAACGTAGGTACTTTATTTTTCACTAGAATTTCCTATAAATAAATACTACAATGTTACTTTTGACTTTACACACTGAGTCAATCGCGGCACGTAACTTGGCACGCGGATCGTTGCCAACGCTAGCGTAACCATGCGTTGCATAATCAATTCTTGACTTTTGGTTAAGTTTACTCTGTAAATAATTAATATTTACTATATTTTTCTCTTCGTGTATTTCAAAAGTGACCCAACAGTGACCCTTTATATGTATTTTATATTCTAGGTTCCCCCTAGTTCGCTACATGGTATCTCATAACACAAGCTTTGCTTACTTTCAGGCCATGGAGTTGGTGTGATTGTCTGGGGATTTTATTTTATTTATTATATTGGTTTCAGTGATTTCTTCCAGTCAACTCAAAACGAAAATAAAAAAATATTAAGTACAAATCTTTACAAGGACTCACCATTTAACTTAATATTTAACATCAGGTAAATTTGCGCTCAAAGGCAGTTTCTGGCACAAAATATTTCCAAAGTCTTCTCTAATATAGGGCATTGAAGTTTGTTGCCAAAGGTTTCAACTGACATTTTGACATAGTAATTATAGGTGGTGGGTGAAGCAAGGCAGCTGGGTACATAACAACGGCCCCGTATACTCTTTGAAACGAATAACAATTAACAACCAAAGCGAGTTAGGGGCGTTTGCTACCCTTATCGAAAAATTTTAGTCATGTTTTGTACCTTTATTAAGATTTTCATATGTAATATTTTTTGTTTAAATAAACAAATGAAAGAAAAACTGATTTTGCTTTCAATTTTTATTTATTTTATTTTATAAAGAAATAACTTTACGCCTGTATCCCTTGTAGGGTAGGCGTAACACCAAAGGCTATAAATCTGATATCACGTCTGACAAATTTGAAGGAATTATAATAATGGAGAGAGACTATTGCAGTGACAGGAGGTCAGTCACAAAAACCCACAAAAACGTCTTCCCCGGCAACTTTTACAGTATTCCCGGGAAGAGAAGCTGCTGGTAAAATCTATGTTTTTCTTTCGCTCCCAGTCCAGCATGGTCATCTGTTTTATACAGGGTATAGTCAATTATATTTTAATAGCAGATTAGAAATGATGAGTAGGTCTGAATATCGAAAAAAAAAAAAATTATTATTATTATTAATTTATTTAACAATTTATGTACACATAAGTTTGGACACAATTTAAAGATACATGGATTAAAAATAAGTACAAAGGTACAGCTTAACTCTGATGAGATCTCTTCCAGCAGACCTAGGACTGGAGAGTTTGTTTAGGATACAATGATAGTGCATTGATATTTTTCGTAAATTAAAATTTCAAAATTCTTCTCTGTGAGTAAAATTTAAGATTAATCTACACTTTATGACTTCATACAATTAGATAGAAATGTTGTTATTACTTGCTATGTAGTCATAAACTATAGATCAAACTTAAATTTTGATCACTTAGAAGAATTTAGAAATTTTAATTTATAAAAAAAAAAATTTTTTTTTCTTAGTTTTGACCCATGCATCAGGATCACGCATCTTAATCTGCTATTTAAATATTATTGAATATTATAAGGCAACCCTATACCTTCATACTTTTATTTTATGTAGTGGCAAGAAAGAAATTCTTTACTAGATTAAGCCTTTGATCTGAATTTATAAATCTGATGTCCTTGAGGTCGTTTGCCACTTAAAATTACATTGATCCTAGTGCGCTTGCAGACTTCATATCATAAAAAGATGAAATAAAGGTCAAACTTCTTAAGTACGTAATCAATAAAAACTTTATTGCTTCCAACGGATGCAACGGATGTTTTAAACCCACTGTTTATTTAACTTTAAACGAAGAAAAAACGCAAACCAAGCTCATAAAGAATCATCAAAGACTCGACTAGATTTTAATTGCACACTGAATGTAGTGACGACCGATTGGTCTAGTGGTAACATACATTGCCTTCTATGCCAGAGGTCCTGGGTTCGAATCCCGGCGGCGGCGGATATTTGTGTGATGAACACAGATATTATTCGTCAAGTCATGGATGTTTATTTAAGTTTATTCTAATAAAAATATGTATTTATTCAATATGTATCATTACATGTCTATTTTTTCAGTATATCAGTTATCTAGTATCCATAACACAAGTTCTTTAAGAAACTTAATTTGGGCTAGATAATGTTGTGTGAGTTTCAGATATATATTTATTTATTTATTACATTTCAACGCCTAATTTCGAGATTTTCGGTTCATATTCAACCGAATTATTCCATGCTGGACTGGAAACAAAAGTAAAACGTAGAATGTACCAGCTGCTTCTCTTCCCGAGCATACTGTATAAGGCAGTTGGTACAGAGGTTTTATTGATTTTTTTGTGGGCGATATGCTGACCCCCTGTCACTACAGTAGTCTCTCTCCATTTTTATAATAGCTCCGGCAATCGTGACATCAGATGGTCTTTGCACGCCTTATAGGTCAAATTTGTCAATTTTCATATAACATCTGGTGTTCTACCTACACCGTAAGATATGCAGGCGTGAAGTTTGACGTTCATCGTTCTTGCTCGTTCTCCTGTAGACACTATCAAAAGTCGCTACTTTTATTCTCGCACGAGGCTAAAATTGTGCGAATGAATATGTTTGTTTCCATTGTTCTAGATTGATACGATAGGAAAATTTCACTAAAAAAAATACGATTTTTTTTTAAAGCTAGTTAGCGTATAGTGTTCATAATTTATGTTCCAAGCATACTTTTTTTCATGTGCTTTTTGTGTTTGTTGTGGTCAGTGACATACATAACACATTCAAGCCTTAATAAAGTTATCTAAATTGTGCTATGCCAAAAGTCAACGAACTTCCAAAATTGCCTAATTTCAATCCAATTCCGAAGTGAAATTCATTGGTTACGACATTGCACAGCGTAATGTAGAACTATTTGTAATATATGTATAAGATCTAGCTGTATACCACTATATAGCAATAAAATTATTTGATTTGATTGTCGAGTTCGCAATTTGAGTCTTATAAAAAGCTATTTAGGATAATAATACAGTACTCTACTTTGTTATTTTTTCTGCCGTCATTTTGAACTGTCATTATTCAATTGTCAGCCCGCGAAATTTCAATTTGATATCTTGTTTAAATAAAATTTTACGAACAATATAAATACGTGTGTAGAACAAATTTTCACTAATGGAGAAATTTGAACAACGTGCTGTGATTAAATATTTGTTTAAAAAAAGATTAACACCAAAGGAGATCCATGATGACATGCAAAGAACATTAGGGGAATCTGCCCCGTCTTATACCACTGTGAAAAAATGAGTTGCAGAATTTAAACGTGGACGAGAGAACATCGAAGATGACCCTCGCTCCGGCAGGCCAACCGAAGAAAACATCAATAAAGTGTGTGATCTCATATTCAAAGACCGTAGATTGACTATCAGAGAAATTGCAGACACTATATGCATCTCATATGAACGAACGAAAAACATCATTGTCCATGAACTCGGCTTTTCTAAGGTTTTGGCTAGGTGGGTCCCCAGATTGCTTTCAGTAGAGCAAAAGCGAATTCAACTCACGATTTTTCGCGACTGTTTGGAGATGTTCGAGGCTGATCCACAAGGTTTTCTTGACAGATTTGTGACAATGGATGAAACCTGGGTTCACCACTATACCCCAAAATCAAAACAACAATCCAAACAATGGAAAAAATCAGGTGAACCAACTCCGAAAAAAGCAAATGCAATTCTGTCGGCTGGCAAGGTGATGGCATCGGTTTTTTGGGATGCTAAGGGTGTCATTATGGTGGACTACCTTCCAAAAGGCGAAACAATAAACTCTGCGTACTATGGCACCCTTCTGCGCCGTTTACGTGAAGAAATTAAACAGAAACGCCCAGGATTACTGAGAAAGAAAGTGTTGTTTCACTAGGACAACGCCCGAGTCCACACGTCTGTCGAGTCTATGGCTCAAATTCGTGATTGTGGTTTCGAATTATTGCCACATCCAGCTTATTCTCCTGATTTGGCACCTTCGGACTTTCATCTGTTTCCAAACCTGAAAAAACACCTCGGTGGGCAGAAATTTTTAACGAATGAAGAGGTCGAAGCCGCTGTTAACCTGTATTTTGAAGACCTTGAGGAATCTTTTTTTAAAACAGGTATGGAAGCTCTGGAAAGCAGATGGAAGAAGTGCATAGAGCTAAATGGAGATTACGTCGAAAAATAAAAATATTTTTGTATGTACTTTATTCTGTTTTCTTGACTAGGCCGCGAACTTTTCAATCCACCCTCGTAGCTCCAAATTTCGCAATCGTGACATCAGATGGTCTTTGCACGCTTTATAGGGTTCTGCAAATAGGGTTCAGTAATACATGCATATTTTTCAATTTTTCAATTTTTCTTCTCAATTTTTCACAAAGCGCCGTCTAGTACTATAGGGCTATTCTCTCAAACAACAGCGTCGAGTTCATTGATGCATCAGCGAAGAGTGACATAATTGGTATTCACATAACACCGCCCATGACGGCATGAGTGAGAACTGACACTAGTTAAATGTTTAACATTTCGTCGACGAGCTCATCGTCGAGCACAACGCTGTTATTTTAGTTACGAATAGCCCCGCTGCTTTATGCAGACCTCGTGTTGTAAAGATTACCAACCCAACCCTAAATGGTTTCGTAAAAGAAACAAAACATTTTTATTCCGATGTTTATATATCCTTTCGTTTAATTTAATCAATGGACATCAATTATTCAATTTCAGGTAGGTACAGCTCTGAACAAAATTGTTCATTGTTAAGATTAAATACATAGCCCATAGAAATAATAAGTGAGCCGTTTGATGATAGGACTCCAAGTCAGTGATATGTAACAGGATTCAACAGTGTGAAAAATAAAGAGGTAATTATTCCAATCAATATCCTCATTGGTCGGATCTACCTGTTAAGTAACATTCTTGTCATTTTTGTCAAGGCAAAAGCCTTGTTCTGCAGATCACAAGTTTTTACAAGCAAGTGACGTCACTAACGCCATTGTTGCATCATATTTTCTTGAGAGAATATGTACCAGATTTAAAGTAAATTTCACTGGGTTCCTTAACTAGTACTAAAAATATAAAATTGATTTAAATCAGGTTGCCTTTTTCATCACTTATCCTGCTCCTGGATCCTGGAACATACTTAAGCTGTCTGGACGGTGTATCTCTACGCAGACAAACACCTTTCACAAAACCACCAAATTGACGATAAGTGTATTAAAAGTCTAGCCAGGTAAACGTTCTTTTAAAAGTGTGAAAAGTGATTTAATAAAGTTTATAAATCGTTAGATCTTACGCAATAAGGATCAAGTGTAATATTTATAACAATGATCGATTAAGTCCTTAGATGATTTGATAAATAATTTATTTATTGCAGTATTACAAAGATCCTTAAACCTAAAATTCCTGTAGCCTGTGCTAGTTATAAAATAACTGTGTTACAGGCTACAGTTTTGGTTCCCATTACATCATTGTACAATAAAAGAAGTAAGTAAAATACAGTAGAAATATCAAATAGACATGTTGCATGAGTTTTTAAATTGTGTACGTGAGTTTAGGTGTGTGTTTGTATGTGTAGGTGTGTGTGTGTGTGTGTATGAGGATAGATGCGTGGCTGTAAGTTCGAGATTTAAGTTTATAAAGAAGTTTTTTACAGTTAAAAGTGTGGGATGGATACTATGATATATATAATTTGCATACAAATAGTGTATTCTTGGAACTTCCACAAAAAAGATCTAAGGATACACTAATCTCTTTCATAAATAATTGCATTTAATAGACACTAAAATATCAAGTCAAAATGTCCGGTCATAAAGTCATTTATAAAAATACTTGCCCATGCGCCTATGTCTTAATTGTTATAACTGGAGTTGAAAAATTTGACTGCGCGCTTTAAAATACTAAATGCGCCATCTAGTGTCAAGGCGTGACATTAAGCAAATCTATCCTGTAAGAACTATTCATAATCTATGTGGGTATGTAAAATTTCTATCAGATCCGTTCAGCCGCTATGCCACGATTGAGGGATATTAACATTAGTACATAGGATAGATATTCAAAAAAGTAGAACGAAACTTTACGATAGTTCCTTTTGCCATGAGTCCTCGTGGTGTGGAAAGAAATGCCTGCGTCTGGTGTTCCTGAATATTGTAGTCATAATTACCTATTTGATATGTGGATTGAACAGGCTTTTTTATGTGTAGAACTATAGTCATCATGAGCACTTTCTACCAGGTGATATAGAGAATAAAAATCTTGGGGCCCTATTACTACGGCCCCGCTGTCCACCCATAAGTCCGTTTAGCAGGCTGTATCTCATGAACAGTGATAGTTTGACAAATGAAATTTTCACAGATGATAGATTTATGTTGCTGCTACATTTTTTTTAATGTATTCAAAAAATATTTCATTATAATCCTAAAAACAAAAAATAATAATCGTAGTGTGTCTTATAAAAAAGATACTCTACGATTTCCTACCATAGTCACTAGATGGCGTTGTTAGCACACTTAAGCGCGTAAGTGCTTATCTGATTGCTATGTCATATAATGGAAGTACAATTATTATATTAGAATCAGTGTCATATTTATTTATTTATTTATTTATACTTTATTGCACACATTAACAAAAAGAAACTTATAAAATAGAAAATACATAAAGATAGGCACAACAGGCGGCCTTATCGCTGTCAAGCGATCTCTTACAGACAACCTTGAAATGGTTTGAGAGAAAAAAAAAAACTATAACACGAGGTACTAGCAAAGCATAAGTTTACATTTTTAACAATAAACGTACTAAATATAAATATCATATAATATATAATCTAATATATATATATAAATATATATACACATACAAATAACATACTTATATACATAAATAAATACCTCTGTTTAAATATAAATCTGAATTATACATAACTATAATAATAATACATACAAATATAAGAATACTTCTTCTAATGATCAATCAATGAAAGATAATGTTTTTTTAGTCCATATTTAAATGAGTTCAATGAAGGAGCTGACTTTACATTGTAGGGAAGCTTATTCCACAAGCACACCGCTCGTACTGTAAATGATTGATGAAAAGTGTGTGATTTGTGCAGGGGAGTACTTAGCATCAAATTGTCAGTAGAACGTAATTGTCTATTGTGAGTCTCATGTCGAAAACAGAATTGGTCTCCGAGATATTTCGGAACCACAGGATTAAACAGCACCCGGTACAGTAAAGAAAGAATATGAGTATCCCGGCGAAGGCGAATAGGGAGCCACTTGAGTTTAGCGCGGAATTCGGAGATATGATCATATTTACGTAAGCCGAATATGAAACGTATACAAAGATTTTGGAGTCGCTCAAGTTTATTTAAAAGTTCTTCGGTTAGATCAAGGTAGCTGGCATCAGCATAATCGAGAACGGAGAGGAATAGAGAATGTGCTATAGAAATTTTGGTTGATATAGGCAAAAGATTGCGCAAGCGTTTTAGGGAACTATTGATGGCAAACATCTTCCTGCTCACTGCTTCAACTTGAGGTTTCCAAGACAAAGTTGTGTCGAAAATAACACCTAGGTTTTTGACCCTGTCACTGAAGTTAATACCCACGCCATTTAAATGTAATGGATCAATTGAATTCCAGTTTAAGCGACTAATCACAATACAATACAATACAAATACTTACACTTTATTTCCAGAATCAAACAGATACAAAAGCTTAACATGAACACACCTTATCACTCATAAGCGATCTCTTCCAGGCAACCTTGATTTCACAAAAGGTATAAATAATTGGTAGAAGTTGCAGTGCTTTAAAAAATAATAATAATAATAATCAGCCACTTTGGGCAGAAACCTTGAAAGGCTGGGATTCGGCGGTGGTTCGCTTCCAGCACGCATCCAAAGAGCGGTTTTGCTGGATACTGCCCGAATAGTTCGCCGGTTTCTGTCCCTCTTGCCCTGATCCCCGACCGACTGGTCAAATTGTCGGGTCTTTCCGCTGAAAGGTGTGTGGCTTTATATATAATAATAATAGAGTAGAATTTACACCTATACACACAACACAACACATTCTGCAGTTACTTGGCGTATGCCCGTAACTACGGACTAAACCAGCGTTACCTGAGAAAAAAAAAGACTTGAATAATAATAATCATAACAATATTCTATAAAAGTCGGGATGGAATCGCGTTCGAGTCCAACTCTCACTAAGCCAGCTTTTTTGTATCAAAATGTCAACACATTAGAGTGTTACCATTATTACGTATCTTGGAGAATTCCATTCATACCCCAGCTATGTAATATACAGGCAGATAAGTAATGTTTACAACTTCTGTCCTTGCATCGCATAATAGGGTTTTGATACATTAGGGCTAATGATAATGTAATGTACATTTAGGGCCATTTGTAAATCTCTTTTTATTTCCTTTCTATCGACCTCTGTATGGGTATAAAGTTCTCTAGGTACCAAGTCCCAGTTGGCATATTTTTTCCGACAACCTCACAAAAGCTATCATATTTCAGTGAATTTATAAACTTTTGTCTCAAAACTGATTGTGAGTTTTTGGATTACTTGATCTAAAAGATTTTTATTCCATACTTAGCCATATAAAGGTATGTGTTCCACCAACCAGCACTGGACCAGCTTGGTGGATTACGGCCTAAACCTCCTCATCACCCAGAGCAGAGACTCATAGCCCTGCAATGGGCTCTTTACACGGAGATATGATGTGTGTGTGAAAGGTCTGTTACTATTGATATATCACTCGAAGATTATGGGCAATATTATTTGAGGCAATTCTTTTGGTGGCGCGGAATAAAGTGTGCAAAACTTTTCAATATAAAGAGATCCATTCATAGAAACATTTCAATAAATGCTTTACGCATAATATGATATGTTTGTTGCATAATCCTATCAAAGGCTTTAAATTTAAGAAAAGTAGCACTAAGAACTGCAAACTTATAATATATTTGAAATTTCTAAATACATTTCTTAATTTAGACAAAAATACTTTATTGCTATCTTTACATTAACTTATACTTTGATATAGGAACCGGTAAATCATTTTATCTGATGACCTTTATAAAAATGAAGAACTTATGTATATTAAAAATCTATATATATTTTAACTGATAAAGATAGGTTATTTTAGCGATTCCAATAATTTTCCTTTGACAGGACTAAGACTAGTACATATGAGTGTGATTTTTGATTTGATTTGAGTGTGATGTTCAAAGATTTTTAATACATAAATATTATACCTGATATAAATGTCAAGCAAAAAATAGATCACTATATACAGAAAAACTTGCTTGACTTGAAAACTAGAAATCTGGTTTTAAAACGAACAAATGTTTTTAAACCCCGTCTATACTAGGTTTCTGAAATCTACTGTTTCTCACTAGTTCTAAAATTCTACCATCAGGAAGTAAACGATGCAAATACATTTACACCATGTTCCATTATCAATGCAAATTTTAATATCATCGATAAACTTGATCGCATAGGATTTAAAGTTTCCCTAACTCGGAATTCTAAACTTAAAAATACAATATCCAACACTGAACAACTGCAAGATCTCAAACTCAAGACACAAGACACAGTCAATGTTTTGTGTTAATCCTGAACGCTACGCTCGAAATCTGAGAAACAGACATAATTGACTGCTACCATAACTGTTCACTACACCTGTCTTACCCAGTGTCTTAGGTGAACGACAATGCGATGCAATGTGACACGGCAATATTAAATGTATGGTGTTCTGTATGGTATTAGATCAGCCAATGCCTTATTATCTCTTATTTAAATGTGGAAACTTTTTATTTGTGTTTAGTTGTATAGTTAGTTTTAAGATAACTTTATGTAACACTATGTTTTCTGAAGATAATAAAAATTTAAGAGGTGTCCTCCTACGTTGTCGCTTTGACACAAGTCACCAGATGTATGAATCGCGTTGCATTGCCTTCGGTCGCTTAAATAGGACAGCATCTTAATAGCCAATTGTGATCAGAATTTTTGGAATGGAACTGCCTCAAATTATGTAGGCATCCATAAAAATTATCAATGCCGAGTCGGAGAAGAACACCACGAATGCCGTAGGTACTCATATTGGTTTTTTTTCTTTAATTTTGATATATGTTCTGAATTCTTAACGAATCTCATGATAAATAACCTATAAAGGAGTTGATTACATTGAAAGCATCAAAATTTGTGACGTATACGAACCATGAACGGATATATCTTATGATTATGTTGACTTAGTAGTTTGATTTTCGACCTTATCCAACATCCTGCTAAGACTGCAAATGGGTCAAAACGATGGACACTCTGAAAAAGACGATGAGACGAACTGATTCTATATGCGATGTGTTTTTTTCCTTTTGGGATAGGTACCTAACTTTATAACCTTTCCTACATTACAGGATTTTTGTGCAACTATTAATAGTTTTGCTTCAAACTTTGCTGCAAACTCTAAGTAAAACAATTTGGAAGCATACAATTAAACATCTTTGTTGTAGGTATTTCATAATATAAAATATAGGTATGTGGGTACAAATTAATAAAGAATTAGTCTTGGCTAACCTGTGTTTGATTTACTACATGGTGACAGCGGTGGGATTCGAACCCACGCCCTTTCGGACTGGTGGCTAAAACCAGTCTCGACGTAACCGTCGAGATCTTATCCAAGTTTACAGACCAACGGGTCAGAACCCAGGTGAAAATTCCCAGGTGGCGGGTGACACGGCTCGTCCCGATAAAATAAATGTAAATGTTCCTAGCGACAGCGCCACCACGACTGCTCCTTCTCATGTTGAATCATCAGATAAACCAAGGAGGCAAGCGGCTGAGAATGCTCGTATAAATCTTAGGAAACTTTTTAATAAATAGTAGGTATACTTACCTAAATAAGTTTTACTGTATTTTTTTTTTCTAAGGTGTTTTGGGTCTTCTATATTGTTATATATTGTTAATTTAAGTACCTATAACTTGTCTAGTTTATTGTTAATAAATTAATTAGCTACCTATAATTTCTTTTAAATGATTATTAAGAATTAAGTAGGTACCTATGTCTATCTAGCAATGAATGCGTGTATAATACTTATGTATAAATGCTTAGTTGTTTTTGTTGTTACATTTTCTATTGATATATATTTGAGAATAAGAAAGTTTATATGTAAATGTATGCGTTAACTATTTTATGAAGGGAAAGAAATTGTTATAGAAAAATGCCTATTTATAAAGGGAAAGATGTTGTAGGTATTTCATAATATAAAATATATGTGGGTACAAATTAATAAAGAATTAGTCTTGGCTAACCTGTGTTTGATTTACTACAATCTTCATATAATATTCATCGAATAAAGTTTCTCTCTACCACTGTACCTTGTCAATGACAAGGTCAAATACTACGTGCCTCCTGAATGACAAGGGAATTAGCCGACTGTTGTTTTGTCAATTAATTAAATTAATGCTCCAGGCTTGGGCTTGGTTAATGTTAATCTATCTCTTATAGGTTTGTTTACGTTACAAGAGAATCCATTGCGCAATTTATCGCTGCATTCTGAGTTAAAATTGAATTTAGAATGCAATTGAACGTTCTTAAGTCTTCTCGAATTTATTGGATAGATTAAAATAGAGTTCGCGTAAATTCTAACCTTTTTGAGTTCACTATTGAGGCGTTTAGATATTTCTTAGTTTTCATTATATACTTATAAAAAAAGAGTATAAAAGAGAACATTTGTGTAGATGAATGAATTTTTGTTACTTTTTATCGTCGAAATAGCTTAACAGATTGAGGTAAAGTTTATCAGATAGTGTATAATAATATAAGCTGTAACCATGTAAACCACATGGTAAAGCTTGATTGAATAAAATTTTGTGAAAACTTACCTAGGTATATAAAATGATAAAACTATGAAATTCATAAATATAGGTCAAAATGTCATACTGGTAATGATGAAAATGTCATTAGATATTTATAAGATGAGCGGATGAGAAAATAATTAAGTAGGTAAGTTCTATAAATAGAACATTAGCGTAGGATCAGCTTAAAATAAACCTGGGTATTAAATAGTAAGATCCGGTAACTAATTATCTGACTTTCCTGTCCTTTGAACTAGATCATAGGAGAGCTCTTTGGTAAAGGAAATAAGCAGGATCTTCTATGAATAAACTTCAAAAAGTTATAATACAATTCAATCAATTACTTAAAGCCGTTGAAAATCAAACGACATACTACCCTCATGACCACGGGAACTGTAAAAATACCAAAGATACTGAAACATTCATAACTTATCTTTTTATTTCAAAGTTTCAAACAAAACTTATCATGAAACCTAAATATTTGTACTGAACTTTACACTTTCTTATTTTAGGTCTCTCTAATGTCAAACTTAGAGAATTAAAATAATTAATAAGCAGTAGAAAAAGTAAAACAATATCTGTCCCCTTCAGTCTTTTAAGCTAAACCACGCGCGAGATAGACGGGCAGGCTTTTCGTGATGCACATACACGCATCACGCCACGGGCTTATTTATAGACACCACACAAGAGCAATGTGTAAATGTGTTGAACGCGCCAGTTTTAGTTAATTTATCTATAGTTATTGTTAGCAGCTGTTGAGTCTGAAGTTACCTTATTTGACATTAGAGGGATCTGCTAAAAGATAATGTAACGAAAACGAGTCTTTTCGGAGTGTATCTTTACTTTAAAACAGATAATTATGAAAATGAGTTTATAAAAACAGGGTTCTTTTTAATCCTGTCCATACTTGTTAAGCGCACCATTTTTGAGATACCACATATAGTATAACAAAGTTTGCACACTTTATCGAACCTTGTGACAATATTGTTTGAAAGTTGCACCTTGCCAAGTTTCCCATTATTGTGAACTGTGAAGTTCAACAAAATTATGTAACAACTCTGTGGCAAGTTGGGTGGGGTGCCAGTAAACAGCGGAAGCAACTTGAAGACAAGTTGCTAGGGGAGTGTATTTTTTAGTATAGACTAAGCCCACGTCTGACCTTAATCTCACTTGCTGGTAAGTGAAGATAAGGTTGGTGATGACATATCATGGGCTTAGAAAGAAAGTGTGGTTTTGAAATGATTTCTTATGCGTTTGAACTTGAATTCATAATACTGTAATAAGTTTTCACGATTACCATTCCGATACTCTTTGTCCGGATATATCGAGTATTATACGAGAGATAGGTCACGTGCTTAAGTTGCATTGATAGATAAAATAAATGAGGAGTAATATAACCAAAGTGTATAAACTCCATCAATGTACCTTTCGAGATAAAGGCCTAATTTATGATTTCTTTAAGAGAGGACACAAACAAATCTACTGGATTTAATATTGTTTGAAACGAAGTCTACTTTGTTTTTGTTTCGGTGGGTGGAGTTAATACACTTTGATCTCATAATCCGCAAATAATAAATAAAATCCCCAGAAAATCACCCCAAAGTAACATAGCTTGTGTTATTGGATACCATGTAGCGAACTACGGGGGAACCTAGAATATAAATACATAATATAAACACCCAGACACGAAACATTTTTTTTGTTCTATGCGGGAATCGAACTCACAACCTCACGATTGGCACAGTACCGTCTATACCACTACACCACGGAGACCGACAGATAGATATAAAATGGAAAAATGCGATATTATGTAAAATGTTCTTCTTTTAAGGTATCATTGCCAAAGAGTTTGAAAAGAATGCGCGTTCATAAATTATGATTTAGTAGAAGATGAAAACAAATGTTCTAAAAAAAGAACTGGTAAAACAATGCCAGAATACAGCACTGCTGGAGCGTTAACATGTCAAATCATACTTCTATAAAATGGTGAAAAATAGGTGGACCCTCAAAGAATCCTATCAGCAAGCAAGCTACGATGCGTCTGATACGCTTGTTTAGGAATAAAAGAAGTCGTTCATTTGTATATTTTAAGCTTAAATAATTATATTTTACAACTATAATTGTTAGTATGTTTCAGCACTGTTTAAAGGAATTTTAGGAGAAAAGGTAATGTAGGTATTACAAACACGTTTACAGTTTAACGATCTTGCCACAGACAATTAATTCATCCACTTTTATAGCTACTTGGTAATAAAACGCTGTCACTATGAACATACCTCTTTCTAGTTCCTACCTACAGGAGCAAAATGGTTGGCGGAGCTGTGAAATTGTGTGGAAAATCCGCCATGTCAAGCAGCCTGTGTTCAGCAAAAAGTTACTAAATTGAAACAGTTTGCTATAAAACACGTTTTGTTTTATGCCGATCTATTTATGTTTATAGGTTCACTGGGCAGCGATGTCAAAGGTTTCGAATCATTACCTTTGCAATAAATTTTAGGATTGATTTCCTTGTACTTGTGCACTATTACGTGTGTGGATTTTTCAGAAACATTTTTGTTTACTGTACATAACTATGAAGTAGTATCTTCATCAGAATTATTAAATTACTCAAAAATGCATGTGATTTAGTATGAAAGAGCACAGGAGATATTTAAAATTTTTGAGCAAAGAACGAATATTAACGAAGTAACTACTTATAAATGTAACTAATGACCCGTGGCGATCAGTTAACACTATCTTTTGACGACCACTTTGGCGATGGGGTAACACTGTCTGCTTCAGACGCCGATGATCGCGGGTTTGATTCCGGCACGGGACAAAAAAAGAAAATGTTCCGGGTCGGGGCGATTATTTATATGTGTATTTATATTCTAAGTTCCCCCCTAGTTCACTACATAGTAGCCCATATCACAAGCTCTGCTTAGTTTGGGGCCATGTAGTTGGTGTGATTGTCTGGGGATTTTGTTTAATTTTTATGTTTATATTGTATCTTCATCAAATGCCAGTGTTGCAGGTTCAAACCTCATAAAATGAAAATGAAGTCGTTTTGGCATAGTGGCTCCTACGTATATAATACGATATCGCAGGTTAAGCAACTTTTGGCGTGGTCGGTATTAGAATGGGTGACCGCCGATCATTCGTTTCTCCCGACGACTTCCTTGCTTTGGAGGGCACTATGGACTGAAAATTCTGATATCCACCCAGCACTAGATCACTAGATCAGCTTGGTTGATTATGGCCTTAAAACTTCGTCATCACCCAGGGAAGAGAATCATTTGTGATGATGATTATGAAGATGACAATCCAAATATTTGTTGACATGAAAATGATTGTTTGCTTTGATCTAGGTGTATTTTTAACAAATTATAAAGTTAGGTACCATGTACGAAAAGAAAATATTGAAGTACATCCGCTGTGTATTGCGGATGTTATTATGAGATATCATCGATATATTAAATACCATGCAGTGTTTTAAAATATACATTTTAGAAAGTGTGTAAACCAAAATTTTTTGATAAAACTTTGTGAAACAAAGTAGAACAAAAAGTCAAAACAAAGTCTTTGATAGTTTTTTTACTTACGTGTTTCTACTGTTAGAAATGAGATGCTGTCGTTAATTATCTCTTGAACAATATAACTGTGTTCAAATATAAAGCGAGCATGTACCTCATGGATATTCGTGGAACGTTAACATCTTTATCTAAACTTTCCACTGATTGAGCTCAAAGATAATAATTATTAATAAATTATCCAAACTAACACATCAATTATGACGCCCCAAAGAAAGCTTGTGTTATGGAGAGTACACGGCGGAACTAATGGCTATCCTAGTACCTATACATCCAGACCCGAGCAAACTTTTAGTGCCTTTTAGAGGCCATATAGGATAAATTTATAGTAGCCAAAAAGCAGCTTTCCTATCGTAAGAGGTCTTCTCAAAGCAGTGCTTTCAGTAGAGCGCTTTAGAGTGTCTCGTCACTCCTGATAATCTCTTAGCCTTAGTCTTAGGGTCATTAGAGGGGGATGTTTAGTGGGTATACTCAGGATATACTCAGGGAATGACTGACAGACAACGTACAGCCAAAACTACTGGCCGTAAACAGCTGAAATTTGGAACATACAATTTTTAGAGGTTGTGGAGGAGCACTAAGGAAGGAATTCCAGAATTCTTTACGAGAATGGGAATGATTGGACTTTTTAGTTTGTATGAAAAATCTTATTCCTTGAGTCCACGGATGTAAACTTAACATAAAACTTCTTCAAAGAGTGACTGCTTGTGCTATGAAAGGAATTCCCGAAATTTTCACGGGAACGGGAAATATATGATTTTTTAGTTTATATGAAAAAGTCTTATTCTTTGAGTGCATGAATGTGATACTTGGTATAAAGGTTCCTCAATAAGTGTTATTTTGTATTATGAAAGAAATTCCCGAAATTCCCACGGGAAGGGTTTGGACTTTTTAGTTTGTATTAAAAATCTTATTCCTTGAGTGTACGGATGTGATACTTAGTATAAAGGTTCCTCAGTGAGTGACTGTTTGTGCTGTGAAAGAAATTCCTGACATTCCCGCGGGAAGACGAAATATTGGACTTTTTAGTTTGTATGAAAAATTTTGAAAAAAATCTAAGCTTAAACAAAGGATCAAGTATTTAATTGGTTTATTTGAAAGCGCGAATCTAGGAAACAAAAAGTCGAATTCGATAAAATATTTTTTTGCACTTGGCCAGCTATTAGGAAATTCATGCGACATATTCAAAACTTACTTGAGTAAAGGCCTACGCGGGCTGCTAGTTACAGTATAAGGTTAAAATATTGTTAGTATTATAATGCGAATGAAAATATTTGGGCATTTTATAACAAACATAAAACATTAAACGAAATATTTAATACCAGGCACTAATCCACGTAGATTTTTAGCAATCTCAAGAAAAGGTTTGCTGTTGACATCGAAGACTAAATAATTACTCCTGATTGAAATATCAACGTGAATTGTAATTGCATGACAAATCATAATAAACGTAACAAAACAGAGCTGAAAATTCTTCAATCAAAACTGATTATAACGAAAAACATGGAAACGACATTATAACAGTTGCTCAGAATTTCATTATCTTTTCACAACATTCAAGGCGAGATCTAAACTTCTCTAAACTTGTCAAACAAACGTAATCCTACTTTTGTAGGTTTAAATTAACATACACCAGAAATGAAATATTCTTGTAACGTATTAAAAGTTGCAAGGAGATATAAAGCATGCTGATGAAATTGCCAAGTTTGGTATTGGAAATCAGCTAAATAACAAAGATATTTTGTAGTAACCTAGTAATTCTTATCCTATCTAATCAACGATGTTATTTCATTCGTCGTTTATTAAAACACTCTCTCACAGAGCTTAAGTAAATATTTTAATTTTAAAATGAGGAATCTATATGCTGGCACAGGGCAAACCAAAATTCATATCGCGACTCCATTATCTACCAACAGCTCTACTATTTTTGTGATAATAATTATTTTGAATGACTCAGTTGAATTACTGTTCAAAACTTTTTCAAACTTCACGTCAACAACTCTCATAGTTTTTGAAATATGGAGCTAAGTAAGAGAGGCAGACAGAGTGACAATTAAAAACGATAAATTTAAATTCGTCTGACGATCCAAAATTAAATTTAAACATTTCCGACATATTATTTTGTTTGCATATTAGGCTACTCACGCATCAAGTATTCGGTGAAAAGGGTTTTGTTAAATATTTATAGGCCTAATTCAGATTGGGCGGCTTATCACCGGGAAACGATATGAGCTATCTGAAGTTTCACACTCGGATACCCTTGAATACAAATCAACGTATAATCCATGGAACAATAGATTACGTAACAAGTGGATCGCGAGTGCTTAGCGTCCATTGTAATATTCAGCATTGTAGCTCTGATATACGTATTTATCATCAATTTGTTAGCCCTGAAAAAGCCACTTTCAGATGTGAGCCATGAAAATAAAGTTGTGTTATTTGTTTATTTTTTATACATAATGCATAGTGTATGTCACGTGTGTTTTTTTCCTTTCATGTCACCTGGTGGACTATCATAATGAAGAACAAGGTTAAGGTTGTCTGTAAGAGATCGCTTCTTTAGCGATAAGGCCACCTCTTGTACCTACTCTAAGTTTTTATTTCTGTTGATTGTCTAAACATTTATTTGTAGTTGTGCAATAAAGAGTTAATTATTATTATTAATTATTATTAAAAAGAGAGTACACGTCTATATAAGAGAAACCTTTTCACTCGAAACTTGAAAATACCACAACTATAGTAGTCAGGAAATGAAGACACAGCACTTTGTTCCAAACCTTTGCGACTCGATTTTAGCTCTGTTAAATAAAGAGTCTAAAGCTAGCTGGTATTAACTTCACAATGTAATTAAGAAAGAACTTATTCTAACAAAAAAAAGAACTTGGTTGCCTTGAACTTATCTCATAAAATTGTTTTCAACACACTTGCTCGTAAAGTGAGCCTTATTCTATTGAATTTAGAACTATAAAATGGGCTATAAGTCACGTTTGCATAATATATAATAATGTTACCAAACAGTATGAATAATCGAAAATACGTAGAAATCGAAAAGTAAATAAATAATTCACTGCATTCCGACTGAGATAATTCGGCTTGCTTTCGTATGTCTTCTGGAAACCAATGAGGTATGTGGACGTGCACCTAAATTAATATAACTTTCGATATTTTCGTAAATCCTTACAATGTCACTCTGTTTGATATGTTTTTTTAAGAGAATTTTGACTGATTGCAGGACTATAATAACTTTATAAGTAGAGTGTAACAAATATTTTTTTCTTATGAAAGTCCCAACTATATTACAATGTGAATATGATGTTTTTTTTTTATATTTGGACTTTTTAATTTGATTATTTGCTTTAGACTACTGCGACATTGAGTAGTTTTAGTATTCATTATATCAATCAACTCACTTCCGTATGTGTCATGATCCAATTTCATAAAAAAGCAAAATCGGAAATAAATTATATTTCTGTATTTTTTCGTCATAGTCTCGTAAAATATTTATCCTAAATTCAGAAATACTCAGAGCCTCACTAAGAGTGTAACAGCACTAATTGATCGACGTCGATCGGATTTCTTGTCATAGTAAAATCTTTTTTTTGTTATAATTTTCTATTGCTTCCATGCTGGACTGCGAGCGAAAGAAAAACGTAGAATGTGCCAGCTGCTTCTCTTCCCGGGCATACTGTCAAAGTCAGATATGGGACAGAGGTTTTAAAGGCGTTTTTGTGGGCGATAGGCTGACCCCCTGTCATTACAATAGTGTCTCTCCATCTTTATCATCATCACAACTCTTTGTAATGAGCCCACTGCAGGGCATGAGTCTCTCCCCTGGGTGACGAGGAGGTACAGGCCATAATCCACCAAGCTGGCCCAGTGCTGGGTGGTGGATGTCAGAATTTTCAGGGTGCCAAAGTTGCTTCTGACAAACCCTAACGACTACAGCTGTATCCAAGTATACAGCACCCGGGACCGACTGCTTAACGTGCCCTCCGAAACACGGCTCCATCTTTATAATACCTCCAAATTTGTCAAATGTGACATCAAATGGTCTTGTAACCTCTGGTGTTCTGCCTACCCCATAAGGCATACAGGCGTGACGTTATGTATGTATGTATGTAAAATCTATAGATCGACGACGACTATTCCATTCGTCCGTCAATCAATTGGTATGGTTACACTCTAAGTGAGATTTATTAAGAGGTCTGGGAAAAGTCCCAGCTATTTCTGAACAATTCAGCAGGTGTTCAGTATCGCAACGTTTCAATCGTGAGATGTCAATGGTAGAAGAAAATTAAATTATTTAGTGAAGCAGATTTTGGAGAGTTCTTTCGCTCCACATTATCTAACTATTTTTTTGTACGATCTCGTTTATGTTAAAACAGATTAGTGAACCTCAGAATAATGTTTATGCTGAGAGATGTAAGCCTGAATAAATATAAAAATATCATCGACTTGTCGGCTGTGGTCATCACAAAAATATCAACTCTATCCTGAATTCGATGTAGGATCTCTGGTATAGAAGTTTGAGCTTCCACCACTCCGATTCTCAACTGTCGATCCAGTGGAGCTTAGCGCATATTGGGTCGTATTTGACACTTAAGTAGACGGTCTTATTTTAAGTTTCTCAAATGTCAAACTGTCAGTTTGAGTCTCTAAATCGACACAATAGAGACGTAAAATTAGAGAGTGTTATGTCAAATTAAGTTTATTGAGTAACCATGATATTTTCCGATACTTTCAACAATCTTTGATTAGAGCTATTCATACATAATCTTGGTGAATTAAGTACTTAAACCTTCCTCAATAAACAATACCCAAACACATTGGTGAAAACCGTATGAAAGTGCGTGTTAAATTTTGAATAAATAATGCGCTCAGACAATGTTGGTAAAAACTTAGTTGTATATTCTGTAAACTCTGCAATTCATAAAAGGGAACTGGTCTGTTTGTGTATTCAGGTTAATCCCAGATTATTACAGAACAGGTCTTAATTTTCACCAGTCTGAGAGTAGTTCTCAGTACGCATTCATACATCAGCTAGGTATCTACTCGTATTAAACATTTCAACATATTAACTACTGTAGTAATAACCTAGACTCAGCTTCCGGTTACTACAGCTAGCGATAAAATAGCTGCGGCCAAATACGAGTTCGTCACGCGCACGTATTGTTTCCCGCCCGCCATTATCAATGAATATGTTTCGCGCCATTATCAATAAAAATGCCAGAAAAATCAAATCTGTTGTATTGGAGCTACCTTAAATATTCATTTTTTTTTTTTGTTACAGCGGCACCAGAAATTTATCTTCGGTGAAAATTTCAACTGTCTAACTATTACGGTCCATGAGAAAGCCTGGTGACAGACGGACAGCGAAGTCTTAGTAAATATAGGGTCCCTTTTAAACCCTTTGTGTACAAAAGGCCGAAAGAGAATGTAACGCTTACATTATATTGTAATTGTAATTGATTTGTTTTAATTAATGTCTTTTTTTCCTTTGTTCGTTGTACCATTATAGCTTTGTGTAATTAACTCGTGTTGCACACGTGAGGTGAAAGTATCCTCCTGTAGGCGAAGGCAGAATTATCAGCGTTGTTGTTGGATTGAATCCTTCAATGACATTTAGCTGAGCCTTAGCCTTTTTGTTTACTACGTATTATGCAATTATTTTTGTTAAATTTTATTTTGTCTGTAATTATTACCCTATCTGTATGTAAACATATAAAGTTTTATTATTTTTTATTATTACTATAAATGAAGAAACTGTCTATTCTAACCCTATCGCTTGACAAATATTTGTTAAATCTTCAGATATTTGTCATAAGTCTGAGTAGGTATGTGTTTACAAAATAAAATAATTTTATGTTGTCACGTAATGTACTAAACAAAATTATTTTCTTCAGTCTTATTAAAATTAATTCGTGAAAAATTAAACTGAATTAAGTTTATTTAATACTTGAATATTGTTCTTAAGAGGACGTCAAAAGTTGAAAATGTAACTCTTAGAGATAAACACAAAGCTTAGTCTGGAGGAAACTTTGTAAATTTAAATGTTTTCAGACACTTAAATAATCAAAGGTTTTCAGCTTAGAAATAACTTTGAGAACCCTTTCTAACTCTAAACAAGTGTATCTTAAAAAAATGTTTTTTGAGTCATATTGTGAGTCATATTAAGTGTAACTTATATCAAAATAACAAATAAATGGAAAATACTGAAAGTTGTTTTTATATGGACGGGTTTAAGGCTGTTACCAGACCAATCGATCGTCGATCGAGGGGGCTGATCGATGGTAGAATGGATTAGTCGACATCGATCGATAGTTTTTACTAGACCAATCCCATCAGATCCGAATAGAAAACACCGATTGGGGAAAAACAGTTAAGGGACGGAGGATTTATTGGCGCTTTTGCGGGCGACATGCTGACCCCCTGACACTGCTATAGTCTCTCTCCATCATAATAATACCTCCAAATTTGTCAAACGTGACATCAGATGGTTTTTATAGCCTCTGGTGTTCTGCTTACCCCATTAGGGGTACAGGCGTGAAGTTATGTATGTATGTATGTATTCCTTTTTGCTATGGGTCTAAGGTGCGCAACGAACTGAATGCGTCTCTTGTTTCTGACCTCTATAGTCCCTGTACTTTTAAGCGTCAAGTAGTTTCTCGTGAACAGTCATCATGTTCACTCATCATGTTCACATTCACTAGGCAACATGGAAGACAAACATCGCATCTTTATTGTATGTTTATAATTTCCTTTATCAGATACTCTAATCAATAACAAATTGTTAATATGTATGTAAATTAGAGTCACTTAAAAATATATTGCGTAACTAAGGGCGGGTTGTATCAAACGGTTGGTTAACGTATCATACGTACGTAACTTTTTGACGATTACATCAGATGTTTAACGTACGTCAAATACAAAGCGTTGTTTCATCACAAAAAAAACTGTTCGTCAATGTCTTTTCTCTTCCTTTCCACAATTGAATCATCATCACTATCATTTAAAATATATGAAAATAAAACAGAATCCATAATGTTAAAAGCTTTCAACCAAGGATGTCCTGCCTGTCAACTCAGTTTTCACTAGAAAGTTACGTTAACCAGTGGGTGGATGGACAGTCAACGTAATCGTTAATTTTTGACGTCCGTTATAGTTGAAACAACCCGTTTTCTAGCTTGACAGAGGTTAACGCCATTTTTAACGTTGACAGACACGTAAAGTAGTTGTGATACAACCCGCCCTAAATCGCTATGTTAAAAAGTGAAAATTATCATTTGACTTTTATAAGTCATCATTGAAAGGCTTGAAATCCCCATCACCTAAAGTACAATCACAAAAATAACAATTAAATCGTCCTTCGTCCGTATCTACTGTTCACAGTTTGCCCTGAATTTTTGAAAGCCACTGTCAAAGCTTCTCTGAGGCACAATACAAAATACTTTACTCCCACGGGATAATGCCAGACCCATCTCAGTTACCCGCCAAAATTGACACCTCCATAATGCTTTGTTTTGTTTACTGACATAGGTATAAGTACGAGATAAATGTGATGGATAAAGTGTGTTAAAAACTTAACGTTAGTTGCCTAATATTTTCCCGATTTGGTACATTAAATTGAAAATAAATTTCGCAAACTAATACTACCAATTCTGCGGCCTCAAAGTAAGCTTTTTAAGAGTTCTGGGACACCCTGTATAATCTTATGTGGAGACCACGCACAACGGCACTAATAGGTAGGTATTAGCCGTTTTACCTTAATTCAACTCAATGATGATAACCGATGATAAATTATGATAAATTATAAAATGTCTTGTCTTTCCAATCTTTCTCTACGGAGCTGAAACGTGGTCTCTGCGCTTGTAAGACCGCCGAAAAATCGACGCGTTGGAAATGTGGTGTTGGAGGCGTATGCTGAGGATCCCTTGGACTGATTTCCGTACGAACAACTCTATCCTTAAGGAACTCAAGATCAAGGAACGTCTTTCGTCGACTGTTCATTTACAAATATAAAAATTCTTTGGCCACATATCTAGCAAAGAGCACTCTATCGAAAGACTGTTGGTGCAGGGTCATGTAGAGGGGAAAAGATCTAGAGGCCGGTCACCCACTCGATGGACAGACCTTATCAAATCGTCCACTCAGACTACCATGATGGAATGCTCTCGTAATGCAGCAAATCGAAAAAAATGGAGATATTGCTAGAAAGACTGTATAACCGAAATAAATTGACTAAACATGTACGCGTACCGTCAAGCTTATACGCCACCAGAGCAACCACGACCACTCTGTCAAGAGTGTACGACTGAGAAGAAGAAGATGATAACCGACAAAAATGAAACAGTGACAAAATGAAACACGACTCACAAAAGTCATTTTCTTCATAAAAGACTGCGTGAAGTTATATTATGTTACAACAAATCACCACAAAGGCGGTGGTATTTGGTAGACATTAGAGTGAAATTACCAGCCAGGCAGGTGATTGAATGTTGGTAACAAAGTAGTACTAACAGAAGAGTTCACTAGAATATGTGGCCAGTTTCTACATGCTTCTCCAGGGGAAGAACAATCCGAAAATTGTCGGGTCAATAATTTCCTGACTCTAGTTAGATTCATTATGTTTTTCCTTATCATTTTCCTAAGTAACTAAAGCACACACGTTTATCCTATATAATTCAAATAAGGAATAAACAACACAGGTATCGGTATCATAAAAAAATTAAGACAAATTATTACGACAGTCCAGGAAAACGACAAATAGATATTCGGCGAAACCCGATTTCCTTATTAATTCAATTTCCTATTCGAACTCATCGCCTTGCAAAGTTCGAGTCAAGCCATCTACATTATCAAAGTGCGATTAAAATCGTTGCTAAAAGCCTCAGCTGAAATTTTATCACGAAGTGAAATTTTATATTCGATAACTGACTCGCCAGCATTATTATTTGATTCACGATCCATTTTCCTCACTTTTATAGGCTTCTTAATGATTTTTTAAAAGAAATAAGTGCTGTTTATTTCGGTGTTTTAGAAATTTGAAAAGTTAACAACCTGCTAACGTGGATAAATAAATATTAATGTTGCTTTGAAATTATCGGCGTCTGTTTTTTTTTTTTAATTTATTTATTAAACAAAAATATTTTTACAGTATGAAGTGCTTACTATCTAAAAATCTCGAAGGTTTGTCTAGACAGAGCAAAGTTAGGTCGAGCTTACAATGGTATAAATTAAATAATACAGAAACATTTTAGTAAATGATTGCATCAAATTATTTGCATTTACGACACTTTAAATTATACAATCATATAAACGATTATTTTTACAATTAACTATTACATCCTTCACCACGGAATACTATCACTACCTTATATTACTTCGGAATGACTATCCATATAATTTATAAGAACGATAGAAATTGTTTTTTAAGTTGTAATTTAATATTTTAGTAGGTGATTTAAATATTGGCTGCTAAAATAGTTCCAGTACTTTCAAGCATCGTCGAGTGAATAGGTTTCTCTTGTATCAAATTGGTATTCTTAAGCACCTTCCACCACGGAAGGCAAATGTACAATGCACATTTGTATAATAAACAAAATTATTTACTTCTATAAATTGATAAAGTTTTTCATGGGGGCGTGAGTATCATACGTATAACAGGTTATACGAGGACTTTTAAATGATTTTTTTTTTTTTCGTCAATACAATTGCTTTGTCCTGAGACACTAGATCAAACTAAACCAACCAAGGACCAAAATCTTTGGAGACAATTGTGTTACCAAACAATTTTTTGGGGACTAAAGACTTGTCTGAAATAATTTCATAATTTAATATTGGCAGTACCGATAACTTACTTAATAAATTATTGTGTCTCGTATCTGTAATAACTTTATTAACATCAATATAAATTTTATGTCAATTCGCTCGTACTTTTTTACAATATAAAGTTTTTGTTTATGCGAAACCCAAACATTTTATTCTAACACAATATGTTCGTACTGTTATCTAAATCTTGATTAGAAATCAAACTTATACATGAAAAACATAAATAATGGTATTGGATAGATTAAACATATTGTGAGCTTTGTGTGAAAATTTACGATATCCACATCTATTGTTGATATGTGTTAGGTATTGTCATGAAACTTCTTTGGGACCCACAACAAGATGTAGTAAATGATGGACTAGCAGCTTTTGTACCCGCATATCTTGTGTTCCCAAACATTTTTTTTTAATATGTAGCCCTAAAATTTCCACAAGAGTAAGTTATATTATAATGCAAGACTACAAATTTGAAGCACGTTTAAACAGAAAAGTAAACATTTTCTTAAGTGTTATTTTATAGGGTTATTTTTGTATGTTATTTTCTTTGATACAATATAAACGTACCTGTATATTTATTTAAGTAACGCTCAGTAGAAAAAATTAAGATAGATATGTTACCAACAACTGTTTTAAAAATAGTCGTTGTCGATGCGGCATTTCATTGTTAACACTAAGACGTAGTACTACAAGATGTTTCTTCTTTCTTCTTTATTTTAATGTTATTCATTCATAATTTAGAGTGACCATGCTTTGCTTTATATGTTACCGAATATATAAAGTTCTTTTAAAAAAATATACATTAATTTTTTTTTATCGTTTCTATAAACAATATTAAAGGTTTAAAAATTTTGGCCGGTGACTAAAAAACGACCATTTATTATTAAAGATTAGCTTTATTATCAAGATATGAATAATCGTGAATAAGTAATTAGCATGTGTTCTCTCTTGGAGGTGATATACTAGATGTTCTAGAATATCACCGCGAGTTAATATGAAACCGAACATTATTGCATGGGTTAATGGAAAGCGCATGCCTCTTTATTAGTAAAGCTATATTCCAACTAAACTCAGGCCGCTATTTGGACCTCATGGTCTCTTTGCGTCTCTTGACATGAACTACGTTTATATTAATGTACTCCAAAGTCAGACACAGCACTCCTACCAACTCATACTCTCTCATTCACATACACGAATACACACACAAGTATACATACACTTATTCAATCTACACATACACATACAAACTTCTTCGCGCCTACTCTCTTATAAACTGTTTATATGATATGTTTTCTTTCTTTTAATAAATTGTTTAAAGCTAAAATAAAAACGCTACTATTTAATTGATAATGAAACAATTTCTATGGGTCGAGCAAACTACTCATCCTAAGTTCACAGGGCTTTGCCCTTTATTAGGGAGTAGTACACTCAGTAAAGTCTGTTTAATCTATATTTAAGATAAATAACTAGAATTTAAGTACCTACTTGTTTTTACTGATATCTGTATTCCTGTTATCCGAAATAAACAATTTATTTATTATTATTATGTATGCTTACAGCTACACGCCTTTCGGCGGAAAGACCCGACAATTTGACCAGTCGGTCGGGGATCAGGGCAAGAGAGACAGAAACCGGCGAAATTATTATTATTATTTGCATTACGTGAGATTAACGTCAAACAAAAACCCCCTCTCACCAATGGGCGGAAGTGTTTACATAGCATCAAGTAACTCAGCGCTTTATATAATATGAAAAGTCCTCTTATAAAACTAAAAAAAACCATAAACATCAAGATTAAAAGTCAATCATAGTTCCAATTTCAAATAAAAAACAAATGCGTACTTGATGAAAGTATTTCAACATGCTGCGAATTCCTGCGAAAAAGGTACAAAAACGATTTCCTCCCTAAAAATTTATATCAAAAAGTCTTGTTTTTATATAAAGCGAGATTAAATTGAGTTCTAAAAGATGGTTTACGGGGAAATGACAATTTTGTTGGGTACCCCACCCTGGGGAAATGTTGCTCGTTCGGAAAAGCAAATTTTTTAAGATGACGAAGAGCTATTTATTCGAAACGTTTTCGAGTTATTTCCGTTGGTGTTTCCAATCTAGTGCGATCCATGAGTAGTGTTTTAAAATTCATGAAACGTTCCGGTTGTTTATAGTGTTTGATAAAGCTTTGATCAAACACTATAAATAGATATTTGGCGAATGAAGAAGGAATTTTTCTAAATATGTATATTTTTATCTTCGCATTTATCACGAGTTTTTATAGATAAGCATTATAAAATACAAAATAAAGATTTGTGAAAATGTATCACCAGTTATTGTCAGGTTGAACTATAATCAAATTGGATTAGTTTGGGCAATAAAAAACTTAATAAAGTTTTACGTATTTCGAGAACGAAAACAATTGCAAAATAATATTTGTAACAAATAGTTGAATATTTCGGTTTTTGGTATTCTTCGGCAAAAGTTTTGATAAAGACTTGAAAATGTTATTGAAGCACGTTTTAATTGATTGTAATCTTTATTGTTTTCTTGTTAGTAGTATGTAGTGTACCTTCGAGTTCTGTTTCTGTGATAAAAAGTTCAGCCATTCGCTATCAAGCACCGGCTGCACAGTTTGTGGATGGCTGCATGCAACAAAACTTGACCTTGGCAGCTTAACACGACTTTGGTTGGCATCCTCGCCGCCTCTGTTTGAATCTTTAAAAAAGCCGCCGTTTACAACAGAGTGGATGAAAATTTGGCGTTGGTTATAAATAAAAGTTGCCTAGGTTTAGTTATTAAATTACTTGTGTAAGGTTAAGTTCGAAAGTCAGTAACTTTCGTAATAAATAAATAAACTTTGTCAAGTGAATGATTGCAGAATTTGGGATAATTTTGATTATAGTTTGGAGAGGAGGGATAATTCAGAATTTGGGGATTCTCACTCGAGGCTTATGAGCAAAGGGTCATCATATTGAATTACCTTAAAGTGTATTGGAATATTTATATTCGTTTTGTATTGGATTGTTAGGCAAAAGACTACTAATAAACTGTTGAACAGTTCTGTGAAGTTTTATTTTTTACACTTGGAAGCCTGGACTTTATAGTGTTTTTCAAATGCGAGTAGTCCGGTGACACATTGAAATTTTTCGATTTACCCATACAATTTTTGTAAAGGATTTTTAAAATGTCATAGATTATTTGTCGTGACGTAATTAAAAAATTAAAATAAAACTTATTGAAATATTTAACAAAATCTGTGTCTACTGATTACAGTTTATTTGAATCTGATAAAAATAATTTAATTTTTAAATTACGCAATGTATGAAACGGTTAAAACGATTAAAGCAGGGAAATAACATAAAAGGCTCTAAAACTATCAAACTTGAAACTTCACAAGACTCCTCACATTTGAAAAACACTTCTGTAGAGACGAAACTTCAACTAATATGATATCAATGTTCATAATATTCAACATCCGTCATATTTTATAGACCAGAAAGTATTTAGAAAAATCATATAAAATGTAATAAACCATAGCTTTTTACCTTATATCACGGCATCCATAAAAAAACATATTTACTGTCACTCCATTATATTTACGGCGTGATAATGCTCTGTCATTTCAAACAATCAAGTAAAAGCCTCGGGCATTCGTTCGCAATATTCTATTTTCCATGATACTTCAATCTGCTGAGCGTTAAGTAATCTGTTTATTATATCTGTGTTTTGTTGGTACGTATATTTTTATTTAAATAAGATCAAATTTTGATGATGTCATCATTTTTTCCGATATATTTATTGTGGCGCTTCATGATGACTTCTCTTAAAATCTAAAACATAACCTAAGTTAAGTTAACCATAAACAATGACATCAATTAAATTGTCTAAAGAAGAAGATGATTTTATGAAGAGCCAGTTCTTTCCTTGCCCGTGTGCTGTCATCTTCGACCTCAACATCACTTATCATCAGGTAAGATTGAGGTCAAAGGCAATTTTCTTAGTAAGGTTGTCGTAATGAAATTATTCGATCACCATTCGATTGCTTAGACATATCGAATCAGTTTGTGGACAAAATTTATTGGGAATTTCGATTACAAGATGCTCATATTTATCGATTCGATGTCAATTCAGTAGTGCCAACCGCTATAAACTGAAGGTTCCGTTTCTTTGTATCTGTCAATTTAAAATGAATATTTGTTCAAAATTTAATTAATGCATTTACAGTTCATTATATTAATTACATTAGATAAGTAGCTTGATTTATACCTAGGTTTAGAAAAAAAATCTTGTTCACATAGTATTTATTTTTTTATCGTTTGCGCGTTTGCGCCCAATGGAAAATGAGACCACATCATCTGAAAGCAATTCTACTATAATGATACAAAAACTGTTTCACTTCACCCAGAAGCATCCTCAAAGTGCAATGATCACTTCAAAACTTCGTAGAAATTAGTGAGACTACTGTTTTAATAGCTAACTATTCACATTTTCTGTAGCCAATGTTTGCATAAAGACACCGAATCATTGAGTTAAAATGTAAATTAATCAAATATATAAAATTCTCGTGTCACAGTTTTCGTTGCCATACTCCTCCGAAACGGCTTGACCGATTTTGATGAAATTTTTTGTGCTTATCCGGTATCTATGAGAATCGGCCAACATCTATTTTTTTATATGGCAAAACAACGTTTACCGGGTCAGCTAGTGTAATAATAAACTTACTCGAGTAAATCCAGTAAAAGAAGTATTTTGTTCAATATCTTGTTATTAATTGGGAAAACTTAAGACTATTGAAAATTATTTAAGAGTTTATTTGGGATACATACGCACGCCTGTATCCCATAAAGGGTAGGCAGAACACCAGTGGCTATATAACCATCTGATATCGCGTTTGACAAATCCACTTCCCGTTTGCGTTCGCTCCCGAACGGTCGTGTCTGCGGCCGCTCCCGAGTGTTCGTATTGCGCTGCCCTTGTTCCCTCCCCCGCACTCGTGCGGGTCAGGTGCCAAGTTAAGCTCTTTCGGAAAGTTTTCTCTTGTGGAGGCTGTGTGGTGTCGGGGCTAATTCATCTGCCCTTTTCAGGGCGGACCCGACTGCTGCCGGCCAAAGCATCGCTGGTCAGGTGGATACGTAACCGTGCCAACGAAGCCTGATCGTCCGCCGTTCACCGGCAATAGGTCCGTGCTAGGTCGTTTTCTTTTTCAGCGCAGTTTGTCTCCGATAGACTTTCTTTCAGCCCAGCAATGTCTTGTACTTCTTGCATAGTCCGGCATACTCAGATCGAGCTTCTTCAAATCGATAAGAGGTCATACAAAGCCCAACTTGATAACGCAAACGAGAGGGTTAATTCCTTGTCTAAGGAATTAGCAGCCGCTCGTCCCTCGCTCTATAAATTTCAACAGATGGAAGCCGAGAAGAATGCCCTTCTCGCCCAAATCGAGTCCTTACGTGAGCAATTGTCCGCTCGTCCCCAGGTCGCCTCTACTTCTCAGGGGCTCCAAACCGATTCTCCGGCGTCTCCAGATCCATCCGAGTGCGTCGACCCCCTTTCAAACTGTATGTTGGTAGATTCCACCGCATGCAAACGGAAAACTACCCCGCCAGGTAGTGATTCCGACTCTGCTCATTTAGTTCCAGAATCTCCTGCTCCGTTCACCGAGGTTCGCAAAAAGTCCAAGTCTAAGAAGAAGAAGCAAGATGCTTCTTCGACTTTATCTCCATCCGTTTCAGCTGCTCCAGCCGCTGTTCCTGCTCCGCAAAATGTCGCACCGGCGTCTGCTCCTGCGCCTTTTGTTTCAGCGATCCCAGCGTCACAGCCTGCGTCGCAATCAGATTCGGCTCCGCCGAAAGTCAAGTCTCCGCCCCCCGTCTTTCTACGGGACAAGAGCCGCTGGACCGAGGTCTCAGCTCTCTGCGGAACGCACTCCCCGAAGATCCAGTATAGTAAGGCATCCAATGTGGGTGACTCTATTAAGGTCGTTGTCTGCTCAATTTCTGATTTCAGGAATTTCACTCGGCTTCTTGCTGACAAGAAGCTCGAATACCACACTTACGCCCTCCCTGAGGAGCGTAAGATTCGTGCCGTCCTCAGGAACGTGCCGTTCGAGCTCTCGAACGAGCAAATCCAAGAGGACTTGTCTTCTCAAGGCTTCCCCGTCGAATCTGTGCACAAAATGCACAGCCGCCGAGGCAAGCAGTTCCCTCTTGCGCTAGTAATCCTAGCGAAGAGCCCGCAAGGGCAGTCCATTTTCAGAGGCAAGCTCACCGTGTGCGGTCTCTCCAACATCCGAGTCGAAGCTCCGCACAAGCGTGGTTTCCCAGGTCAGTGCCACCGCTGCCAATTGTATGGTCATGCGGCGGCAAACTGTTTTGCTTCCCCTAGGTGCGTCAAGTGCCTAGAACCGCATGGGACTAAGGAGTGCTCTCGCACTCCCGAATCGCCCACCGCTCCGTCCTGCGTCTTGTGCGGCCAGTCAGGCCACACAGCAAACTTTCGCGGCTGCTCCAAGGCACCGCGTGCTGCCAGGGCTACCGTGAAGCCCGTCGAGAACTGGAGAAAGCGACCGCAGCCTAGCTCGGACGCTCCTCCAGTCAGTTCAAAGGTCCCCAAGGCCTTTACTCCTATCGTTTCAGGTCAGCGCAGCCGGGTTGCGACTCAATCGCAACCGGCCGCCAAATCGGCTTCCCAGTGCCAGAACGCAAAAGGGTCCCAAGACCGCATGGCGTTCTGGATCCAGCTCGCTCCCATCGACGAGATCCTGGCTTTCGGCGCCGCTCTCGACGCCAGCCCAGAGGGTTTCAACGGTGCTCTTCCGGTCTTAACCAAGTTCGCTCCCCTTATCAGGAAACTCCAGCAAGCTCAACGTTTCTAAACGTAGTCCTTCTTTCCAGCATTCCTATCTCAGAGTGAGTCTGATCACTCTAGATAATCTCTTAGTTTCAGCTTTGTCATTTCTGCTAATCTTAGCTTTGTTTTTCTTACTTTCAGTTCCTTTTGGTGGCAGCCGTCTCGATGCCGCTCACTACGCAGCCTCTCGCTCCAATTGGCTGTCGTTCCGACGATGACTAAGGACCTTAATCAAGCAGAGTCAAAAGGGGGATGTTTAGTGGGTATGCTCAGCCTATCTGAGAGAGTCTCCACACTGTCTGGGCATTCTATTTGCCATTAGCCACTTATGGTTAACAGCTTATAGAATGCCCATTCGTCCGTAATAGGATTCATCCTCCTCCCGCTAAAGCTAGCTTTACTGGTTTTAGTGGGTGCCAAACGACTTTCCTTGGAGGCAAAAAAAAAAAAAAAAAGTTTGACAAATTTAGAGGTATTTTATTAATGGAGAAAGACTTTTGCAGTGACAGGGGGTCAGTCAATGGCCCACAAAATCGCTCATAAAATCTCTTTTCATTAACTGACTTTTACAGTATGCCCGGGAAGAGAAGCAGCTGGTACAATCTATGTTTTTCTTTTGCTCCCAGTCCAGCATGGAAGAATGATTTATTTGGATATATTCGACAAAAAAATCTCTAATTTTAAGTTTCTCAACTTAGAAACTACAAAAATATCAACTTTTGAGCCCAATATCTAGCTTCTACTAAGAAAAATTATTAAAGTAATACACCCTAATATTGAAAAAAAAAAAAGAAAATCTCTACAAAGAAAACAAAAAAGCGTCAGAGAGAAGCCCACAGCACCTAATTAGGCACCAACCACACTGTGCGGAAACCTTGCTGCTCCATTTTGAATAATTACATTTTGTTTCTTGTCTCGTACGATGCGGTGGCCACGTTTGAACGTGTTTTGCTTTGAAAATGTAGTTTTGCTCTTTAAGAGGAGGTTTTAATCATCATTCAATTTTATTGAATTTTCACACACTAGATATATTTCAGATGTGAGAGTTTAGAAGGTCGAGGGATGTATATTTGATGTTTTTTCAAGATGAAAATTTTATCTTAATTGAGATGAAATTTAGAAGGTCGGACAAAGCTTGAAATAGCACAAATGATATTTTTAATGCACCGAGAGAAATAAGGGTGAAAGCGGCCATAATGAGTAAAAAATCTACTTTAAATAACTTTTAATTTTCTTGCGTTTTTATAATAACACATGCAATCGTGACTAACAGCAAAAAACTTTATACATCTGCTTTAGATTTTTAATATTTTGTGTTTTTTATTCTTTTTTAGTGTATGTTAATTTCACACATTTTATTTTATGTTCCACTGCCCTGATTGTGGTTGCTTATAAACGACTTGGTTAAAAAAATTGATTGAAAGATTTTTCGAAAATTTGCTAAATATCTGTAAAAATGACACCCTGTTATTTTATTGCATCGATCGTTAGGGTCAATCACAAGTATGAAATCTCTCTAACATACTAGCTGAATTTAATGAAAGAAAAACCCTGAAATCTTCATTTTAAGATTTTAGTCGGTTCGATTCCCTGGAGAAGCGAGCGAATTTTCGAATGTTTCTTTGAAGTAAAATTTGCTATCTCTATTATTTACATTCAAAAATTCCACCCTGTATGTAGATTAAGAGCCTTATAGCGTCTTTATTAGCGTTGAACTCCAAATGGTAAGTATTATTTAGTTAAGTCGTATCGATATTTAAGTTAATTGATAGTGAAATTTGATAAGAATTAGTAATAGTGAATTAATTGATAAGAAAAAAATATAATAATGTGATCATTGAGTAATCGATATTTCAGCTCTAATTGTAACGCAACTTTAAGCATAAATTATTCTTTTTAATTTTAGGAAAATTTAGTATTGTTAGTATTAAATTTAGTGGAAATAAATAAATAAAAACATGCGCATTAGCAACGACTTCGTTTTAAGTGGTTTTAACTACGATGTGTTTTAATTGTCGGATCTGACGGAATAAAATAAAAATAAAATAAAATAAAATCACACCAACTACATGGCCCCAAAGTAAGCATAGCTTGTGTTATGGGATACCATCTAGCGACATAGGGGGGAACCTAGAATATAAATACATAAATAGATAAACACCCAGACACGGAACATTTTTTTTTCTGGTCCCGTGCGGGGATCGAACCCGCAACGATTGTATGCTTTTTGCCCGCAACCACTGGCGTCTGAGGCAGATAGGTTTACCCCAACGCCATAGTGGTCGTCAAATTAAGCTACGAATGGTTCGTAGCTTAATTCAAGATAATAAATACATAAACTACTATGACATATCTACTCAATCGACAAGTTAAGGACAGGAAGTAGATAACTGTCTTCTGTACCACGGATTTTTTCTATCGCAGAAGTCAGTGATACTGTAAATAAATATAATTGATGGTTTCAATGAATAGTTTTTAAATTTTTCATAATCCGAATTCATAATGAAGGATTTTTTTGTCTTTACAAGGTTTTGTCAGTAGTTTCAAGATGAACGCGAGTTTCATAATAACCATCACCTTTTAAAATAATCTCAATCACATTTTAGCTTTAGTATTTTATATAGGTAAAAGACAAAAGTCGTAAGCAGATTTTTTGTTTTTTTATTTGAAAGCAAACTCATTGCATTCGAAAAGTAAACAAATTAATCTTAACTAATAATAACGCTACATATCTAAAACACCAACCTCGTGGTCATGATAATATTGAAAAAATAATCTTAGTAAAAGGTTACGACAGTTAAACGTAGCCATTAGGGTGACCATGAAACTCAGTAAATTTAAAACTTATTTTTTTAACAAACGAATTATCAAACACCGTTTACACATTTTTGTCTCATAGTAAAACTTAACCGAAAAACATATTTCTGTTTAAGAATAATTTTTCCCCTGTATTATTTCATTAACATTTAAACAGTTCTTCCATGCTAGACTGGGGGCATGGGTAAACGTGTGCCAGTTAAAGGACAGAGGTTTTAGTGGCGTTTTGTGGCCAATAGGCTGACCCCCTGTCACTGCAACAGTCTCTAACTATAATATAGTAACTCCAACCATCATTATCCATCAAACCCATCATTATAATACCTGGAAAGTCGAAAGTGACATCTCATGGTTTTATAGCCTCTGGTGTTCTGCCTACCCCATAAGGGATACAGGCGTGAAGTTACGTATGTATACCTATAAATGCATTTAATCAACTATTTATCCAAAACTGAAAAACCCATTCTCATCTAGATTAAAAACTTGAATAAGTCGTATAATAAACTTAAAACTTTCATAAATTATCAAAGCTGAATACCAAAAAATATGGAAAATAGAAATCTCCAGTGTCTGCTTTGGACTGCGCACACAAATCAAATTATTTCGGAATCATTGCGTTCTGAGTCCCCGATGCAAGATTCGTTCATTTCATTCATTCGTTCATAACGCGCCAGGACAGCAACGTCAGATATTTTAATTTAGGAATGCTCTCTGCTGACAATAGATGGAAAAAATGCGGTGAGATTTTCCTTTTTTTTTTTCTTTTACCTGGTTTTTTAGTTGGGCTTCGGTGATTTTTAATTAGGTCGATATAAGTTTTATTCAAAGGCTTTTGTTTGCTTTTGCAGTTAATTTGCAAGTAAATTACTTTATTAGCTATCTAAATGGAAAAGATATGAGGATATAAAATACTTTATCTAATATATAAAATTCTCGTGTCACAGTTTTCGTTGCCATACTCCTCCGAAACGGCTTGACCGATTTTGATGAAATTTTTTGTGCTTATCCGGTATCTATGAGAATCGGCCAACATCTATTTTTTTTTTAAATTTATATGGCAAAACAACGTTTGCCGGGTCAGCTAGTTTATTATAAAGATTGTGCACTGTCTGCGTGTATATTTGAATCATAGATTGAATAGAATTTCAACCAACCTAACAATCTTTCAAGTTTATAATAGGAGCCTATTTTGTCCACATTTGTAACATTATTATAACGTGTTGGATTCTGATTGACAAGAATAGTAGATTATTGCATCGAGCACAAAGTAATTTATTATTGCACCGAGAGTGTCTGATTTAGAGTCCGAGCGTCAGCGAGGGCTCTAATATAACAGGCACGAGGGCAATATAAATGACTTAAGGCAAGGTGCATAATCTGCTTTTCTTTCAACTATAACCTATAGGAATAGTAGATAAAAGAAACTCCTATCAAACAGTTAAAATAGAAGTTTAATTATGCAAATTAAAGGTTATGCTTGATCAATTATTAAACGTAAGGTTAAGAGTTTTGTTGGGCTTTATATTACATTTTTAAATCAGAGTTAGCAGCAATCATTTTTTAAATTTGGAATAAGTAGGATAGAAACAAATAATACGTACGTAAAAAAGTATTGATATCGGCTGGCTGAATAGAGCTCATCCATTGAGATTGGCACCTTTTGGTGCGATTAAAAAAAACTGTGCAATAATGAAAGTTCGTACATTTTTATTGCTCTAGCTAGAGCATCAAAGACTCGCTTTGTACTGATTTTTTTATGTGATTGTGATGAAATTAAAGCATAGTTGGAAAAAAGTGTGTTTATTTTATTGATATCATGATAAACAATACCATTTATGTATTAAATTGAGGTTTATGTGATCAGCATTGTCTCACTGTAAGGTCGATGGTATTTTACGAAAAGGCGGAAGTCTCCGTGGTATAGATGTTCTATCTCACGAAGTCCGTTTGGCTATGAATGTTGTCAAGCGTGCACATGCACATTATTTTTGTGTGCGTAACCTCGAGAGCGCTCAGTGTCGATCGGGACACGGTCCGGATCAGTAGTGTATTTAGTTCGCGCCAAATTGTTTCACGGAGTAAGGTCAGCATGGCAACAAAACGAAGAAGAGTTGTCCATAGTGAGGCAATATTTATTTATACGTTTTTGATTAAAATTTTACGCAAAGATATTTAATATAGCAATAGAAGTATTTATAAAATGAATATTTTTTTGTGTTATAAGATGTTTATATTTCTTAATTATGTTGATTAAATTTTGTTTTATCTCAATATTTTGATCTCGATTTTGAATTTATAATCAATGTACAAGATGATTCTGACGACAGCAAAACGGAATCGGAAATCGAAAATTTATCTGATAGTGATTGAAAATACTGAATAGTACTACTTGTTTCGTTTCCATTCTGTTACACCAATGCTTAATTAAATGTCTACATCTTCTTAATATTTTTGTATTTATTGCAACCTAATTTAATTTATTTACAAAAAGTATATACTTTTAAAACCAAAATTTGATTTCGATTATTAAATCTCGACTTGAAATATTATATTATTATGATTTCTTTGCTTACGTTACCTACATTTACACACACAAGCGCGCTTGTCGGGATACGTCACTACTACAATCAAAGCCGAACGGACTTCGTGAAATAGAATATCTATAACCGCCGTCAATTAGATTTGCTTTCAGCCATCAATACGAATTTGGGAATAAACGGATTACTATCTTATATTTGACGGCGGAGGGCAGATAACTGGATAAGTTTAAAGATTCTAAATGATGGAGACATTTTCATCGATGTGGCCGCTTCTTAAAGTATATTTAAATAAAACCAATTTCATTCTGCTTTTTTAATACTTTTGATATAGTAGCAACATAAATGGACGACCAGCTGGAGTACTGGTAACATACATTACCTTCTATGCCCGAGGCCTGTGTTCGAATACCGGCGACGGCGGATATTTATGTGATACATACATATATTATTCGTCAAGTCTGTATATTTATTAAAGTTTATATTATTGTAAAAGAATACATATTACTCAATATGTATGTTTATATATTTCTTTAGTATATCAGTTATTTATTATACATAACACAAGTTTAAGAAACTTAATTTGGGCTAAATAATGTTGTGTAAGTGTCAGAAATATTTATTTTTATTTATAAATATATCAACTGTATAAATATCACGGTACATGAGGCTGGTGACAGACGGACAGCGAATTCTAAGTATTAAGTCCCGTTTTTCTCTTTGGTATGGAACCTTATCAATTATAAAGTAAATTAATTTGTAGTGTAAGGATAGGTAAGGTTAGCCTTTACCATTGAAAGGACCCGAGAACTGAGGGTTCCTTGACTTTTTCTTTATTTGTACCGTAAGTTCTAGTTTGCTTGCTAAATTTCACAATTCTACATCAACGAAAAGTACCCTATAGTTTGATTACCTTGCGAGGGTCAAAATATATGGCATAAACAGCCGTATATATTAAATGAATTGACTAAGGAGTTTGGGGCCACGTTCAGAACTCACTCGCCCACCTAGCACCTCATCACGTGCTGTCAATTCGTTGTACATAATTTGAGCCTTATTTACACACCAATACATCTCAAATTGCAGTCATTAAAGTCCGCCCACGCCCGATGTGTCCTATAAAAAGAAATACACGTGTACCTCTCGATTTATTAATGGTGTAAAATGAAGATATTTAAATTTAATAGGACTTAAAAACACTTTAATATCCAAAATCTTTAACTTTTCAGAAATATCTAATCTTACAAGATTATTTTCCATCATCTGTGTGTGCTCTCTCATAATGAATCTACTTACACTGAGCGTGTGGTTCACCAATAACAAAGAAGATGGCGCTCTCGTCAATTTGACTCACAAATCCGTTTTATTACACCGAGATATCACGCCTGTGCCAGCGATTGCTCTTCATATGTATTCTGAGGACGATTTGTATGCAAGAATATATTCTAAGGTTAGACTTGATTGAATTTGCGACAGCTTCTTTTGTTTATTTGATTGAGGGGTGTTTTTAAGACTTTGGGCTTGTTTCGACATTCAAAAGTCTTTCTAATCTAAAGAAAACTACTTTTTGTTTTAGGTAACTTGGACTAGTTTAATACCGATAGAACATAGGCAACTAATTATAGTAAAGAAGTAGGAGAACTTGAAAATACCAAATAGATTACTTAGATTTTAATGTCAATGTCATAAATATCATTAGATACACGTTCATAAAATTTAAACATTGATTCGGTTTTGCATTCCTGAATATGTCTTGCTTGTTTATTATGTGGAGATATTATTTTACTAATAGGGTATACCTCCTAGTTTTCTGCTTTATGTTTCTTGATTATGTGACATCGACAGTAGGTATCGACAGAAATAAAGAATGAACATGTCAGTTTGACAGTCATAGTAAACATATTTTAATGGCAAAGGCTTTTGTCTTTTATTTTTCTTTGCAAAAAATAGCGTGGAGACACATGTTTTCCTACGCTTAGATTTCAGCTTTAACAGAAACTGTAAATAAAGTATTACTCAAGGGAATGGAAGGTATTATATTTCAACATATGACCCACTAAAACTGGCGTCCTTTGGGGACTTAAAGCTAACAATTAGGTACTAACAAACACCGATTTCGAACTCTCGAAAGTATGACATTATCTTACTAATTCTTACTAATATTATAAATGTGAAAGTTTGGATGTATGGATGTTTGTTGCTCAATCACGGGAGAACGGCTCAACGGATTTGGATGAAATTTGGCATAGTGATAGTGTACAGTCTGGAACATAGATGAATATAAGTACTAAAGTAGTCTGGAATATCGCATATGCCACTTTTTATGCCGAAATTCTTGCGGGATTCGAAATAGCGCGGGTAAAACCGCGCGCAACACCTAGTAGACACTAAAATTAGGCATTGGGTCGAAATGCCTTCATAGTTTTGTGCAAATAAAGCATGTGCTTTTGTTTAACACCTTCAAAAAGAAGAAAGTCATCAATTAGGTACTTTGTTTTTTTTTCCGTTTCAATAGAAAATAAGTCAATTTCAAGATCTAATATTTATGGATTTAAGATTGGTTTTTAATTGCTCGTCAAGGAACCCCGTAAAAGTTGTTATTTTTGATTCTGGTATATATTTGCTTAGAAATATTCTACGAAAAGTTCAGAATATAAATCGCGCGTCTATGACAATGGGCCCGATTTGACATTGAATTCTCTTATTTTAAGTGTTTCTTAATACCTACCGTGAGAGGAAGAGAAAAAAAACATATTTTGTATGAGGCTGTCACCTTTCATGTCGTAAAATTTGACACTGGAGAGACTTAAAAATAACAATATACCTAAAAAGGACTTGTTTCTGTGAAAGAAGGTCAACATTTTATTTACAAGCGTGTTACGTGATCCTCGCTCTAACAAATCAGCAGTGCGATCACAGAACTTTATCGAATCGTTTGTTAACGAATGTTCGTATAGTATGGAGACGGTTTTTAAGAAAAAAATTTAATCTATCCATTGCCGCACGACCAGTTTAAATAAATGTGTGCCTTGTTAATTTTGAATGTTTGTAAACATGTTGTACTCATAAATATCTGTAAAATAAAAAAATACAATGTTACTCAAACCTTGCAACCGACTCCATACTATACGAGCATTCGTAAACATTCGTTAATGTACGATTCGATAACGTTCTGTGATCGCACTACAGGAACGGTTTCTGTCATGTTACAAAAGCTATAATAAAAATGCATTTTCTAGTAAAGGTTTTTGAATAAATGAACTTTTACAGGAACAAAAGTTACGCTTGGTAAAACCGCTCAAAACTTGTATTATATTTAAAATATAAATCTTCTACCTCTTTGCACGCACAAAGAAAAATATTTGGCTTAATTAAAGTTCACATAGAGACGTAGAAAGATAAAATTTATGTACAAAAAATTACGGTTACATTTCGATTACATTTTTCAAATTAAGTTAATTAAGACTGAAAAGGCTTACCATTTATGGAATCGTAACAAGTTTCAAAAATACAGCACTGAACGTACCTGAAATATAAAAATAAAATATTTATTAATTAGTGCTAGTAGTCACATGGTAGTCACCACATGAAAGGGCACGGCTGGGCCGGTACTACAGTCCTTTCTATTTTACCCGGCACAGTAACGAAGTGAAAACGTAGTAGCGTTACAAGTAAAAGGGAGCAACAGGTAGTGAAAGAACAGTAACAAAAGGCTTTCCCTTTTAAAACCCTTGAAAGTCGACAACACAATATAAATCTTAGATACTTACATACATACATACATAACTTCACGCCTGTATCCCGTATGGGGTAGGCAGAACACCAGAGGTAATAAAACCATCTGATGTCACGTTTGACAAATTTGGAGGCATTACAAAAGTGAAGAGAGACTATTGCAGTGACAGGGGGTCAGCCTATCGCCCATACTGACTTTTACAGTATGCCCGGGAAGAGAAGCAGCTGGCATATTGTATGTTTTTCTTTCACTCCCAGTCCAGCATAGAAGTCTTTCGCTCCCAGTCCAGCATAGAAGTTCTTAGATACTTAGATCTTAGATACTTCTTAAATTAATAATGTCCATGAGTCTTGTAACTACTTACCATCATGTGTATCCAGTTGCATTTACCGGCCTTAATAAAATATATTTTATTTTTGGTCATCCTTACTACACACCGTCTTGGGCGGAAGGATCCCACAATTTGACCAGTATCAACAAGGCTATTCACGAAACTAGACGAGATTTTTAGTTAAGGTATTTATGCTTCTATAAGTATGCACTGTTTAGTCATAAGTTATTTGTAGGTTTAATTATGTTACCTAAAAAACAATAAAGATTTTCTATTCTATTCTATTCTATTCTATAGATGGCAAAGATTTCGTTGTCGAGTTCAGAGCTCATTTAGAAGAATACCAAAACCTAAAGAAAATTGTCAAACAGTTCGGTGAATAACAGTTCATGCCGTCATCAGCGAAGAGCGCTGAAGTCGTGTTTTGATATAAGTGAATATCAATTATGTCACCGGTCGCTGATGCATCAATGAACTGGACACTGTTGTTTAGGAAAATAGCCCTGTAGGGCAGAGAGACAGTCTCTAGCAAAACCAGTTGTTCATGCGTGCTGAAAGCGAACCACCGACGAATCCCAGCCTTTCAAGATGTCTAAACACTATGGCTGGGGTCAAACCGTTTGCGAATATTACAACCGGGATGATTTCGATGCACATAACTTCCCATATTTCGGTAATCTCGTGTGCAAGGTCCTAGTACTTGCATTGTTTCTTCGCCTAAGCCTTTATGAGATTCTCGTAAGTAATGCGGGTTAGTTATTATTATTATAAAATGTTAAAAACAAATTAAGAAGACTTGAAACCATTCGTCCTCATTTTAGTTATATTGGAAACAAATAACTTAAATTCTATGTATTTTACTTATACAACAGTTAACTACCTTATTATGATGTCTCACACTATTCAAATATTGTTCAGCAAAACCAGTCCAAACTTTGGTTTGACTGTAGGATATCAAACTAAGCTTTTATAAATAAACATAAAAAATCCCAGACAACCACACCAACTACATGGCCTCCAAGTAAGCAAGGCTTGTGTTATGAGATACCATGATGGAACTATGGGGGAACCTAGGATATAAATACAAAAACAGATAAATGCACAGACCTTTTTTTTTGTTCCGTGCGGAAAACGAACCCGCCATCTCACGATTGGCGTAGTAGCTTATAATGTAAATACTAAAGACATAAGGCTTCTATGTTCATATGACTTTCAGTATATTAGCATGTCGATACCATTTGATTTCACAAGTTATTCAAACTTAGCGGACTGTGCGTACAGTCACGAAAGTTAATTTAGGACCCAAATTGCCTAGAAATGTTCTTTGAAAACTCAAAACGCAATTGGGTTGAAAGTTGCAGCCTTATTTAATAGTTGTTGGGTCTAGTTACGGATGAGCAGTGCCATAACGTTGTGTATACTAATATATTGCTTGCAATAGAAGCTAATAAGGTTGAGGTTTGTCTGGCGAATTTTGAATATAGCCTGGATAACATTTAGAGCAACGACGCGGATTCGACACATGCTGAAATTGTAACAAGTCAACGTAATGTTTCCATATGAGAAGACAGGCCATGTATGATTTAATTTATAAGTACCTATATGAATAAAATTATAGCCATATTTTAATTATTTTTCAAGAGTTTGACTTAAGGGTAACCCTTTGGCTTAGTAAAAACTATCGTTCGACGGTATATCGATTGGTAAGAAAACACCCTAAGACTGTAAACTGGCCGGCAGCGACAGCGGCGCGGGCAGCGACGCGGAGAATCTGGGCCGTTCTCGACACCAACGGGTGCTCGAGCGATTTGTCGCGGTTTCATACAAACTCAATACTTTCTATCGTGTCGCGGAAACCGCTGCCCACGCCATCGCGAGAGGTCGCTGTCGCTGCTCCAGTTTGCAGCCTAACGGCCTCCCTGGTGTATATTTTAACTGTTCTGCTAAGGTATGTTAAGTCCCTGGATTCAAATCCCAGCCAGGCCATTTTAGGATACTATGTTTTATAAACTGACTCGAGTGTGACTTGGACTCGTTCCGCTATGTGGTCTCCATTATACAAGGGTCACATAGATACAAAGTCAAGTCAAAGTCAAAATATTCTTCATTTCGTAAGTATTTAAATACATTTGACATAAATCAAACAATTTACAAATGGAATTGAATTTACCACTACTTCAGAAAGTCGATCAGTTGAGAAGACGTGGCAAAAAACTCAACAGCAATCATCTTTTAAACATACACAATATCAATTTACAGCCAGGGAATCCCATCTTCTTGCATCCGGATATCTTATAGTAAACCTTTTCACATAACACTTATCCTTAAGTCTATCAAAGGGTTAATCTTAAATATTTTGGAATTTTATAATAAAAGCGTACACCTAGGAACGAGTTGGTGATCTTCTGGAGTCTACTATTATATTTATACATTAGGCAATCAGGTACCAGACAAAAACGTAGAGATTAATAAATATAGATACAGATATTAAGATAGAAGTAGAGATAGACGTAGCGATGGAGGTGAGAGAGAAAACCGATATTGTGGATGGAGACAAAGATAGTCATGGACACAGGCAGGAAACAGATATGGACGTGGACATAGAGATTGGGAAGTCTTAGTCATAAAGTCATCAGCAAAACGACCTGGGACCGCTAGCTGCACCCGTTCACGAGTATAACGCAAGCACCAGTCATCACCCTCCTCAACCATATTTTAGGGAAGAGGGTGACCCAACACCCGGCGCTACCACTAGCCATGCCGCCTGAGGGAGCATGACGATCTTGCTGTTGTATGGACAAGAAGGAGATGGAGATGGCGATGGATAAGAAGGAAATGAAGTTGGAGATGGAGTTGGAGTTGGAGATTGAGAACTTTTGAAAAACAATTTACAACCAAGGACTTTTATCGTCCATATATTCAGATATTCTATAAAAGCCTTTTTACTACAAATTTTTCGTTTAATAGTTTCTTAAAATTTATCAAGTGGTAAGTCTTGGATATTTATGAAGTCTACTATCATCGCCGGCTAGCTTATAATTATTTCTAGTATTAACATTATGTAAGTCACATTTTCTATGGAACATGTTTAATTCTAAAAATAATGTAAATGACAATATCACTAAATATAAATATAAACACTCTTAACCAATGTGGTAGGAATATCCTTGGCCAAACGTATGCGGTTTATTGCTAGAACGATTTCTTGGTTAACAAAACATTTGAACATTATCTCACCCGATAGTCCCGTTGACAAATGAAATTTTATTTTCAAACAAGCTGTTTCGCATGGTTTTACTTGCGCGATTTGGAATCCCACGGGAATTTTGGGATAAAACCCATGTTTTATTCTAGACTGTACACTATTGCTATGCTAAATTTCATACAAATCCGTTGATCCATTCTGCGGTGATTGAGGAAGAAAAATCCATACATTTTTGAATCCATAGATCTTTCATATTTAGAATATTAGTAAGAAATTATTTGTTTTTTCCAACGATTTTTTAAATCCAACTGGTACTTATCAAGATTAGCGTATTAAAAAAAAACTATGTTTTCCTAATAACAGCGTAAATTAAACGTAACTCAAAATTTTCCAAATAAATAGAACTTAATAATAAATAAATATGAAACAATTTTTAGTGCATTCATTCCGAGCTACCTGAAATTTCCAGTCTCTATTAAGATGTGCATTTTGGAGTTCAGAAAAGATTCTTTCAAAACGAGAAATAACGAAACCAGAAATATTTTGGATTTTCTACCTTCATTTCACGAAAATTAGGTTTTCTTTTATTCAGACGAAATTCATGAGATAGTGATTCATACAACAGAGTTAACATTGAGTTGATGACGTGGATGAATTAGATTGCTTTTAAGAGTAGTTATTTAGCTAAACGTCCTTTTTAAAGAAGTAGGTACTCAAAGTAAACTATAATGGAATATAGTCAATCAGTGATTATTTTTTTATTAGCTTGGTATGCGAAAAACTTCAATCTCACCTGGTGGTAACTGAAGATGAGGTTAAAGGTGAAAGCACACGGGACTAGGAAAGATCTGGCTCTTCATAAAATATTCATCACAACTCTTTGTAATGAGCCCACTGCAGGGCATGAGTCTCTCCTCTGGGTGACGAGGAGGTATAGGCCATAATCCACCGAGCTGGCCCAGTGCTAGATGGTGGATGCCAGAATTTTTAGGGCGCCAAACGACTACTGTATACAAATATACAGCACCCGGGACCGACTGCTAAACGTGCCCTCCAAAGCACGGAAGTCGTCATGAGAAATGAATGGTCGGCGGTCATATTATATTCAAGTACCGGCCGCGCCGAACGTTGCTTAACCTGTGATATCAAATGATACACACAGTAACCACGGCGTCACGACGACATAAAATATTGCCGGAACACGTCACCGTCGGAGCAGCGATATTTGGCAACCGATTTTTTTTTTATATTGTAAGGATAGGACGTTTGTCTTCCATGCCACCTGATGAAAGTTACACGTCCATCTACGAGAAACCTATTCACTCGACACTTAAAAGTTCCAGGACTGTAGTGGTCAGGAAAAACAGACGCAGGCAGATTGTTTCACACCTTGGCAATCCGTACCAAAAAGGAACTATCGAAGCGTTTTGTTCGACTTCTTGGTAAATCCACTATATAGGGATGGAAGTTCTGTCTGCGTCTGGTAGTCCGGTGGTAAAAAGGGGTGGGTTCAATGTGGGCACTCGCACACTCACCAAAATTTAGCCGATAAAATACTGTCAAACAAGCAACCTTACGACGATGCTCCAGCGTCTGCAATTTTTTACTTGTAAGATTGTTGTTATTTATGAGTTTACGGGCTCTTCGGTCAACAGAGTCTAGTGCTTCGAGCTGGTATTTGGCAGAACCATCCCAAAGGTGACTACAGTATTCTATACATTTTATACGAAGGGTGGTCACTCAGATTAGTCGCCTTTTACGACACGCTTATCCACAGGCAATAGAGCTATTCCACCCTATGAACCCATGTGCTGTCTTCGTTGACCTTACATTTACTTACAACCATATGAGAATACGGTCAAACTAGGTTTAAGCACAGAATAAGTAAGAGTACCGTTGGTACAGAAGAATTACTCCGCAAGAAGATCTAAATAAATTCAAGTCTTGCTACGACGTGATACGGTGGAATTCAGCTCGCACAGCATTACGTACCTGCAAATTTATATACCTAGAAGTTTTGTCTCTTTCTATCGCATGCCTCTTGTCTTTTTTTACGTTGTTAGGGTTGCTGCCTAGTGAAGAATAAATTATCTCCTTATTTGTAATTAAGTATCTACCGATGTAGGTATTACTGTTATTCTACCTTTGTAAAAAATACTATTTCAACTTACCTAAAGTACATAATGAAAAAAAAGTTACGCACGAGCAAGTGAAAGATTCTAACGATAGATTTAAGATGATTGAATCACGAGCGCAGCAAGTGATTCAACTGTTAGAATCCTGAGCGACGCGAGTGATTCATGGCCCTCGATGTAAATTCGTACTTTATTCAGGAGTTGCATACTATACTTTATACCATAACTATGAGAAAAAAACATAATTTAAGCGAAAATAGCAATTTAATCAAGAAATAAGAAACGTTACATTAATTGAAATGGACATAATTTATTTATGATTATCAAACACCAAAACAGTGAATAAAAACAAAACAGTGAATAAAAGGCCTTTAGTTGCATAATATACTATCGCACCTTCTGCGTTTGATTTTATAGAAATGATTGTATGTATAAAGTTATTCCAATGAGCGACTCTGGATTAATAGGTATAATACTAGTGGGATACGGGCCCTGACGGCCCTGTATAACATACACACAATAAAGTGTATGTATTATATATCAACCAACTCCGTTAATTATATCTAATCAAGTCCATCCTCTTCACATGAAGAGGACGGGTCCAAAAAATAAAAATAAAAGAAACAGGAATAACTTCAATTTTTTCTTAGAAAACAAATTAGTATACTTACCGCATTTAAACAGTTACATGCGCGATTTATTATACATACAGCGCCATCTATGAAATACCTAGAAAACTATTTGTTGCGTGATGCTTATTTTTTATTGCAGTCTATTGTCTCATATTTTGATTCTCTGTAAATGTAAAAACAGCATGTAAAGCAAAAGTCTATCCATCTATTGTATTACGGAAGTAATCCCCGAAATTCCCACGGGAACGTGAATTAATTATTGGACTATTTAATTTGTATTTAATATCTTGACGACCGGCTGGTGTAGCGGTAACATACATTGCCTTCTATGCCAGAGGTCCTGGGTTCGAATCCCGGCGGCGGTGGATATTTGTGTGATGAACACAGATATTAGGCGTCAAGTCATGGATGTTTTATGTTTATTTAAGTTTATTCTAATAAAAAATATGCATTTGTTCAATTTGTATGTTTATTTATTTCTCAAGTATATCAGTTATCTAGTATCCATAACACAAGTTCTTTATGAAACTTAATTTGGGCTGGATAATGTTGTGTGCGTGTCAGAAATATTTATTATTATCTTATTCCTTCAGTATACGGATGTGATACATGGTATAAGGGTTTTAGACGGTAGAAATAGACGGTCTACGTCCAATCGACGCTTCGACGGTGACAGTTCATTCGTGAACTAGTCGAATTCATAGACGGCTAAACGGAGAGTCCAAGCGTTCTTATCGACTGACAGAAGACGCGACGACGACGACGGCTCGTAACCGTGTCGGGTTAATACAAGTTCATACGTTCGTTGAAATATATTATCGGAAAGATCAATTTGTCCCTAAGTATATGGTCTAAGTGTTGATTTTTGTTATTTATTTAACTAGAATTGTAAGGCTTACTGATACTGCGCGAAAGAGTACGTCGATGGACTGGCCAAACGATGCAGTGCAGTATGACTGAACAGGTTTATCAAATTATTGTGTTAATTATTATTATTTTAATTAATTATTAAGTATTATCAAATTCGTGCGTAATTAAAAATGAAAATAAAAAATAATATATAGGTAATGTACATAGAATCAGTTGATCTTCAAAATACCCCTGAAATACGAGTGTATTTAAATCTTCATACGAGTCAGTCCTAAATCTGGAAAACTGTGAAGATAAAACAAAACTAAATATTTTACAAAACAATTTCGTCGAAATTTAAAGTACTTTTGTTTTATTCAACTGTGAAATACAGTTTTATTCGACGCGCGCGACGCCGTCGCTGCCCGGGTACAGCTGCGTGACTCGACCCAGCAGCCAGCGACTGGGGGGCAGGCGCTCGTCTTTGACTACCACCAAATCCCCTGGTGTCAGCTGCTCGCTGTCTTTGCGCCATTTGTTGCGTAACTGCAATTCTATAACATATTCATTTTGATAACGCTGCCAGAAATGAGCCACCAGCGCTTTGATACGCTCATAGCGCGATAGTGTGTGTAGCGGCGCCTGTTGATTTACCTGTGGAAGTGGTAGGTTAGAGATTGTTCGTCCAATGAGGAAATGTGCAGGAGTGAGAGCGACTAGGTCATGGGAATCAGAAGATAAATGGGTCAGTGGTCTAGAATTCAATATACCTTCCATTTGAATTAGACTAGTATTCATTTCTTCATATGTTAAGTGTGCATTTGACAATATTCTCTTTAGGTGATATTTTATTGATTTTACTGAACTTTCTGCGAGACCGTTAAAATGAGGACTATAGGCGGGTGAGAATTTAAAATTGATTGATAAATCAGATGCAAAAGAGCTAATTTTACTAGAATTTTGTTTTAAAAATTTAGAAAATTCTTTATTAGTGGCCACAAAATTAGTACCATTATCTGAGAATATATTAGAGGGTCTGCCTCTGCGAGATATAAATCTATTTAGTGGTGCAATGAAACCCTGGCATGACAGATCTGTCACCAACTCGACGTGTAGTGCTTTAACTGCAAGGCATACAAAAACACAAATGTACGATTTAATTAACTTTGAGCCGCGACCTTTTCTGTCCGCTAACATAACTGGCCCAGCGTAGTCTACTGCAGTGTTATTAAATACATATTTTGTATTAGTTCTTTCAGGAGGAAGATTACCCATGATTAGCTGAATCGTGCTGCCTGAAAAACGACAGCATTTAATACAATTTTTTACTGTTTTTCTTGCTAGGTTTCTTCCTCCTCAAGGCCAATATTTATGACGAATGACTGACAACAATAATTGTGGCTCTGCGTGCATGAGAAGTATGTGTTGCTGTTCGAAAATAAGCTTTGTATAATGGTGTGAAGCGTGTAATATGATTGGATGCTTTGTGTCATATTGCGACGAATAATTAGTAATACTACCTATGTTTTGATTACTAAATTGAACATAATCAAATCTGAACATAATCTAATTAAATATTTGTTCCTTTTTATGTCCATTTTTAAATACTATTTGCGACCTCGATCATAGAATTACTGTGAGTGCTATAAGGTAGGTAGGTATCTACAACGCGCGCGCGTGACACACGACCCATTCGAAATGCGCCGGCGGCGGAGCGCTTCGCTGACAACGGATGTACCGCGCGGAGTGAGCCAGGCCTGGTTTAAGTCGCCGCTAAAAAAGAATTGGTTGCTTTTAGAGTAAGAGTCTCTTCAAAATACAATCAAACCAATAATATCCCAATGTGTTTAAATATATCACTATTTTAATCGCTAGATAACGATTTTAAAATTTTTAGCATTATTCCTCCAGCCCTGTAACAGTTAAAATAGATTCGAAAAATATTTTGAACCTACTTTTTTGTTGGCACTTTTAATTTTAACGTAAAAATAACATAAACTATATTCGTAAATTATGCCTGTAGCTGTATCAATAATACGTCATCAAGTCATCGACAATTCTTAACAAATTTACATTATGAACTTTACATTTCTAATGTACACTTGTATTTAGAAGTCTTTTAAAAAATAAATATAATGTGACACTTAAAAAAATGTGCATATTTTAAAAGTCTAACGCTGCCCGAGAGACCTCCCAAGTTGTCTCATTTTTTTTTGTATAGTGTCACTTATTTATACAAGTTTAATCTACCAAAGCACGATAATGCAACTCACTAAAATCTTTACAGAGTTCAAATCAAATCTTTCAGTTAAGGAAAATGACTCAATTAATTATGTTTTCCTTCAAAGCGAACTATTCAATCTTCCTTACCATCTTTCATATTTAATAAAAGAATTACGACTCACAAAAAAGCCAATAAATTACCATTTTCAAAATTTCCTCCCATTTCATCTCAAATGCAATAATTCATTTCCCTGATAAAACACCCTTTTAACAACGAGAACGCCATTAATTTTATCATAACACTAACAGTGATTCATAAAAACTTTTAGCACTTTTCTACTCAAGCGCACGCATTACGCAACGCTTTTATAATGTCAAACTTTTCATAATTTGTCCGGTCACGACATTACCTTCCCAAGTTTATGGTGTTAATTTGAGGAGCTGTTAGTCAACAAGATGACATGTTTAGTGACATAGTAATTTTGTTGGTGAGATAAGAAGTCAAATTATGTTGTAAAGATCGTTATAATGCGGGTTATCTTTTCATTGTTTTGGTCAATGACGGTTAAGGATAAAAACCGACTACGTCCACAGTTTCAGATTCTAACTTTGGTTGAAGTTGGTTTTATATCTTTTGTGGTTATAAACCAAAACGTTATTTATTGTCTGTTTTCGATAATTACTTCATCAATTTTGATGACATTTATATGGTACAGAAGGCGGCACATCAAGCTTTACAAATGTGTCAAAAAAATTTGCTTGAATCTGAACTCTATGCTCTTGACATTAAGTTAAAATTTGTTGGGGAAATTTGACAGGTAATGTAACGCTTGATCTGCTGGCTTCTGTACCGTCTCTGCAAGTAACTGTGATGTAACGAACGAAATAATACCCTATCATCGAAATTTATTTGTAGTTTACGAAATAATTGCATGAAAGAAGATATTTTCGATGATAATGTGTAACTTTATGAAAGAAGATCGCCTATGTTGTTACCACTGCATTTATTTATTATACTCATACACACCTACTGTTTTCTAAAGAGAAGATAAGGATAGATAGTGTAATTTACCAACACTGGGTCTTACCGCCTTATATGCCAGGGTCTTCAACAATGCCCTTAAATCAAAAGTAGAGTTTACTTGGCAAACTCAGATGTGAAGTGTTTACTTCATATCGTGGAAATCGCTGCCCGCGCCGCTGCGTGTAGCTGTCGCTGCCGTCCAATGCCTGAGACGGCACTGAAGTCTTTCTTATTGTATGCAAATCCATTTCCTTAGCTCGGTTTTAGAGTTATGAGCGGTTTATAAAGATGACTTTATTATCTTCATTTCTTAGATAAATTGTTCTGTCTTTGTATATTCTCATCTTTGACGGCTTATTTGATAAAACAACAATAACGCTACCTTCTTTACTAGATCCAGTGATAAACACAGATAATTAATCTTTGTATGTTTGTTGAGAACTTAAGTGTTAAGATTCATCAATTCAATTTTAATATTTTTAAAGTGAATTCATCTATTTTGCTTTCTGGTAATAAATAAATAAAATGGCCTGATAATCACACTAACTACCTGACCACAAACTTAGCAAATTTTGTGATATAGGGTAGGGAGAATCTCAGATATATACAAATACATTGCACATAAGCAGCCAGATCTAGAAGATTTTTTTTGTTTCGTCGAGGGATCAAGCCCGCGTCCTTACAATTTACGAACTAAAGTCTAAGACCACTGCGACACGAAGGTAAACATTCCTTATTTTTAAAAAATACATACATACATACATAACGTCATGCCTGTATCCCTTATGGGGTAGGCAGAACACCAGAGGTTACAAGACCATCTGATGTCACGTTTGACAAATTTGGAGGTATTATAAAGATTGAGAGAGACTATTGTAGTGACAGGGGGTCAACCTATCGCCCACAAAAACGACTTTAAAACCTCTGTCCCTTAACTTACTTTTACAGTATGCCCGGGAAGAGAAGCAGCTGGCACATTCTATGTTTTTTTTTCGCTCCCAGTCCAGCATGGAAGCAAAAAAATTGTTCTAGACAATGTGATGTGAATGTTACAAATTAATCAGAACTTATTTTCTGTAAAAATATCAGTTTTCTATTTTCAAATTAAACTTGTATGATAACAAATTATTGAACAAATTAAAAATGTCAACCCTTCACATTCTAGCGTACAGCAAAACTTTTCTAGTTAAATATTTACTAGTTTGTCCGCTGCAGCGCGAACATTGTATGATAGATTGGATAGCCTCAACAAAATAGATGTTTCTGCTTTTTGCGTATTATTCATTGCGTCCTTTCTTGGTCCTTTTTAATATTTGATGGTTCTGTAGTCTTCTATTGTGGAGCTTGACAATAAATAACTATGTCCTGCGAGAAATATAAAAAGGTATACCAACATGAAACACTAAAAAGGTTTTCGGGGAGTGTGATTTGAAAACTGGGATCTTAGATTAATCTATGTAACAACTTAAGAAAAAAATACGTAGGAATTGAGATGTTACAACCTTTGAAATGAGTCCATTGCAGGGCCATAATTCTCCAGTGGGTGACAAAGAATCTTTACTACAATTGAGTATACAACTATACAACACCCGGCCGACTGCTTCACATGTATCTCAAAGTATGGAAGTCTTCGTGAGAAATTAACGATTACCGGTGAGAAATCCGTGTACCGACCGCGCCGATCTTTGCTCAACCTGTAAATCATAAAATATAAACTGGAGCCATGCGTCACAATTATGAAGACAAAAGTAATCTATACATAAAATAAAACTGTGTCACTATGTTTTCTATGTTAGAAAAGTTTTTGAAGTAACTCTGTCTATCTATATGTAACGCTTTCACAGCTAAAGTACGAAATCGATTTTGAGATACAGTGATATTATTTATCCAATTGCGATAACTGATACTCACGCGGACGAAGTCGCTGGCAATAGCTAGTTTGTCACAGTTTCTTTTGTTTTTTCATCAGTTCCGAATATAACTTGACAATATTCATATGCCAGTGCACACGCGCTATGTTCTATCTTTTTTCTACTTCCCTCCGCATATCGCAATACATATGACTTTGTTTTTTATTACAAGCTTTTGTGTTTCAGATTTGACGAATGTACGTTTTATTGCAATACGTACAGTGGTATGTAAGTGAGGTTTGTTAGCGTGACTAGCTGAATCTTCCACTCATTTTTTTGTCAAACGTGTATAGTGTAGCGAATTTAAAGCATCTAATAATCCTAGCTTGATTGAAAATTTATATTTGTATTCTTCACGGTTTTAATCCTGAAATCTTTATTTAATTTTTTATTAAAGACTAAGACCGCGTTTGACATCAATCTCATCTGATGGCAAGTGAAGATGAGGTCGAAGATGACAACACATAAAATACTGTTGAAAACTCATAAAATATTGCCGGAACACAACCACTGGTGCGGTGATATTTGACAAAATCATAAATACCTAATATACAAAAAAAAAAAAATTGCTTTTTCAAGTTTGCTTTACATATGCTTGCAAATTTTCAAGTTCATGCATCTAGATTGCTAAATAGCAATAATCAGATGGTATAAGTTCCTTTGAATCCAAAGCTCGTTGTCGAAAAATTTGTTCGAAGTTTTCATCATACCTCGTATAATTAACGAATGCAGAGCATTATAAAACCGACTTCACGTCAAAACTTTGGCTGACTTATAATGTCATCCACGTAAAAATTCTCCGAATTCATACATGTTTTGAAATTTTCAATGAAGTACTGAACCGATTTCGATGAAATGTATATGGGACCAACTATGAAGTATCCTCTATCACATGAAATAAAAAATTTCAAACGATTCATAATTGTCCGAAACATTGTGTAACAAAGACACAAAAAAAAATGCAGACGCATTGAGAACCTCCTCCTTTTTTGGGAGTCCGTTGAAAAAGACTTCTACCTATCGAGTCATGCTAGGAACATAAGTTCAAAAAATACGCGTGGATTTTAAATACACAAGAAACTTAACAATAACTGCACAATATTCTTTAAAAAATCATGAGAACAAAAACATATTATTAAATATGTTGTTGTGAGTGCTAATTGTGTCAAAAGTTTACAAGATTATTACAACTGTGTTATATAATAATTACATTGTGTGTTGTACAGTGTTGTCGTTCAATGCAGTAAACTGTGAAATAGAAAAGTAATGATACCAGTTGAAAACTTCGTAGTGTAAGTAGAACGTAATAATAATAAATACACTTTATTGTCAATCAGAACACAACACACAAACATTAGGTATACATGAAACAAGTATGGACAATATGGGCGGCCTTATCGCTCCAAGCGATTTCTACGTAGTGATTGTATGCTTTTTGGTGTAAGTACTGAATAAGAATGATTGAAAACGAACGAATATTAAATAATTGAATTTGAGGTGTGTAATGTTTGAAGAAGCTTTAATGAAGATTATTAATCACCAAATATACCTTGTGCTTTAAAACGGTTACAGTAAAAATAAAATTGACTACATAACTTCTTGCTTTTTAAATTCGTTTTGTCATTAAAAATTAAATTTCAAGCTCTTCGATAACAGCATCATAAAAAAAGAAAAATCTTGTGAGCAAAATGATTTTTCCCATACATTACGATATTATTATAAATAAATAACTATATTCAATCATTTTAACCACATCACTTTTTTGTTTCTTCCCGAAAGGAGGCACACTGGAAATGTAATTTTACTGCATTGCCAGAGTATTGTCCGTTTTCTGTAGAGACATTAAAAGCAAGGCAGTAATGCTAGTTGTGCCTCAAAAGGCAAAACTTGTTACGTTCTGTTGGCAGAAACGGTGCTGAATAAGAAATGTTGAAACACTTAATATTTTTTGTTCTAAAAAAGTGTCTGTCGTTAGCTACACTTATGGTCGATACAACAAATAATTCTTTTGTGTGTGATCATTTTGATCATCACCTGCGGGCTTTTAGATGAATGCCATTAAATATAATATTCACATCTAGCATATAAATGCTCATAAGAGCAACGTTCGTTCATTAATCTCCCTTGCAGTACGTGGTCACCACTAGTGAATCACAGTCCTACATCTACCACACGTTATTTTTGGTAAGTGCCCATTTGCACTTTACCTTATCTAAGAAACTTTTCGGGCTTTTTTTAGTGAACAATTCGCCTGCGAATCTTCTGATTTTGATTCGATTCTGAAGAACTATTTCGCTTAGCTTAGGATAGGAATAAGTTTTCTGTACAGTGGATAGGCACCTGAAGAAGAAGAAGAACTGCTAATTGTCGCTCTGCATTGCTCATTGAGTGACAGAGGGCCGATTCCGACACCATACTCTTTACGTTACCATATTTTAAGTTACTTCAAACTTAGAAATTTTAAAGTCTGTTCACGCCATTCAATTAGCTACCACGTCTCAGAACCTTACTAGAACATTGATTACTTAAATGGTAGCGAAAATGGTCATCTAAAAAACATAACGAATATAACTAATTTGCCTTTATACGGGGTTTTGCTCGAATAAACTCTGAAGCCGTGGTAATTTCTGGGGGAAATATTCCTTCCCAAATATAACTTCCTTAATATCTGAGAAAGGCTGATCAAAGATCATCGAAGTTCAAAGGCTGTCAAATGCAGTTACAAAGATTAACGCGTGCAACTAAACAAACAAAGAAAAGCTTCAGCTATGTTATATAGGTACGTACATACTAGAGCGGTACTTAGTCCTAAGAAAAAAAATATTTAATTTCGTGGGGCACCACGCAATTTGATTATGTACCATAAGAAACAATTTCAGTATAATTTTTTTAAACTATTGAATAAACTTTAGGGGTTTAAATGTTAGATTATTTATTTTTATAGAAAGGACCTAAGAAATTTTACAAAATTACTGCTGTTGTTATGAACATTTGAGTCATTTATTTTTAATTTACAAGAGTTGACTTGTTAGTATTAGGGTAATTTTTCTAATGCCCTTTGATAAATTACTTGCACGTTAAATGTGAATAACCATCAAATTAAACATTTATGAAACAATAATATAAGCTTTCCTTCAACGCTTTTTGTAAAAAAATTGACAGCGGGTTCCAAATCTTAACAAAAAAAATACAATAAAAAATCATATTTTCAGGTATATAATCAAATGAAAAAGTGGGGCACTTTATATATATAATTTAAAAGTTGATAAATAAGGACCCCCTGGTACATACATAGATAACTTCACGCCTGTATCCCTTATGGGGTAGGCAGAACACCAGATGCTATCAAACCATCTGAAGACATCTGAAGATCAAAAGACTATTACAGTGACAGCCTTGGGATCAGCCTTCGCCCGTAAAAACGCCAACAAAACCTCTGTCCCTTAAATGACTTTTACAGTATTCCCGGGAAGAAAAGCAGCTCGCACATTCTATGTTTTTCTTTCGCTCCTAATCCAGCATGGAAGTTGACTGGGAGTTGACACCCAGTCCAGCAAGGTTTGAGATCATCCACGAACACATGGTTACGCTAGCGTTACCCGCGATCCGCATGTCAGGTCACGTGCCGCGATTGACTCAGTTGTATATTAAATAAATAGTAACATAGTATTTTTTATTTATAGGGAATTCTAGTGAAAAATTAAGTACCTACTTTTATTACATAATTATGATCAGAATTGAGTACAGAGTGCTCTCCTTCAGTATCTAAAATTTGTCACCAGTTACCCTGTTTAGGAATAGATTAAAAACTCTATCATATGTTTATGCTTTTTTTATAATAAGGACATTTGTCTCATATGACACCTGTTGTTAGGTGATCATGAAGATAAGGTGCTATACTTCCATCGAATACAAACGTACCATACCGACCAGACGACCACTTTGGCGTTGGGGTAAACCTATCTGCCTCAGACGCCAGTGGTTGCGGGTTCGATCCCCGCACGGAACAAGAAAAAAAAATGTTCCGTGTCTGGGTGTTTATCTATTTATGTATTTATATTCTAGGTACCCTCCCAGTTCGCTATATGGTATCCCATAACACAAGCTATGCTTACTTTGGGGCCATGTAGTTGGTGTGATTGTCTGGGGATTTTATTTATTATTATTTATTTATACCTAGGCGACCCGTATCGTAATTATACAAAATATTTTTCGTACATAATTACTACATAACTTCGCGCCTGAATCCCTTACGGGGCAGTATGAACACCAGAGGTTATAAAACCATCAGCAGGGCTAGCATGCGACCATCGATTAAGACTCGAATCGACAAGATAAATATTATTTTGTTATTTTATCCTATAACGAGCTTTTTCCCGCAACTTCGTACGCGCATAAACATTAAAGTCTTATTTTTCCTGACTCCGTGGGAATTTCGGGAATTCCTTCCATAATACACACAGAAACTTATTGAACAACCTTTATACCAAGTATCACATCCATGTACACAAGGAATATAACTTTTTCATACAAATTAAAACATCATATATTTCCCGTTCCCCTGGGAATTTCGGGAATTCCTTTCATAACACAACGAGACATATATTGAAAAACTTTTACACTAAGTTTCACATCGGTAGACTCAAGGAATAAGATTTTTCATACAAACTAAAAAGTCCTATATTTCCCGTTCCCGTGGGAATTTCGGGAATTCCTTTCTTAATGCACCCCCACATCCGCTAAAGAATGTATGTTCCAAATTTTAGCTTTCTACGCCCAGTAGTTACGGCTGTACGTTGTCTGTCAGTCACTCAGTCAGTAACGGAACAGTTTTATATATGTATATTGATGTTAGCTAACATGCGTACCTTATTAGATAGAATACTCAATTTGATACCATGATGAAGCCCAAAGAACAAAAAATGCCATATTCTTAAAAAAATATATACTCTAAGTGCCATATTCTAAGTAAATATCGATAAAAGGCCCGATTTATCGTTGTTGATGTTCGCGTGCTAGCCACGCTGGTGTCACGTTTGTTAAATTTGGTGGCACATAGGGTCAGGCTTTTGCCCACAAAAAACTTCGATAAAACCTCTGTACCTTAAATTACTTTTACAGTAGGTATACCCGGGAAGAGAAGCAGCCGGCACATTCTATGTTTTGCATTTGCTCCCAGTCCAGCATGCAAGAAATACTTTTCGTTTTTTCTTAAACATTCTTTGTAAATGATACATTCGATCATCAACATTGACGTATACGTTCCGTCATATCAAAACTTTTCCACTCCTACTAAAATCAATTTTAAAACCAATTAACTGCCATTATTTACTTAAAGTCGGTTTCTGAAAATCGAGGTCTTGTTAACTTCAGAAACAATCAAAAACTTTGACCGTTTAACTTAAATATAACAGATATTTCTTAGAAGAAATTTAATGTTGAAATGTTTATACAACATACGAAATTACAAGTTTTACTCAAAAAAATGTAGTAACGTTTTTTAACCTGCAGAACTTTTGGCCCTGAGGAAATTTGAGATGGAATGTTACAAAATCCAACAAAGTTTTTAGTTTTATTAAAATAAGGTCTAATATGAGGCGTATTTATGGCGTTACATAATCTTAAGTAAATACTTAGTCCTTTCTTAAAAGTTATATCTACTGTAGTGACAAGAAAGATTAAGTAAATTCCCTTTGATCTGCTGCAAAATATCACCGCTCCAGCATTCTCCAGCTCCAGTATTCTGGCAGTATTTTATGAACAGCCAGTTCCCCGTACAATTATTTTCAACTTCAACATCACTTACCATCAGGTAAGATTGAGGTCAATATAAAAACAAAGGAATCTCGTGACTTTATCGCAAGACATGATCTTTATTTTCTCAAAATAAATTCATATGAACTGTATACAAATATTTTAAAGGCATAAAGTTTCATTTAGCAGGTCATTGAAAGGTTCAAGATAGATATATAACTTCTGTATTATTCAATGAGAAAAATGCAATATGGGATTCTAATATTTTAGTTGCTGTAATCTAAAAACTAAAACAGCTTGCAGTAGACAATGCAACTTCAAACCTGGTCTAACTTACACCTCTGACCTCTTAAAATAATCAACAAATCAATTTCATCTGAATGATAAGGTTGTCAATGTAAATATCTCCGTACTCATAGATATTGAATAGAATGAAGTACTGAATCGATTTCCATGACATTTATATGGGACCACCTCAGAAGTCTCTTTTATCATATGAAGAATATTTATAATCGATTCATATTTGTCCAAAACGTCGTAAAAAAAGACAAAAAGAAATACACACGAATTGAGAACGTCCTCCTTTTGGAATTCTGTTGATAACTTACTTCTAATAGTTATCATATTTATATCATTTTACATTTTATACACTTTATAAATCTGCTTGTCCTACCACGGTGTTTTCACTACATTTCGTTAGTATCACTAAGATATAGATGGCGCTGTTTACAATTTATAAAATTAGAAAAATGCCATAGACAATGTCTCTTTCATCCTACTTTTCATTCTTCGGTTCATTCAATCAATCACCTAACCGACTCATTAAATCTGTCTTTCATTCGTTACCTGTGTTTGTTACTGCTTAACTGCTATAAAAGTTACTTTATTTGTCCTACAGGCAAATTAAAAAATCTATACGATGGGTAGAAAAAAGCAGTTGCGAATTAGATTTCTAAGGTTGCCTATCAAGAATCGTACATAGAACTACTTCTTTCTCCAGCCAAATATTGCACTCAACAAACTTTCTTGTCAGTGTTACAAAGTTCCTTTACTACTTTTCAAACCTAGTTTTAACACCAAAGTTACTTATTATGAGGAATATTGGGGTCATACATAGAATAAGGTAATTTATGCTTTCCGAACTAAAACGTCAAATATATACTATTCAAAACAAAATAGGAACCACCTCGTTTTTTTCACGAATTTCATGACACTTTAAACTTAATTTTAAGCTATGTTTTAGTGTCTTTGCATAAAATTGATATATTAATGTATTCCTAACATTATTCTGAACAAAGTTTTTTAATCTTTACCCTCAAGTGGAAAGACATAAACAAATCAAGTGAAAATAACCCTAATCACAATTTCTTATTCACTTGTGTTTAGACTATTACAAACGTTTTTCGATTTCTTTCACTACTTTTTTGAGTTTTATCATTAGAACTCATTACAATGCCACATTTTCGGCACCTATTTTGTTTTGAGTAGTATATTTTATGACAAATCCAAGTCATAAGATGTATTGATTTTCCACAAACAACATTAAGTTTTAAGTACCCTTTTGTACATGTTACCTTTTTAGCACCCTTTTATACGGGCCGCTATAAAGGACCTAAGTAACACTCATGCAATAAAATGAAGTAAGTACTATATCTAGGTTTATAGATACAGCATTAGGATGCGTTTCCACAGAAGCGAAACTGCGTGGAGCGGTGCTTTGGTGCACTAATTGAACAAACACAATATCCGAAATTTCCGCTACAGTGACAATACTGGAAGCGGAGCGGGCGCTTTTTCGGTGGCATAAACTTTTTTTTTCATAATTTTGTTTGGCATAACAGCTTCAGCATACGTATAAAATATGATTGGCAGAGTAATGTAAACGCGGAATGGTTACATCGACATAACTTTAACTTCTTCTAGTTTTCTATATCATAATTTTAATTGGCATATATGTTAAAATTATAATTGCTATACGCCGGAAGGTAAAATAAATAAATAAAATAAATATGTAAAATATAAAATGCTACGCAGGTTTAAAGTAGGTCTATGACTATGCCTTTTAATATATGCGCCTCAATATGGAGCACTCATTCATTTTTTTCTTTAAAAACCACGCTGACGACAAATACGCATCTAAGTATATTCTAAGTATCTATCTCTACCTACCTATCTAGATGTACCTATCTACTATCTATATATATATATACTGTACGTAAGTATACTTAACTATACTTATGTACAGATCTGCTTGTAAGTATCTCTGCTTGTGTAGAGAAAATGCAGAGTGCGAAGCCACCGTAAATGGTATTCCTCTTCATGTAACTCTTCAAGTAAAGTGATAATGTGGAGATGAGTGCGTTGAGAAGCATGTGTGGAGTGAAATTGAGTGATAGGGTGCGCAATAGTGAAATAAGAAAGAGATGCGGATTGAAAGAAGATGTAGTGACTAAGATTGAAAAGGGTATGCTACGGTGGTTTGGACATTTGGAAAGGATGAGTGAAAGTAGATTTACGAAAGAGGTTTACAGAGCAAGAATGGATGGTGTTGTCGGAAGGGGCTGCCCTAGGCGAACGTACGCCGATCAAATTGGCGACGTTCTTAAAAAGGGCCTACTTAAAAGTACCCGTAACCGGCGATCATGTATGAAAAGATTAATGAACGTGGAGGAAGCGAAAGAGGTCTGGATCGAAGCAATTGGTGTTCCCTTGTCTCTGCCTACCCCAAAGGGAGACAGGCGTGAGGTTATGTATGTATGTGTATGTATGTATGTAACTCTTCAGTCTTCAGATTATATCCCAATCGTCAGGAAGCGATGCCACGACCAGTGGAAGGCGTATTTTAATGAAATCTCCACTAAAAAGGTATTTAGTACTAAACCCTTTCTGCTGAGCCTCAACAAGTTTCATGGTTCGGTCATAGTAAAATGACACGTAAAAAACAAGTTAATTGCTTCAGACAACGTTCGGGTCACGTTCCATTAAACAATTTTGGTTACCTAATGCGCAAAACAGAAAGTCCCAATTGGATTTTTGTCATATGAAAGAGGACCTTTTCCATATTTTAATTGAATGTAAAAATAATTACGAAATAAATTGTTACTAGATACAAAATGTCATTAACAAGATATTATGTTTATTTTTCACTGTATATTTAGTTCCAAATTCGGGAATGAGAATAGCCATTTCTGAATGAGAATACCAACGCGTTATTTCTTTTTATATACAATCACGGTATACATAAGGTTTTTTCTATTTTTAAATTAATATTTAAAAAAGCTGACTTAACCTTGAACAGGTTGAACGGGTCAAAAAAAAACACACCAAAAAACGTGCGGAGACTCACACAACTACGAATGCACGCACCGAGACGCAAGGTTAGGCACACAATGGTACCCCACAGTAGCACTACTTTGACCGCACGGTCAATAGTTTTGGAAGGAAACGTATGAATTTCGTCACCTATGCGCGCTATGAGTGCGTCAAACAGCCACACGATGATGGAGATCTTCAGTTTCACGAATATGCGCGTAGGTGCATCAGTTCGTCAGTGCTTCAGTGCGTCGGCAGTGTGGGAATCGCCTTACTCGTTTTTACTCTTCTCCTTTCCGCTCTGCCTTGATCTGCGTCAGTCAAGACGCACCATAAAAGACAGTACCTTCTATACGGCATAATAGTCTTACCCCTTTTTATTAGAAGATTATCTACGAAACTGCTAAACGATGTACGTGAAATTGTTTTGTAGGTACTTTGGGTGGGTTTATTCTGCTTTTAATTATTCTAACATTTACTGAACTGTCGATATAATTAAGGCTTTGATTGTCTACTTAAGATTTTTAAAGACACGGTTGTTACTTTTAATGACGATATTATGTTGCTAACTGGTATTTTTGTTGAATAATAAAATTGGTGGCCTTAAATTTTTGCGATTTATGCCCGTTTTCACCATCGTTCCCTCAAACACTTCCTTACTAAGGGTCTCTTAACCAAAGGGACTCCTTAAATCAGCCTCTTACCTAAGTTTGTTTTCACCAAGCTAAGGGATACCTGCTTAAGGGCCACTTACCTAAGTGACAATTTTTTTTTAATAAGGGCGTATGAAAATCGTACTTTTCAAAATCATGTAGATTTATGCAAAATAATACGACAAAATACAAAGTAAACATAAAATAAACATGATGTCTTTTAAAATAAATAAAATATCGTCCAATATTTATAATAAATTGCTGATGCGGAACGCTGTTGCCATTGAAAAAAAGATTTTAGTTGTGAAATAGTGGCAACTTGACTGACAGATGACACTAGCTAGACAGCGTTGCGCTTGTAGAAAAATAGGTTATATTTGTGTTTGGATTATCGTGTTGTTATCTGGATATTGTAATTATTCAGATAACAACACGATAAATATTTGGAAAGCGAGCAATTTTGTAAAAACCTTCTTTCACTACAGACTTTTGCTCTTCGGTGTCTGGAAATTTATTAAATTCACTTCGTAGTGTAACAATAGCTTCAGAAACCCTTTTTACTATTCTACTACAAGTAGCTACGCTGATTCCTCCCATATCAGCCACTGCAAGTAGATGATTTCCTGTTGCGAAAAACCTCAGAGTACATAACAACTGATTAATTGGAGGTACTGACTTATTCCTGCAAATAATAAAAAGTAAAATTAGTTAAGTACCCTGTGTGTCAAATGTTTAAACACAAAATATGAAAAACATTAAATAACAGAAGTAAAAAAGCACCTACTTTAAAAGTATTTAATAGTTTAAAAAAACATACCTGTTATCTTTATATTCTAAATAGTGTTCTATTCTTTCTAACACAAATAACACACTGTCCTTGGATAACCTAAATCTTTTGAAGAAGTCCTGATTGTCAAATTTCGTAAATAAGTCCGGTCTTTCGCGATAAATATGTGGCCGTCTAAATAAACTATGATTCGTAACTAAATCCACAGTTTCTATAGCTTCTAAACTGTAAATAAAATCTTCCATTTTGCACAAAATATGCACGTCCAACAAGAAAATGAAGTGTCACTTAGCGCTAAGATGCCGAATATCGGGCCCCCAAATTTAAGGGATCCCTTTGGATCATAAGTGTCCCTTAAGTGATAGTGAAAACGAAACTAACACTTAAAACATCTTAAGTGCCTCCCTAAATTTAGGGAACGATGGTGAAAACGGGCATAATTCTATCAAATAATCTGACAGTCTCTCGTGACCACGAGGTCTGAAAGACACCGAAACTTCCAGTTAAAATTTAAAATGTAATTATACGCGCTTTATTAATAATGCCTAGTGCAATAGATAACTATTTATTTATTTATTATTTTATTGTACAAAATCTTTCTACAGTATATAGTTACATTGTCATATCGACGAAAACCCGCAAGGTTTATATGTGAAATGACGAGTTCGTTTACGTAAAGTTATATTAACAGGTAGGCACAATATTAATACTTATTTTAAATTTGTTTATTTTACAGATACAATTAGTATTAGCAATTAGACACATTCGTGTTATAATGTTCTACACATACTACTATACATACTATTAATATACTATACATATATTATTTCAAAACTTAAGATTAAATTTTAAAAGGTAAACTGAGGATTATTTTCTGTTAAGTGCTTTTTGATACTAGAGATAGACTTCAAGCTAACTTGGTAAGATTGCAACAGATTCGATGGCAAGGTGTTTAGTGTTTTTATTCTTAACTGTTGCCCTCTACACTAATTGATATACATTTTTATTTTTGCGTTATACGGTCTAAATGTGTGTAATGTAATTTTTTGTAAGGTTTCCAAATGAATTTGATTCAAATGAAAACTTTGTATTGGTTCCTCTCAAGTTGAACGTGCCTAAAATCCAGAAAAAAAACTTTTAGAAAAAGTCTAATTCTATATCTAATAACAACAGTACCTTTTTAGGAAATACTTTTTAATACTCGTAGCCAAGAACCCATTTACAACCGTAACGAGACTTGAATTGAGGTCATTTCGGGCCTAGCAATCTACGATTCCCAAAATCTCAAATGCCGTAGTATTTCACCAAAATTATATCAAGGACATTTTCCTCCTTTTAATTATCAACTCGAAGCCGTCTAAGTGAGAAGCAAGGCGAAGTGTGACAGAGGATTCTGCCGAAAATTGGAAAAACACGATTTTGTGGTTTCACTTATTCATTTCATTAGATGCTCTTTTGTGACTATATTGTACACCTACGTTTATACGTAACGTTACAACGTCACCAAAAAATACAATTATGATATTACTTACTGATTTCATCATATTTCTTTAGTAGACCTACGTATGGAGAATATGATAAATATAGATTAATTATAGGCATACTAGCTCGATGACAAAAATTGCATTAAAGAAAAAACTACATTCAATATTAAATAATCTTGCCTTTTATTGCTGGAAGTAATCTCCAAATCGACCCTTTGGTACAATATGTATTTTTTTTTTCGTATTTACGATTATGATTGTGTACAATAAAAGACAAATAATTACCTCACATATTAATAATTTTTCTATTCTAATATGATAAAACTAAACGCAAGGTTTTAGAATGCGCCAATCTTTGAAAATTTAGACTATGTTTAATCACTGTGAAATAACAAGAAATAACTGTGTCAAAAGTGACGCCAAAAAGATTTATCTGTGATTTATAGTCTGTTGGGAACAACCAGCTATTGCGGTATTTGACGAAACTCGTGGTAAACACTCAACTAGCACTGTGTTATTGACTAAAAATATTGGGTGAATTTATTCCAGAAATACACCGAAGAAAACTAAAATATACAAAAAGATTGATGAAGTTATCAAAACACTCTAGTCCAATAATCAACTAATTCCGAAATTAAAAAAACCGACTTCACGTCAAAACTTTGGCTGAGTTGAGAATGTCATCAACGTAAACATTCTCCGAAATCATACATATTTTTTCAAAAGTTTGAAATGTTCAATGAAGTACTCAACTGATTTCGATATTGGAATTTATGAAGTATCCTCTATCATATGAATCAACAATTTTTAAAATCAATTCATAATTGTCCGAAACATCGTGTAACAAATACAAAAAAAAAACATACAGACGAATGGAGAACCTCCTCCTTTTTTGGAAGTCGGTTGAGAACCATCTAATTTGTCGTTTAGGATCGGTTTCGTTTCGGTTCTCCCACCACTGGATAAGCATGTCATAAATGGCAACTATACCCGGCGCGGCGAACCTTGATCCCTATGACACTGACAGTAATTTTCACAACATAACCTTGTAGTTCTGTCACCGTTACATTAGAATCGTATTGGAGGCTTCTAAAAATGGCATTTATTTATTTTACGTAGCTATGTTCCAATGAAATGATATTCCGTTGGAATTATAACAATTCATAACATTTGCAAGAAATTATCTCAATCACACTTTACGTTTACGTTGTGCAAAAGTTACATCGTACGGTATTTATTGAATCATACCTTACGAAGTAACTTTTGCACTTTTGCACTAACTGGTTCGACGCGCCGACTATAATCCGAGTGAACCGCTAGGTGGTAGGAACCCACACCAGAGGGCGCACCTGGCTAGTGAGTCCCTTCATATAAAATCTGCCGCCAAATATCACCATTTTGGCGTTGATGTGCTCCGAAAATCTATACTGATATATAAAGCTGAAGAGTTTGTTTTTTTTTTTTTTGCTGCTCAGGAAGGTTATAGGCTATACTACCTACCGCGCGCGGTGGGTAGTATTTTATAAAGTGTCAGTTCCTCCCTTAATCCGTTGGCTTTCATCTTTGACCTTATCTGTACTTATCAATACGTTATGATATTGATACCAGACGCGAGCTTAGATACCGATAAAAAGTACATACATACATACGTAACTTCACGACAAAATTATGATTTATTATAATGGCGGAGAAAGACTATTGCAGTGACAGGTGTTCAGCCTATCGCCCACAAAAGCCTCCAATAAAAGTTCTTTCCCTTTACTGACTTTACAGAATACCCAAGAAGAGAAGCTGCTAGCATATTCTATGTTTTCACTTTACTTCCAGTCCAACATGGAAGAAATAAAAAAATACTTATATAATAACACGTTTATTCCTTATTTCCTTTGCTTAAACATGCTTATCTCTGAAATTAGATTCAGATTTTACAGAAACCTTTTGATTTTAATAGCTCTTGAGTATATTTGAATATATTTAGCTATTGAATATATTTATAAATTAATGTATAAATAATTATAAGTAATATAAATTTCTACGAGATCGAACATCGACTGAGTGAACATCGTTCTCTTGTTTCTATCGGTTTAATAAAATTGCCTGGATCATTTAACTTAAAATGACCTATTATATAACGTTATATACCGCCTACTAGTAAATTAGTAACAAGACGTTTCTATTGGCTTAAATCGCGAAAATTGAAGGTTAAATATTTTTATCAACTTTTTTACCTCAAATAATTTGATTATAGCATTTGAATAACTGTATGGCAAGTGCATTATTTTGGCTTCCGTGCTGGACTAGGAGCGAAGGAAAAACATAGATTGTAACAGCTGCTTCTCTTCCTGGGCATACTGTAGAAATCAGTAAAGGGATAGAGGTTTTATTGGCGTTTTTGTGGGCGATAGGCTGACCCCCTGTCACTGCAATAGTCTCTTTCCATCATTATAATACCTCCAAAGTCAAATGTGATATCAGATGTTTCTATAACCTCAGGTGTTCTGCCTACCCCATAAGGGATACAGGCGTGAAGTTAAGTATGTATCTATGCATTATTTATTTTTATCTAATAAAAATAAAATAATTAAAATTTTATTTTTGACAGTGATTATCTTCCAAAATATTTATCCCCTTTTTTTACAATGGCTTTTTTAGAAAATCCTATTATTTCAGTACACTTTGGTTTATATCTGTATCTGAATTCATCTTAATTGGTTAAGTATTTTTTGCGTGTCTTATTTTTTTATATTCGTATCATATAGCAGCAACAGAAATATACGAGGGTGGATTGAAAAGTTCGCGGCCTAGTCAAGAAAACAGAATAAAGTACAAACAAAAATATTTTTATTTTTCGACGTAATCTCCATTTAGCTCTATGCACTTCTTCCATCTGCTTTCCAGAGCTTCCATACCTGTTTTAAAAAAAGATTCTTCAAGGTCTTCAAAATACAGGTTAACAGCGGCTTCGACCTCTTCATTCGTTAAAAATTTCTGCCCACCGAGGTGTTTTTTCAGGTTTGGAAACAGATGAAAGTCCGAAGGTGTCAAATCAGGAGAATAAGCTGGATGTGGCAACAATTCGAAACCACAATCACGAATTTGAGCCATAGCCTCGACAGACGTGTGGACTCGGGCGTTGTCCTGGTGAAACAACACTTTCTTTCTCAGTAATCCTGGGCGTTTCTGTTTAATTTCTTCACGTAAACGGCGCAGAAGGGTGCTATAGTACGCAGAGTTTATTGTTTCGCCTTTTGAAAGGTAGTCCACCATAATGACACCCTTAGCATCCCAAAAAACCGATGCTATCACCTTGCCAGCCGACAGAATTGCCTTCGCTTTTTTTGGAGTTGGTTCACCTGATTTTTTCCATTGTTTGGATTGTTGTTTTGATTCTGGGGTATAGTGGTGAACCCAGGTTTCATCCATTGTCACAAATCTGTCAAGAAAACCTTGTGGATCAGCCTCGAACATCTCCAAACAGTCGCGAGAAATCGTGAGTCGAATTCGCTTTTGCTCTACTGAAAGCAATCTGGGGACCCACCTAGCCGAAACCTTAGAAAAGCCGAGTTCATGGACAATGATGTTTTGCGTTCGTTCATATGAGATGCCTATAGTGTCTGCAATTTCTCTGATAGTCAATCTACGGTCTTTCAATATGAGATCACACACTTTATTGATGTTTTCTTCGGTCGTAGACGTCATTGGCCTGCCGGAGCGAGGGTCATCTTCGATGTTCTCTCGTCCACGTTTAAATTCTGCAACCCATTTGTTCACAGTGGTATAAGACGGGGCAGATTCCCCTAATGTTGTTGGCATGTCATCATGGATCTCCTTTGGTGTTAATCTTTTTTTAAACAAATATTTAATCACAGCACGTTGTTCAAATTTCTCCATTAGTGAAAATTTGTTCTACACACGTATTTATATTGTTCGTAAAATTTTATTTAAACAAGACATCAAATTGAAAATTCGCGGGCTGACAATTGAATAATGACAGTTCAAAATGACGGCAGAAAAAATAACAAAAGTTTTTTTTTTAATGGCCAGGCCGCGAACTTTTCAACCAATGTAGTATCTTATGAAATTTTCAACAGTCTGCTATCCAATCTATGACATACGGAGTTTTAGTAAAAAGAAGTGTACCGTGCAACAAAATATAACAGTCTTTACCAGCAGTTAACGTGTAATACTAAATTGATATTCTCTATACATGCTCGCTAGCTCGTAAGACATTATTTGGGAGTTTGCCAAGCGCAGTTCTCCGAAGCAATAAAGTTAGTAAGATAATTCAGAAATTATTAGCTCGTCTTCTGCAATATTGTAACTAGAGATCGTAGAATCATTTTATTAGTACAACAATTCACAATTTACGTCGAGTGAAATTTATGTACAGGGTGGAATATAAAATGTATAGTGGAAAAAGCTATTATTACTCTCTTAGTAACTCGTATTTAAGGATAGGTTAGTGAGTGATTCAATTCGTCCTGGTTTAAATCATTTGATACAACAACTGTAAGCCCTTTCGGTATGAGAATGGGTGAACGTTGAATATGTAGTTCTTATGACGATTTCTTTTCTTTCCAGGGCACGTAAAGCATCTGTATACAGTATTAACAGTATATAAGAAGTCTTTATGTCGGAAAATATGATCTCCATCAACCAACACAAAATATTGAAAATGACAGTACAATATTACGATTGCAATTTCATCCATCACTCAACCATTAAATATTATTTCAAACGACTTTTCATAAAACCATGCATTTTAAAAGGACGTTTCGTTGCATATTGAATACTTTGTATCAATATTCATGAGATTCAAATTAAAATCTGTAATAAATCAATATTTAAAATTAGAAATGCACTACGTTCGTTTCAGATCTTTGATTCAAAAAGTAATATTCTCGCGGTTAAGGCGGATTTTTTTCTAGAATTGGGAAAGGCGTTATACCACCTTTGGTACCAAAGGGTGCCAATAAGTGCTCTTACCGAACACCTGCCCTTTATTGCCTCAATACCGGGTAAAACCCCTTTGATGGGTGTTTCACGAGCTGAGAGAGTGAGCTTATATTCAGGAGCGGAAACTTTTCAAGAGCAGTTTAGTAAATTTCTTTTATACCTACTTAATACATTTTACAGGTGAACCTATAAAATTTGAGTTTGGAAGTTATTTCTTTTTCGTAAAGATGTATTAGATTTTCGAGACGAAAAAGCTTTACAGATCGATATAGTATTTTGCAAAATAGGGAAAGCACACCTTTGAAATGAAAAAAAAGGAAACCTCTCGTGCCTTCGTTATTGTTGGCAGTCGGTCATACATCAATAAAGTAGTCGTGGGGTAATGGTTACCGAGTATATCATACAATGTTGCTGGTTAAGCAATATTCCGCAGGTTCTGCAAAAGGATGGGTGACCGCCGATCATTAAATTATCGCGACGACTTTCACGCTTCGGAGAGCACATCAATAAGTAGGTCCCGAGTGCTGTATACTTGTATACTGTAGTCGCTATGGTTTATGAGAAGCTGCCTCGGTGCCATTAAAATTTTTGTCGTCCAATAGCTAGTACTAGGCCACCATGGTGGTTTACGGTCTTAACTTTCTCATCAACCAGGGGACAGACTCATACCCCTGCAATGTGCTCATTACAAAGAGTGGGATGAATAAATCAACTATATGTGAAAATTGTATTTTTTGAGATTTTTGCTTTAAGATGAAAGAAAAGCCACAGGAACTCGATGTATTTTCAATTAAAATAATATTTTACAGAACGTACACGAATTTTCGCCGGGTACCGAAACAAAAAATTACCCTCAATATCACCTCTTCGTCATCACCATACTGTACTGGAATTCACAAGAGAACATATAACAAAGGAAGTGCAGTTTGTAGAACCTTATCACTTAAATGTGAACTTTTATGACAATCGAATTTAGATAAAAATAAAACGATGTATCGTGAAATTTTCGCATTTTCCGTGGTGACTTAAATTTTAAATAATTTCATTTAGCTTAAAGTTGTGAAATAATAATAATAATAATATTCATTTATTTCAGAAAACAAAGGTTCCATAGATTAAAGAATTTCACACACATTTAGGTATAAAACTAAAATTAAAATATCATAAGTTAAATAATAATAAAACAAATAATAATAATAATGAATGTCAAAAGAAATATTACTTATATAACAATTTAAATTCTAAAAATAAAATAAGAAATAATGCAATTATTAAATTAAAAAACAAATCATATTAAACTAGAATTTAATTTCTTATAAAATACTCATCTATCCCCGTTGGTGAGGTTAACTCGAAAGTTGGTGAAATGCGTTTAAGGGGTCCTCAATTACATTTGAGGTTTACATTTAGTAACACAAAGCCTAGACGTACTGGTCTAAGACGCTAGGTACTAAAATCGTGACGTCGTGGACTTGATCCCCGCACGTTGATACAAGAAAACAAATCAGTCCACGTCTGGATGTTAATATACTTTCTATTCAAGTTTCCCCCTAGTTCGCTACATGGTAGCCCACATCAAGCTTTGCTTAGTTGGGCGCCATGAAGTTGGAGTTATTTTTTTTTTAAAAGCACAAAGAATATTGTTCACGGTCCATACAGTTTCTGACCTCTCAAACTACTTTTTGTAAGGTATGTGAATATATAAATATGATATAATCATTGAAATATTGCCTGTTTTTATCTAAGCTATTGGTGCAAACTTAATTTAATTTCTTAGAAACGATATCGTGATTTTCATTTCAAGTGGATGATACGTGTAGTCTATTGAGTAACTTGAGAGTATGACATATTAAAACCCTTGCTGCGGTTTCTAATACATATAAGTAAATGATTTGGATTTAACCGAACATGAGCTATTATATGCACTATATGGTGTTTTAATACATTCTATGAGTTGTCAAAAATCTGACAGGTCAGCTATGAACATTACTCTTTATCAAAAAAACTTTATTGGTTTTGATGAAACATACATGAGACCACTTTCACTAACAAACGAACCAAGAATCATCAAAATCGATTAATGATTGACGAATTAATTACGTAACATAAAAACAAGAGACGAATCAAGAGCTTTTGAATTCAATTGATATGGATTAGTTGATCATGGACTCTTAGCGAAATCAACACAAGAATCAGAAGCGCTGCAATATCAAATCAACAGTTTCCTCAAGGCGTCATTATGATGTACTTTCAGTTCAACGCCTAATGTAAACCACTGACGTGATGGTATAGGCACGGCATTGACAATCAAAGCATTTTATTCAATTTCAAGAGTTTGGTCATAGCACCATTTTAACGTTTGGTGGCGCCACTTATTACTGGCAATAACAACTTAATATGAGTGAATTGAGACAATCATTCGCCATTTGATCACAAAACGCTGCCGGCTTATGAAAGTCCTAAGCATATCTGTTGTAAACTGCACATATCTGCTGTGTTTTCCTGCAAACTCAAAAGTAGCGTCAAGTGAGCTTAAGTTTATTATCAACTGAATTGTTGTGATGCTTGATAGACTTCATGATTCACATATTGATTAGTCCTATCTGTACTTGTACATAATACTTTCAAATCTGTAGGTATAGGCCTTCAAGGCAGTGGCCTAGATCCAGACGATAGTCGATATCTACCGACGTGTTTATAATCCACTTGAATATTAAAAATATCTTTTCTTGTCCAATTACCAAAAAAATACAGTCAAAACTCGAGGATTTGTAAGAAGAATTAATTTTAGAGAGTAATTTCTGGCTTGCCTGTAGCCACCAAGTCGTAGAGTTTAAAAGGCCTGAAAAAATATTTTTTCCACAAAAAAACTGGATTGTTCTTGAGTGAGTGTGGGTTGACAAAAGCCTTTAAAAAGTGTGTTTTAGGACTTATCACTATAACGTGCGAACCTTTGTGCTGACATATTATATAATCACGCTTTTATAATTCCATTCATTCAAGGTTTCTAAATATATTTACGAAAATTCCCATATATTAAAGAAAAAAATTGGTAAATGAGAGTTCTTACGACTTATATCAAAACATGAAACTTGACTTATATCTTTTGTAGTTTGTTGCTACGCCCCCGCCTGCCGTCACTGGTATAGATTATAATGTTGTTCTGTTTATTATTTAGTAAGAAGAAATTTGGAATTTAAATTTAAAGAACATTTTTGATGAAAACTGGTTTCATTTTTGCCTTCTGCCTGGGGCAGAATGTAAGTCTGATGAACACAACTAGAAGTTGTCAAGCGTATCTTTGTTATAACTATTTAGTTTTGTTCGTTGCATTGTCTTTAGTTGTCTTAATTTCATTAAATTAAAATGAAAAAGTTTATTTGCGTTGGTCTGAGTGCATTATGTTTTTGTTGTCTAGTATTCTATAAAACAAGCTTTATGCTACTTTACGGCTAGGCGTCTAACATTCACCTTTACTTCAAAAATTATATTTGAAATTCAATTAAACTATTTTTATTTTTCTATATTCCAGCACTATTGCAAGAGTCATAGTCACGTGGCACGTGATTACATACCCAATAATGAACTATCCTTAATTAATACAAAAGGTTGTCTAGAAGATATCATAAGGCCGGTGTCAGAACAGAATTTTTATAATATGGAGTGTAAATAATAAAAAAGTTCTCTCAACTAAGCCTAGACAAAAATGCGAGTTTTTAGGCAAACCAGAACATAAGCATAAAAGCGAATCGCGTAAACCAATAAAATGAAGTGACAAAAGATGTCTCAAAATCTTAACTGTCATTAGTCATTGTCAATCAGATTAAATCAATCAATCACACAAGAAAACATTGAATTCATTCGCGAAGACAATTAATTAACCCTTCAATCATTGATATCAATGAATACTTACAGTTCAATATTTATTTTACACCTTCGTTTCGGATTGTTTGTATTTGGAGCGAATAATTAATTTTATTTAATTTAAGGAGCTGTGTACACAAGATCAAAAGTATCAATTATTTTGATTATTTGGTTGCTTATTTACTTATGAACGGCTTAATTGATTGGTGTTCTATGCTTAATGGCTTACTAGGATATCATGGTGTATACTTTGTAATTTTTTATTCAGAGTACTATTTTCATACTTTTTTTTTTGGTTTACAGTGCGGTAATAGTCGGAGTGAGACTGCAAACTGGACGGCAACTACTGCGATAGCGAGAGTGACAGCGGCGCTCGCAGCGACGCGGGCAGCGATTTGCGCGACACGATATAAAAATTTAAGTTTGTATGAAACCGCGACAAATCGCTCGAGCGCCCGCTGGCGTCGAGAACGGCCCAGATTCCCCGTGTCGCTGACCGTGCCGCTGTCGCTCTCGCGATGCCGTCTAGTTTGCAGCCAAAATGGCGGAGTGGTAACTTTAAACATCTCTTTGGTTAAGCAAAACTTCAAAACTCTCTCTCAAACATCCCACGACGTTTGGAATTTTTTACACCTAGTTGCTTTCTTCGGACATCGCGAATGTTTGATTGGTTCTTTTTTGTGAATACCTAATGGTAATTGGTTAGGCAGCGCATAGTTACAATTTTGATGGCCTCCATGGCGCAGTGGTCTTCTAGACGGTACTAAGACAAACGTGAGGTCGCGGGTTCAACTTTCGCTCGGAACAAGAAAAAAAAATGTTCCGGGTCTGGGCGTTTATCTATATAGCTGTGTATTTATATTCTAGGTTCTCCCTAGTTCGCTGCATGGTATATAGCTTTGCTTACTTGCTTACTTTGAGGCACTGTAGTTATTGGCGATTTTTTTATTTATCATTAAATACCAAAATTGGTCCATGGAATGGACATTTGCGATATTTTACGTCCTGAAAGGTCATAGTGGACGAGTTATGTAAAAGGTAACAATTGAAAATATTATGATATCGATTTTCCTGTTCTTTTAAATAATCTATTTGACTTTGTTATAATTTGTATTGTGTATTATTAAGTCAACACATCACTATAGTTACCAGTCTTAAAAAAGTTTGGCGAAATGGCGACTGTTCTTGGTTTTCGATCACCACATACCTGTAACAATAAAATTAGTATTTAAATATTCGGTTTAAACTATGATTTACAGTTAATTATTTACTTTTAGGCTAAGAATAGACCGATCGCAAAGTGATAAGGCCATCGTAAAAGATGCCTTATCACCCTTCGCATAAGCCCTGCCTCTTAATTACTATGCCGGCGAGGATGTGTATCGGAAATGTACACATCAGCGCTGCAGTTCTTAGAGATAGTTTTTTTCTGAGCCCGCGTGCTGTCAGCTGAGTTATCATCGTCCTTTTGCTTTTGAAGATAAACGTTTCACTTAACTATACCCATGCATAATATAATTCAATGCAGTAAACTGACAGTTCGAAATGTCAAATAGAAAAATAATGATACCATTTAAAAACTTCATAGTGTAAGTACTGAATGAGTATGATTGAAAATGAAGGAGTCAAGTCATTCGTTTTGCATAAAATTTAAACAATTGAATTTGAGATGTGTACTTTATCTTCAAAGTAACTTAATTACAAACGTGCTTTAAAACGTTTACAGTCGAAGTAAAATCGACTTGATAACTTCTGTATTTTTAAATTCCTTTTGTCTTTAAAAATTAAACTACAAGAAGAGTTGCATTTTGAGAGCCAAAATATTTTTTTTCTATACATTACGAAATTCATTTAAAGAATAATTACATTCATTCACTTAAACAACATCACTATTTATTTTCTTCCCTAAAGTGGGCACACTGGAACTTTCATTTTACTGCATTGAATTATTTGCCATGGTATATATAATGCAAAGTCCTCTAACGTAGACACAATACACCTTGGAGCTAATTCTACTGTTCGTTGGCAAAAAGAAACAGTTTTCTTGATATAAGATATTAAAACGCGACATAAATCAGCAGAAATATGACGTTGAATGTAAAAAACTTCGGAAAAATTACGATGACTGGGAAATTCTTACCCGTGCAAAACCGAGGCAGTTCGGTCGCTAGCTTTTTATAAAACTAAGAAAGCTTAAAAATGTAAAAGAACAAAAAAATGAGAGTACCTTTTTATGTATTCGAACCATTAGTAAATTAAAAAAGAGGTCGTTTTTATTATTTATGAGTGAAAGGGCTTTATACAATTTAGGTCACTTCTCGTCGAATAGGGCCTGAATGGTTATGGAAGAAATTATATAAAGGTATTATACTATTTTTCCTTTTTTGAAATTAGGTATTACGTTATATTTACGTTGACAGAATGATTCTTTGTAGTACCTACTTCGTTTGTTCGTTAACATAATTTTTTTCTAATCAAATTAAAAGAGCGAAACTGTTGTTACAGCTCACTGATAAGACTAAACTACAATATTTAGAGCGAAATAGTTTACATTACATGATACAGTAATTAAATAAACACTACCGTTGTTTAATATGCAAACAGTGCCACCTATTGACTGCGGTAGGAAACTGCCCCATCACGCAGCTTCTGTGTGTCAGGTTGTATGACAGTCCCTTGATTTTTAAGCTATTTCATAGCTTCTATCGCGGGCCTTGAGCGTGGGGATCGAATCCAGAAATTCCGTAACGAAAAAAACCTAACACCCCCCACTCCGACCGGCACAGCGGTGATACTTTGATTTCATAACTTTACATGCGGGCTTTAATAAACAATCAGCGCCATCTACTAGGACCTTGTGGAACTTCATATTAGATCAAACATTACTGCATTAATAAAATAAATAAATAATTATAATTGCATAAGTTGATAAAAAATGCTACACGTCTTTTTTTCATATTGTGTATTTGTAGTAATAGCGGCAATATAAATACGTCATCTATGAAATTTAAAACTCTCTATCATGCATGGTTTATGATAAACAGCTCAGCAGGACTAGCATTCGACCACCGATAGATACTCGAATCAACAAGATAAATATTATTTTATCCTATTTTGTTAGCTTACATGCGCACCATGATAGATAGAATTACTCGATTTGATACCATGATTAAGACCACAAAACCAAAGATGCCATATTCTTAAAAAAAATGCATACTGTAAGTGCCAAATTAATAAGTAAATATAGATAAAAGCAAGGACTGCATACCGGTATGAATTTCTGTACAATTTGTGTATTTAAAAATAACAGTACAGGAATTCATACTGAAATAATTCGTGTACCTTTTTTAATATTGTAGCATAACTGTTTTTTTTTCAGTTAACTGAAATTTTCCGGTATTAATATTAATATTATAAATTTATTTTTAAATAATATAGCGGATACTGTAGAATGTTCGACAGTTTAGTTGAAGCCTATGAAGCGTAGGGACATATGCTGACCTATACATTTTGGTACAAAAATTAATCCGGTATACATTATTTGGGTACTGATATAATTAAGTTAGATTTTAATAACTTGTACAGGTATTGTAATTGCTAAAGCAGTACACTAATAAGGGTACAGATATTTTATAATTATAATTTATACCGATATGCAGTCCCTGGATAAAAGGCCCGATTTATCGTTCTGGATGGTCGCATCTAGCCCCACAGATGGACAGACGGGCGGTTAAACGGCGGTATGGAACCCTAAATGATCAACGAAGCAGAGCATTAAAAAACCGACTTCACCTCCAAAACTTTGGTCGTCAAGGTATATTCTGTGTATTCATAAAATTTTTTTCAAAAATTTAAAATTTTCCATGATGTACTCCTATTTTGATGAAATTTATATGGGACCAACTCTAAACCCCCATCATATGGAATAAGATCATTTACAATTGGTTCATAATGGTCCGAAAATCGTGTAACAAAGACGCAAAAAAACATACACACGAATTGAGAACCTTCTGCTTTTGGAAGTCGGTTGAAAATGAAGCAAACTCTGCACTAAAATAACTAGAAAATCATATTATATTCTTTATTAATTCTTTAAGTAACTTTTGTATCTAAATATCTTTTCCATTTACACTTTATTTTATTGAATTCACTCTACCACTACAATGAAAAGTCGATCTTAACTAGAGGTGAGAAGAAACTAAACTATTTTTGTACTTGTTTTAGGTTTAAACTGCTATTAAATAAAACACTTTTTAACCGGATTTATCGCGTATATTTACATTTTAGACTCGCGTTTCGGTGTCTTTGCAGACCACGGGGGGTTTTATTTAATAGTAAAAATCGCGAAAACTTAAGACAATACTATTTAAACTGCTTTTAATTATGTAATAGTCTCTCTCTTTCATCATAATACCTCCAAATTTGTCAAATGTGACATCAGATGATTTTGTAGCCTCTGGTGTTCTTCCTACCCCATCTATACTAATATATAAAGCTGTAGAGTTTGTTTTTTGTTTGTTTGAACGCGCTTATCTCAGAAACTACAAGTGGGATTTGGAAAATTATTTTTGAATTTGATAGCCCAACTCTTGAAGAAGGTTATATTTTATCCCGAAATTCCCACGAAATCAAAAGTTACGCGAGTAAAACCGCGCGCGGTGGCTAGTAAGGGATACAGGCGTGAAGCTATGTGTGTTTGTCAATTATATAATTTGTAGGGATTTAGATGTTGCACTTATATTGGAAAATGAAACCGACTTTCTTAGTTTATTTTAAAGAGGTTGTTTAATGGTGTAATCCAGAGTAATAGCTATTTATTTTACTATTATTTAACATTTAATAGTAAAATAAGAGACATATCTAAGTTAATAAATGGGAAATAATAAAAAACAATAAAATGATTCTTTTATCGGAGAAATCTTCATTTGTTGCCTTCATTCCCATCGTTTTTTTTTATTTCAAATGAAGTGCCTTTTATGGGATAGTTTCTTCTTTTACGTCTCAATTTCGTACGTCAGAAAGGGTCTATATTACCCCGTGAAAGTCATGCACGCAGGTTATTTGCTATAAATTTTACGATATCATTAACACAGTTAGAAAAATTCGGTCAGAGTGTTTTAGGGGTATATTTTATCCCAGCATTGAGTGTTTATGCAACGATATCCACAGGCAATAGGGCTATTCTAAGCCGAGCCTACACCCTATGAACCCATGTGCTGTCTTCGTTGACCTTACATTTACTTACAACCATATGAGAATACGGTCAAACTAGGTTTAAGCACAGAATAAGTAAGAGTACCGTTGGTACAGAAGAATTACTCCGCAAGAAGATCTAAATAAATTCAAGTCTTGCTACGACGCGATACGGTGGAATTCAGCTCGCACAGCATTACGTACCTGCAAATTTATATACTTAGAAGTTTTTTCTCTTTCTATCGCATGCCTCTTATCTTTTCTTACGCTGTTAGGGTTGCTGCCTAGTGAAGAATAATTAATCTCCTTATTTGTAATTAAGTATCTACCGATGTAGGTATTACTGTTATTCTACCTTTGTAAAAAATATTGTTTCAACTTACCTAAAGTACAAAATGAAAAAAAAGTTACGACGAATAATTAGTAATACTACCTATGTTTTGTTTGCTAAATTGAACATAATCAAATCTAAACATAATCTAATTGAATATTTGTTTCTTTTTATGTCCATTTTTAAATACTATTTGCGACCTCGATCATAGAATTACTGTGAGTGCTATTAGGTAGGTAGGTATCTACAACATCGCGACGGGCGCGCGCGTGACACACGACCCATTCGATATACGCCGGCGGCGGAGCGCTTCGCTGTAGGTAAATAACGGATGTACCGCGCGGAGTGAGCCAGGCCTGCCTAAAGGCACGGTTGGTGGGTTAAATTAAGCTCATAAATTGGTCTTTTTATGACTGCCTGCTTAAAACAAGAAATTAGCATTTTGGCGCAATTAATGGTTAGTTTTAAGTTTTGTAGCTTTATAGATAAGCTGTTGTATAATAAATTTGCCTGCGCTTCTGGTTAGTTTTTCAGAAAATTTAATAATTTTCAAAGTTTTGTTTTAGTTGGTTTAAATTAAGGTAGTTTTGAAATATGTGACAGTAAATGAGTGGTTATATTAAAGTTTTGAGTATAAAATATGTAGATGTTTCTTTAGGGAATAATTATGAGTTAAGGATAGTTATTTATGTAATATAGGTACAAGGTGGCCCAGAATTGATCTCCCTATTGCAAATGATGTCGTACGTCAATCAAATTTGACATTTGTAAACTAGACATCTGTAAAATACATGTGGATAAGCAATGGAGCATTATTAGTATGGTCTATAGTTGCAAAAAAACCCGTGACCTACCGTTAAGTAACCAAATTAATGGTTAACTACCGATAAAATGCAGTTATCTATACTAATATAAATAAAGCTGAAGAGTTTGTTTCTTTGTTTGTTTGTTTGAACGCGCTATTCTCAGAAACTACAAGTGGGAAATTCTTTTTGCATTTAATAGCCCAACTCTTGAAGAAGGTTATAGGCTATATTTTATCCCGAAATTCCCACGGGATCAAAAGTTACGCGGGTAAAACCGCGCGCAGTGGCTAGTTAACGGTTAAATATGAGACTGCGACAACGAAAAAGGATAAAGTTTTTCTTTCTTTTCTTGTAAACCGACTTCAAAAAAAGAGGTTATCAATAATTCCACACGTATGTATGTAATATTTCCAGAATTGCCCAGTTTTCGCATATGTTAGTCTATATCAACGTCTGAACAAATGTGCCAAATTTCAATACTGTATGTATGTTTTTATGTTTGTATTCGCATATCTCCGGAACTACAGGTACGATTTAAGTGATTCTTTTTTTGTTGTACTAGGTATTGTTCATAGGGTATACTGTAATCTCATCAAAATCGGTTCAGTAGTTTTTGAGATAGGAATTTCAACTGACTTTTTTTGCCAGTCGAAGCTGGCATCATCGCGCACCGTTAGCGACATCTAGTAGTGCTATAATGCGGTTAATTAACCGTTAATAAAGAAAAATGCATATTTATCGGCATGGTTAAAATCGTTAATAACCTGCTTCGCATCTATAGATGCTTTCCAGTTTAATAGACAACCGCGAAGAAACCACTTTAAACGGTCGTACCGCCTAAAAATTAGCGCTAAGTAGAAATCCTTCACCAAAGTAAAGAATTGTCAATATTTATAGACAAACTCGTATATTATCAAAGCCGCGCAAAACAACTAGTTTATGATTATAAAAAAAAGTATATTTTTATACCAAAAAGCTGCTTCTGTTACCGTATATTTATAAAAGATAGTGGTATTAAATAAAACACTTTTTGCAGACACGAGTCTGCAAAGACACCGAAACGTCGAGTTAAAATTTAAAATGTAAATATGCGCGATAAATCCGGTCAAAAAGTGTTTTATTTAATAGTATGAACCGCGAAAACTTAAGACAATATTATGTGAACCAGTACGGACTGGAAAGTGCAAACCAAATCCGGCAGTTAGAATGGTTAAAAAAACGGCAATCAGGACTGTTAACATCCTTGAATTTTTTGAAGAGATGTCGTGACAACGACCTTATCCTTGTGTGTGAGAATTTCTCCAAAGAAAGACATCTGGGGAAGTGCCGACATTCTACGCCAAGCAAGCAAAAAGTTACTTATCAAATCAGTCGCTCGTGACCACAGAGTCTGCAAAGACACCGAAATGTCGAGTTAAAATTTAAAATGTAAATATACGCGATAAATCCGGTCAAAAAGTGTTTTATTTAATGCGAAAACTTAAGACAATATTAAGATAGTGGTACTTTCGTATTTACCGCTCTCACAAAACAAACACATAATATCACAATCTTGTGTCTACACAGCGTGGTATTTTAAAAAGATAATCCCATTACTTCGGCGAATTTCAAATAAAATTTTAGATAGAGTCTCATTGAAATGCGGGCAACGTTGTGAAAATACACAAACTCGCCGGCGGCGCAGCGGTTTATTGTTTCACGGGAAGCTAGTTACGGTTTAGTTAAGTCACGGTTTAGTCTATTTGTGATTTGTTGAAAAAGCTTACAAATATGTGGTAAACAGTTTTGGAAGTTTTGACAAAGAACTCTTTAATTTTACTTAATTGTTGATAGTTTTAATAGATTTTTTAAATTATGAAAAGAGTACTAAGTATGTTACTCGTACGATGAAAGACGTTGGCTATGTTTTTTTGAAAAAAATCGGAGCCTCGATTCTGTAATAACCACTGTTAACATAATGCAACGTTTCGGCGACATGTGACATTTGTCAGTATTCTGCCAATACAATGTCACTAGGAGAACCATCGGTGAACAACATGCACGTCACCGTACATTATGTTAAATGTTACAGAATCGGGCCCCTGGTTAACTAACAACTTAATTAAGGTGTGTGAAATAACTGACAAATCTATTTAATGAGACTGCAAACTGGACGGCAGCGACAGCGAGAGCGACAGCGTCGCGGGCAGCGACGCGGGGAATCTGGGCCGTTCTCGACGCCAGCGGGCGCTCGAGCGATTTGTCGCGGTTTCATACAAACTCAAACTGCCGTCCAGTTTGCAGCCTAGTGATAAGGAGATACAGAAGCAGGCAGTTCGTTCTATGCTAGTCGAAAGAAACTATTGAAGGATTTCCATCGACTTTTTCATACTCCTATCCACTTTTGAGAAATGGAAGTTCTGTCTGTGTCTAGTAGTCCGGTGGTGAAAGGGTTTGATTTGTTTAAGAAGAGCATTCGCGCTCCTTCCAAATTTTATTCTGTTTCAGGAATGTTTGTTAGGTACTCATTAACTTTATAATATTATGACAAAACGAGCTGGAATTTTCACCACCAATTAAGCATATCTGAAATAACATTAAGACTTTAAATATGGTTTTTTTTTTTTATAACTGACTAAACCCGCGTTTGACCTCAATCTCACCTGATGGTAAGTGACGATGAGGTCGAAGATGAAAGCACACGGGTTTAGGAAAGAACTGGCTCTTTATACAATATTGCCGGAACACATTACCGCCGGAGCGGTAACATTTGGCAGCAGACTTTATATAAAGGGTGGTCGCTAGCCAGGCGGACCCAGAAGGGATCCTACCACCAAGCAGAATAATGGTTCCATATTTTTTTTTACTTTCTACACATTTCAGTACTATTTCAAACATTTTGATCATGAATTATCTCAAAAACGCATCGAACGTGCGGCTTGTAACAAAATACCAAATAGTACTTCACTGTACTTCATAAATCAAATAACATCCATGTACGATTCATTTTCTTGATCAATGTTTATCACATTGTGGTTATCACATGAAAAAAGATATAATAAACCTATTTCAGAAGCACAAAACCCAAGCATCAAATTAGGTAGGTAGTTATTTAACTGTCCCAACTGTCAAAGTCCGATTAAGTCGGAAATATCAAATTTTATAGGTCAAATTCAAACGGCGAACTTTATTACATAACTGTTTGTGTTTGTATCAAAACTCTCGAAAACTAGCTTTGGTATTAAACAAATCCAATTTATTTTTAGTAGTATGAGGTGGCCCAGATTTCGGCGAAATAGGGAGCTATAAAAGGTGTGCTCTATTTAGTTCCAGATTGTTTCGGTTATAATATTTAATAAATATTTATTTTCAAAATAGTCGTTGCTGTTTTGTTTCATGCTATTCCAAAATATTATCAGAAATTTAAGACAACTTGTTGTTACAGCTGAAATACTCAAATCCGTTTCACACCGTCTTTTATTTGAACGATTTATTAACTAATAGAGACTTTTTTTTGGAATGTTCATATTTTAAACTAGTCTGATTATATGTTTTTAAATAAGGTAATATGTATATTAGGATATCGCAAAGTCGAAATAATGGTTGAAAACTTCAACGCCTCGTATGCAAATGTTACGTAAATGCGATAAATAATGGTTGTTTACTGTTTTTCTTAAGATAGTTAACATGATTTAAACCGTGTACTGGATGAGCGAAAAACTTGCCATGCAAACTACGAAAACTAATAGAGGCACTATCACAATCAGATCAGTCCTACTCATATTATTATCGGTCACTCGTTTTATCATTCATTATTTATTTATTTCTTATCTTTTATTTAATTTATCAAAACAGTGCATTTTAAAATTTTATTTTTAAAACAGCGTTTTTTACAACAGTACAGTTAATTTTTTTATAAATTTATAACATACATAACTTCACGCCTTACGGGGAAGGCAGAAGTGCAGAGCACCAGTTGCTATGAAACCATCTGAGGTATCATTTGACAAATTTAGAGGTATTTTAATGGTGGAGAGAAATTTCGGAATTTTCGTATTTGAAAATGAATAAAAAATAAAAAAATGAGTTTCATTATCAATGTAGGAAACAGAGATACCAGTGACTCTGACGATTCATTCCATATAGAATTGCTGGATTCAGATTTTGATTACAATGAATAAATATAATTATAGTATTTTGTTGTTTTATTTTTAAACCTGATTAATACTAGTTGCCTATCAGTTTAATAATATTATTCTCATCAAAAAGTAGGACAGTACCAATATTGTTATTTTTTACGTTAATGTTATAATAAAATTTATCAAATATCAAGTTAGTTTAATCTATTTATTTCGTACTATTGTCGAGGTTACCATGATGCTATTTTTTTAATTCGCCAGGTTTTTTCAGTCTCTACTTTCATTAGCCAGACTATATTTACTAACTCTTGATATTAAACCACAGTCACATCTTAACATCCACCGTCACAGTTAAAGCCACATCTTCAGATGTGGCTAAAAGTGGAATAAAGCACAATAACGATTTCATTTATCGCTTATTTGAGTAAGTAGTTGATTCACACAAATTCTACTCGCATGGAGCGTGCAAGTCGACACGTACATTTAAAATATTTCGCCTGAATTTAAAAAAAAAATGCTGTTCAAATATATAATACAATTTTGAGCTACAAGTTTTTTAAAATAATAATTATTATTATTGTGCACATTACAATCGCCTTCATGGAATTTTTATACATGGGACAAAATAAAATTTGGTCTCCACAGCAAACAATACAATGTTTTGATTATTGCCTACCATATAGAGTAGATCATATAGGTAGAGAGTAACTACACAAATAATGGTACTAAGTATATTTGTGTCATTATATATATTTTTTGCCATCGGAACTTTTCATTTGAAAAAGCTGCAATAAGTTTTGGGCGGGAGCCGTTGATAGCTTTGTAGTATTGTACCAACATAGAAGCTATGAAAAAACTATTTTACTTTTCGCAAAATAAAATATTTTTCAAAAAATACTTCATCATCATCATCACAACTCTTTGTAATGAGCCCACTTTAAGGGCATGAGTCTCTCCCCTGGGTGAAGAGGAGGTATAAGGCCATAATCCACCAAGCTGGCCCAGTGCTGGGTGGTGGATGCCAGAATTTTTAGGGCGCCTAGATGGCTTCTGACAAACCCTAACGACTACTGTATACAAGTATACAGCACCTGGGACCGACTGCTTAACGTGCCCTCCGAAGCACGGAAGTCGTCGTGCGACATGAATGGTCGGCGGTCACCCATCCAAGTACCGACCGCGCCGAACGTTGCTTAACCTGTGATATCGTATGATACACACAGTAACCACGGCGCCACGACGACTTCTTGAAAAAATACTTGAAAATATAAAATTAATTTAAATGACGAAGCTTCAGCTTCGTACGAGCATAATTCGTGTTAGGCGACTATCTACCAATCCTCTTATTTGTGGTTTTGTTCTTAATCAAATAAGTCTTTTTCATTCTCTTCAAATGAATGAGATTTGAAAGCCACAACCAGTTTTCAGAGAATGAGTGAATGAATGAATAGTCTAATCTGATTAGAAATTAAATAGCAAGTTTGAATCTGTGTTCTGTTATTTTCAAAGATAAATGGTTTAACGGGTTAAATAGAATTCTGTGTAAACATTTATTCAACGTTTGATAAGTGACTTTATTTACCGTATTTTAACTTGAGAAACTTAAATATTTCAAAATGAAATTCTAGGAGCAAAGGAAAAACATAGAATTTGCCAGCTGCTTCTCTTCCCGGGCACGTCAGTTAAAAAGTCAGTTAAGGGACAATAGTTTTACTGCAGGGTTTTTTTTATGGGAAATAGGTTGACCTCTTGTCAGTGTGATAGTCTCACTCCGCCATTATAATGCCTCCAAGTTTGTTACGCGTGACAGCAGATGATTTGATGACCTCTGGTGTTCTGTTTACCCCATAAGGGATACAAGCGTGAAGTTATGTATGTAGCTTTATATGTTTTTCAGTGTTACAATGAGATTTTTAAAGACCTCATTATCAATCGTGGAAACTTTAAGCAAAATATTATTTGATCTATATTTTAAGATTATACATTAACAAATTACTTAAATCGATATATTAAAGAACGTTATCTCTTATAAATTTTGTAATTTAAATACCACACAACGCAATCAGGGGGTATTAATCATACCCAACCCGTATTAGTTTTGAAAAGGTCGTTGTTAGGCTGGTCTTACCGGAGCCACAAGCCAGGACTCTACTACGAACAAATACTCGGCCATGCACCATAGAAACGAGTTAACGCATGCACCTGGTGCTTGCGTTAACTCGTGAACGGGTGCTGCTAGCGGTGCCAGGTCGTTTTGCTAATGATACTATGACTATTTTATTCCATTCTTGTTCAAATACTCTGGTCCCAGTATGTCATGTTCGTATTGTGCATCCATAGCTCATTGCATCTGCTATGTAAGCAATTTGATTGTGGCATGACATTGGCTCTCTCAATTAGCTGTCTTGTGTTTGTTTTTTTTTCATGTTACGGTCAATTTGTACTGTACCCATTTGTATTAATTTGATAACTCTGACTGAAAAAGAGTGCCAAGAGTTTTTTTCCGCCGGCTTTTTTTGTCTTTTGGTCTACTGTAATATCTTATTTAACAACTAGTTAAAGCCAAAGTATGTGATGACTGACTTCATCAAGTGTTTTGTGAAATTCCTAAGATAAATAAAACTTTTTGAATTTTTTTTTTTTTGAAAACAAGTTCTTTAAGAAACTTAATTTGGGCTAGAAATGTTGCGAGACTGTCAGAAATATTGGTTGTAATATTAAAAATATTTTTAAAAATATAGATTAAGTTATAGTACTTAAAATGACATATCGAGTATAAGCAAGATCTTTAGAAGCCTTTAAATCTATTCCGCGTTATAACATTAAACACAGACCATCAGTTAAGGTATAGAGCGAAAAAAGATCGCATAAAAAGAACTCAATCTTTAATGGATCAAAACAAACTTGATATGCAAAGCTATAAAACAAAGGAAACAAAAGCGGATCTGAGTTGCCATATCGGAAGGTAGCAGTTTTCACATTATTTCATATGGCAACGACTGCGACCTAGTTTCATGAGGGTGCTTCGAGATGCTACTAGATATTCAAGTGTTTTCTGTTTAAGACTGAAAGCTTAGGCGATGAACCTTTCACGTTACTATACTTGAATCTGAAGCTATACTTAAATATATTAGGTATATTATAAAAGAGTTGGTATTTAGTGCGCTCGCAAAAATATTGCTCAGAAAATTATATTTGTAATTAGCTGTACATTTCTTAGTGTCTAAGTTATGTAGTGTTTTCATTTTATCTCATTTTAAACTATGATTTTTATTTAGTTTTAAGCTATTGCAATAGCTTCTATTGCGGGCCTTGAGCGTGGGAACCGAATCCAGAAATTCCGTAACGAAAATACCTAACACCTCCCACTCCGACCGGCACAGCGGTGATACTTTGATTTCATAACTTTACATGCGGGCTTTAATAAACAATCAGTGCCATCTACTAGGAACTTGTGGAACTTCATATTAGATCAAACATTACTGCATTAATAAAATAAATAAACAATTAACAACTTATGCAAGTTGATAAAAAATGCTATGCGATAGCTTTACCGAGGCAGTCTCCGAGTGCCACACGTCTTGTTATGTTACTTTATCAGAATAAGGGGTTTTCAGTTATGCATTAAAAAAAGCGGAGAATATGTCGATGGTCGTAGTTTGGTCGTAGTTCTCAAAGCTTATGTCAAAGTCAGCTATTACGAATGAAGTATCATGTCATCTTTTTTGCCTTGCAACATTTTGGACATGACAGTTTAACATAGGTGCCATGTGATAATAAATTAACTTATTCTTTACTAACTACTAAGGACTCTAGACGAGTAGGACTATTTTAAATAGTCTTTCATAAAAAGCTAGCTTGAATTTAAGAAAAGGCTTGGCTGGTGATCACCTAGATCAAGTGAAATATTTCAGCAGTCCATGATTTACCATGGTATGTTTCCCTTAAAATAAGAACATCATTAATAAATCCATTATGTTCTCGTATTTTTAAACAAATTAGGTAACTTTAGGTAACTGATTAACATTATGGTAAAGTAAAATAGAAAAAGTTGAGGGTGTGCCGCCTATGTAGCCAGTCTGCGTTTTCATCTCTGCTAATCAAATGTAATCGAAAAATCTTTATGCTGAACTGAAACTGATATATCAGCATTATGATAAAAATGTTAAAGCGCCTGAAAGGGCCTAGCTGCAACTTACCATCAGGTTAATAAATTTTCGGTTTTAATGCAATCAAATATCAAATAAAAACTCGTATTCATGGGATCAAAATTATTATGTACACTAAATAGATAATTCGTTAATGGTTCTATTTTAAAGTCCCCTTAACACATTCTCCTTTCAGAAATAATCAACTCAAAAGGTACTGAAATTTTTTTATATCTCCACTTTTTGCCAATGAACGAAGTGATAAATGAGAAAGGTTCAGGTGCAAAATTTATTAAGGTTTTAGATAAATTGGCTGAAATATGATATCGATTCAGTAAGATGTCAGAAAAATATTCCAACTGAAAGCTTCCATTTAATCTAGTTATTAATAATGAAAACTGTCTCTATATTACTTAACAAGAATCGTATGTTTGTCAATATTCGTTGTTATTTTCGAAAATACTGAATAGATTTTCTTTTAATTTACCTCAGTTTTTTTTTTGGTCGTTTAAACCGCGTTTCATCTCAATCTCACCTGATTGTAAGTGAAGATGAAAGCACTTGGATGAAATCGAAGCACATGGATTTAGAAAGGAACAGCTCTTTGTGAAATATTGCTGGAACGCATTACCGGAGAATCGATGATATTTTGCGGCAGATTTTATAGGGGGGTGGTCGCTAGCTAGTCGGACCCTGAAGGTATCTTACCACCAACTGGGTTTCACTCGTATTAGTCGCCTTTTACGACACGCAAGCCAACCTTAGGTGGACAATGAATTTTAAAAATTGAGTATGCACTTACGAAATCGCGGGCAAACGCTAGTAGAATTAGAATATAAAGCAATACAATACATCAGCTATATAATATCTACGAGCTATCTTGGTGTTTGTCAAAGAAGTTGGTGAAAATATCAACTATAGTTGAATTCTTTTCAAGTGTTTTTTGTGACAGTTCAAAAGTGACAATCTTTGTGACGTTGCCGTAATGAAATTTTTCGATCTTCCATTCGATGGCTTTGACGTATCGAATCAGTTGGTGAAAAAAATATGTATGCAAACTTCCGATAACAAGATGGCCGCTCATATTCATCGATTCAATGTCGATTCAGTAGTGTCAATCACTATCAACTGAACGTTCCGTTTCTTCGATTCTGTCCATTTAAGATGAATATTTTTATGACATTTACTTAATTCATTTACAGTTAATAATAACAATTATACTTTATTAATAGTAAATAAATAAAGATGATGATGAATAGTTTAATTTATAATTTTAAAATAAACAATTTTATTGACATAGTTTTTATTTTCATAACGCGCCAATTTATATTTTATTAATTGTAAATAGTTTGCGCGTAACGGAAAATGAGAACTATCACGAAAATCATTCGAAAACAATTCAACTTTAGAATAATCTCCAACAAGCAATGATAGAACAACTTGAAGAAAACTTCACCCAAGAGGACCTGATCTCTACAGCTAGTAACTCTAGCTATTAGGAATATAAAGCTGAAGAGTTTGATCGGTTTTTTTGTACGGAATATTCTCTGAAACTATTTGAAAATGTTTTGTTGTGTTTGATATAACTCATAACGAAAAATTAAACATACATGCATACATAATTTCACACCTGTATTACTTATGGGGTAGGCAGAACATCAATGGCTATAAAACCACCTGATGGCACGTTTACCAGATTTGGAGGTATTATAATGATGGAGACAGACTATTACAGTGATAGCGGGTCAGCCTATCGCCCGCAATAACGCCAATTAAATCTCCGTCCATTGATTGACTTTTACAGTACGCCCGGGAAGAGAATCAGCTGGCACATTCTATGTTTTTCTTTCGCTCCCAGTCCAGCATGGAAGTTTCACGTTTTCACTTTTATTTTACTTTATATTTAAGGTTGGGTACAAAAGTATCCAAAATATAAACAGACACGGGATTTTGTAAATTGAAAACAAATACACGTGCCATAATCAAATAAACCCGTAATTTTCATTCATATTATTCGCAAATGGCCATTTTGAAAGCGACTCAAATAAAATTTGAAATTGATTGCCTCGAACCGACTTCCTGATATAACGAATGATTGCTAAAATTAATGATTTATTTGAATAAGCTTCGTTTCATTCTCTGTCGAGCAAGAAACATATGAGCATTAATAGGACGCGCAATAAATTATTCTACCAATCATTCTTGTTTCACGTTTGCGGTAGGTTTGAATATACGGGTTGTTTGCTTTATTTATTCAGTGGCTAGCAATTTAAATAAAACTGAATATTAATTAACTAAGAATATAAAGCCGAAGCTTATAGTAAATAACATCGGTTAAATGCAGAAACATGCGTTTAACAATTCACTACCATAGCACTTGAGCTGAAATATTAATTAGAACAATGCGATGAAAAATGTATTGTTACAAGTAAATATAAAGATGATAATAATGGCTTCAAATAAATTGTAATAAACTTTTCGAAGCCATGCTAAAGAAGGATATTGAAATCATTACTTATGTGAAGTTACTTACTAAAATTAGGAATATGAAGTGTATGAGAATGGATGAAAGTATATTTATTATTGTTTCAAACTTTTTTGGGCTGAATTTACGCACAAAAATATTACGAGGGGAACATTTTCATTCATATCCGATCGCTCGAGGAGAACGGCCGGGTTATATCAGACTTTATGCGACTAAAACCCCCATGGTGTAGCTCAGCCTCAACATAGGTTATATCTTGTTTGGGGATGGCTATGTCCAGCAGTGGACGTCTACAGGCTGCTGCTGATGATGGTACCTTAGCCGCCATAACTTTGGTGTCACCATCCATAGTTAACGGTCAAGTATACATATCCATTTAACATTAGCCCTTGTAGCTGTAGTAGGTTACCTGCTACGACTAGCTTGGTAGGGCCTATGTATACTTTATCTCGATATTACTCTTGGGTAGCTTATTGGAGTAAAGTTTGGGAAAACATTTACATTCTGCTAATTGATTTTAGAAGGTAACAAAAATTTTAAGAATTTCAAAGCATTCTTTTTTTAATGAGGTTCAAAATAAAATGTATCTTTATGTAAAATAGTTGCTTCTAAAAGTATAAAAAACAAACCAAAGAAAAGCTTTTCGAAATGAGGAAGATTTTGGTTAGTCCCTGACAATTGGCACCGATCTTATTGCCTACCGTGAAGAGCCAAACAAATTGAGTTCTGTCTGTTAGCATCAATAAATTGTCGACTGTGTAAAACTAAAAGTTTACTAAAAGTAAACTAAAAAGTGTAGATTATAATAACGGATATTTAGGAAAAAAATGTGAAAGTAGATTTTCGAGATGTAACGTCATGTCACAACCGATCTGCTTCCATTTTGATTTATATTTAATCTAAATCCTGTAGGAACAACACTCCCATATTTTGTCGTATAAAATAATCTTTGAGTAAGCTTTTTTCCATATTTTTTCCTTAATAGCTCTTTAAATTTCTCGAATGTTAAAGATTGTTTTTGGATATTTTATTTAAATTAAGTTTCGACATTCCGAAAAATGTTTTGAAATTTTAATTTTACCAGTTTTATTTGGAAACATTCCGAATCTTTAGAGAATAATCATAATTTTGGTTAGATTCCGTAGTTTTGCACTTATAACTGTTCTTGTAAATTAAATTTATCTACACAAACTAACACACGAAGCTCCAAAGTCTGTTATATAGACAAGCCTGTATTATGGAGACCAGATGGCAAAGCTAGGGGAAATCCTAAAATACACCTATTATAAATAATAATTAAAATTCTATTCAGAAGTGCTGCGTTAGTTCTACTTTTATTCAACAAATACTATTCACGCGACCACTAATTATACATTCATACATAACTTCACGCCTGTATCCCTTATGGGGTAGGCAGAACATCAAAGGTTATAGGACCATCTGATGTCACGTTTGCCTAATGAGGTATAATGATGGCGAGAGGCTATTGCAGTGACAGGGGGTCAGCCTATCGCCCACAAAAATGCCAATAAAACCACTAATTATAATATTTTCTTTTAATCGGAAATGGGATCTGATCCGAGAGACCACCATTTCTTGGTATCACACCTTCTCGATTTGCTTAGCTAGCGACTGCACTCCATACAAAATCTGCCGCCAAATATCCTAATATACTTATTTATCCTTAAAATTCTTTATATACCGTGTTCTATAGTCTACTACCTCATTCTCATTCACCATCAGGTGAAGTTGAAGTCAAAAGTCGATTAAACCACGGATAAAATAACTGCCTAAGCTATTAAATAATCGAGTAAATTTGTAAACACATTTTCTGTAAATATATTTATTTCCTGACCTTTTCTCAATCACAAAAGTAGCACCATTTTTTACAAACTAAAATAAACCCAAACAAATATTGTCAAATATTCATTACACCGATACTTCAAAATCTAATTAAAATCTCTTACAAATAATGTAATGTTAATAATATCTAAGAAGCAATATATAAACTTCTTTTCATTCATAATTTAATACGCTATCGGTCAAAATATTAAAAACAAAAACAAAATATATCTCAACTAGTGTTTCTAGTTGATCTAGAAAAAGCTTTGGATACGGTTATCCATTCAATTTTAATATGTTACTTGACCGATATTGATTTTTCTGGCAGTGCATTTAAAACTGTCTATTCTTATTTATCAAAACGAAAACAAATATTCAAACTTGGCCAGATCCAAAGGTGCACTAAAAATATTGCTTTTGGCATTCCGCAGGGATCAATTCCGGGCTCGGATTTGTATATAAATAACATTCATATTATATGTCTAAAAACTTTGGAACTTTTATGGAGTCAATCCTTTACATTGTCCAGAGTGATCTCGATCTCTTTACCTTGATGTTTAAATACAAGTTATTGGCAGTTAATATTGACACCAATAAGTGATATGTTACATTTTTCGTTATAATAAAAATATAGAGCTAGTATGATCAGCATGTTTTGTTTGATCAATTAATAAATGATTTTCCTTAAATTTATCAACAAATATCTTGATTAATTTTATGTAATCATCTTCAATGCCTACCATTATCCTTCCGGAAACCTTCAACAAGGTTCAAAATTGTATGTTTAAAGATGTTTATAAATATTTATAAATACCTTTCCCGAAAAGTCAAATTCTTTATGAGAAGTTTTCAAAGTGGCATTTAAAAACCATAAAAATAGTTGCTACGTTTTATTTTAGATGGCGTAACATGCTTTAAATCAAAAGGTGTTATGTCAATTTTTGAATGACAAATCATTTAATTTTCTTTTCGTATGGAATTTTTACATGACAGTGGGATGTAAAAAATTATTTTTGCATTTGATAGCCCAACTCTTGAGGAAGTTATAGGCTATATTTTATCCCAAAATTCTCACGGGATCAAAAGTTACGCGGGTAAAACCGCGCGCGGTGGCTAGTACTTAATAATACACAAACTACTATACGATAAACATAAATATACAAAGAACAGCTCAGTTTACGGTTTTCGTCCTAATTAAAGTTTTGTTTTTTAATGAATTCTCTTACTAAAGTGTTAGCTTACGTAACATAGTTTAATTGTTTAAATATTCTACACACGAGTTACACATTTATAAATCCCATTCAAATATACACATCTGCTAATAGTCTCAGGGCAAGTTTTAGGACAGGCGGCGAGCCGCGTGGAGCGTCTTTTGTTTTACTACATCGCTGGTTTTACTTTGAAACTATCCGCTGGTTTAGTGTAAAGCTGGCGATGTAACGAAACGTGCGAAGCCCCGCGCGACGCCCCGCCTCTGCTAAAACGTGTCCTTACTCTTTGCTATAACAAAACTATTTTGCTTATAATTAGTAATTCACTTATTATTCGACGACCACTTTGGCGATGGGGTAAACCTGTCTGCCTCAGACGCCAGAGGTTGCGGGTTCGATTCCCGCACGAAACAAGGAAAAAAATTTTCCGTGTCTGGGTGTTTATCTATTTATTTATTTATATTCTAGGTTCCCCCTAGTTCGCTACATGGTATCCCATAACACAAGCTATGCTTACTTTGGGGCCATGTAGTTGGTGTGATTGTCTGGGGATTTTATTTATTTATTTATATTATTATAAAACTGGTATATCTATATGTTAACATTATCTATTCAGTGTACATGACTAGAAAAACATTAGATAATTTAACAGACAAAGCGTTATTAGAAACTTGTTTATTTAAAATAGCACCTGGATCTGACAAGGGGTTAAATTGTCGCACCTGGCAAGCCACTTTTGGATATTAGTTTAGAAAGGGTCATTAGTCTTCGATAACGAACCTTTAAACAATTAGTATTAGATCTAAAAAGGAAAACCTTGAGACATTATTGATTTTTAGACGATTAAAATTTTGGAAGGTTTTGACGTCATTGCTTTTGGCTATAATTTTATTTTAATGGTAGCCAACGAATTTTGTAATCAAAAATACTTTGCAAGCAATACACGGTGTAGAACTAAGTCTCAAGTTATTGTTTGTTACCAACAATGAGCATGGAATTGGTGTACGCATATTTAAAAATGAAGAGGTTTTTCATAAAATATTTCTAGCACACATCACTATAGTCAGTAGCAATGATATACGATGTACAGTCTGCAACAGAATTATGTATACCACCAAGTCTCTCGCTCACATACAATATGCTTTGTATGTGACATATTGAGACTGGGTGGTATACATAATTCTGTTACAGACTGTACCTTATGCTATGATTAATTACTAGCCACGAGAATTTATCACCAAGTATTTAATTTAAGTAGGTATTATGTGGTTTTCTCTATTTATTCTACAAGAAGGCGAAGAAAACATATTAAATTTTAAAGCCACCTAAGAACTGCCGGCTGGTGTAGTGATAATTGCCTTCTATGCTGTATGGATCGAATGGTCCTGGTGCTGGGATCGAATCCCGGTAATAGCCGTTAGGCCGTGGGGTAGGCAGCCCACCGGAGGTTATAAAACTATCTGCTTTCACGATTCATAAATTTGTAGGTATTATATTGATGGAGAGAGACTATTGCAGTGACAAGAGGTCAGCCTATCGCCCACAAAAATGCCAATTAGGTATAACTTTTCTAAACATAAAAATATATTTTTATGATATGTATCTTAATATGTCAATTTTCCGTTATCTAGGACACAATTTTTTTGAGATACTTAGCTAGTTAATATGTCAGAAACATTATCCTATTTTAATCTATATAAAGAAACATAACTCTCTGAAACATCATCTATAATAAATCTCCAATAACTTTATTATAGATGATGTTTCATAATACTTCGCCTAAAAAACCTCATCACCATAAGTAGGCATAACATTACGACCTCTGAAACAATCAACTTTTGTAGGTAATGACTCAAGCGGAACTTCTTTAATCCTTTATCAAAACGCTTATGCGTAAATCAGTAGCTGGAATCCTTGGTACAATCGCGTGGAGTGAGTTCAGAGCACTTTGTAATTAATCTAGATAAGCCGAATGTTTTTCAGAGCGTACAGTCGTGACGAAAAGCGGTCGGGTTTGGATTGCTGAATTACTGGGTTCTTAATTTAATGTAAGAGGTTAAATGAGATAGTTTTAAAATATGTTGTATTGAAAAGACTGGTAAAAAATAAAACAAAAGATGCAGAATTATAATACATATTATTTTTATGGTTTAAATAGTATAAAAATCAGTTTTATTAACACACACTAACATTAAACAAATGCACGTATTTCACATCGTTATCAGAATATTTTTTAATCATTTATGAGCATTATAGTTAAATTCTTTTTTCGTGATAGTTCTCACATTCTATTTTGCGCAAACTTTCATAATTAAAAATTAAAAAGTATTTAAATAAAATTGTAAATTTAAATAGTATATAGTACACTATTTATCACATATTTTTATTATTTTCTACTCTTAATAAAATAAGTACATAAATGTAATAAAATAAATACATTTTTAAACTGTCAAATGTAAGGGACCGGAACTTCTGTCAACAGGGATTGACGCTATTGAATCAACACCAAATCGATGAATATGAGCAGCCATTTTGTAATCAGTTCGTGAATACAGAAAATTGGAAAAAAGTAGTTAAAAAACGCAGTGAACGAAGATGATTGAAATGAAGATTGGAATAAATATATCCAGAGTTCACGTACAACAATTAATTATTTCACTCGGACATGAATATACTGATAATACAATTTCTCTGTCGACAAACAGTCACGAATTAAATTAATGATTTGAAACCTATGGTCTTTATTTTATAATTTATTACAACTGTAGGTACCCGTTAGGTATAAAAAGAAAACTAAATTCTTTATCTTTTATCCCATTTCTTTTACCAACTGAATCGGTATTTTGAAACAATCGATTTTAAAGTCGAACAATTTCACTATGATTGTCGATTTTGACCTGTCACGAAAATCATTTTAAAAGAACTCAACTATAATTGTATTTAATATAAACTATGTTAATAACTCACATCATAGTTTATTTGCTTTGAAATCCTGAAATATACTAAAGATTTTTGTTTATACCTACCGCTATTTGTCTGACCTTGTCCAAAATATAATTTCTCAAGCAAAGGATAACCTGACTCACTAGGTGAAACAACTAAATTATACACGAAAAAAGCCCTTAAGTATCACTCTTATTATTAATTTTCTTTTTCTCTCCATCATTATGGTTTACATTACATTACTTTTTTTTCAATTAACCTACATAGTTAGTCTCGACAGTACCGCTGTTATCCGTTGACGACGACATGACGTGTTGTCAACAAACTTATCTGCTTACATCTATGGAATTTTGGCTATCACTGTACTTGTATACTGAATTAGGAACCATGGTAATGTTTAATAGAACTTTTACGTGTTTGATGACCACAAGTTTCAGACAATTTCTTTCCTTCAAAACTTATAGGAAGTAGGCTTCTGAACGTCCTACATATTTTAGTTACAACTTTATGATCATGAATGGATGTGCAGACAAAGTAAAGTTTTATACAGAGTGACTGGGTCTCTTTCGAAATTCGAGGACGAGATAGTTTTGAGTTTCGTGTATGATCGAAGAGAAAAAACAAAATCAAAAATAAATATAAAATATTTACTGAGCAAACTTAACCGGAAGTTAAAGAATTTACGCAACGCATGGTTACATAAACGTAATACAATAGATACTTAGCGGGTGGTGGTGTGCGTGTTGACGGAGGCGGCGCGTCGGGTAAAGTGTAGTAATGTCTCTTTATTTATTTATAGGGAATTCTGGTGAAAAATTAAGTACCTACTTTTATTACATAATTATTATCAGAACCGAGTACAGAGTGCTCTCCTTAAATATCTAAAATTTGTCACCAGTCACCCTTTATAGTGTTCCGAAGGTGGAGGCCTGGGGATCTAAGAAACAGGGTATCCTTGGTTAGACACCAGCCTCTGCACAATTGAATATCGTTTTGTTTTGTGTATTACTTTACTATTTAAATTTAAATTGTTGTAGAGGAAATAAATATTTTTATAATAATTATAAAATATTGCCGGAACACAACACCACAGGAGCCGTGATATTTGCTGCATATTTTATATGAAGGGTTGTCGCTAGCCATGCGGATCCTGAACGGGTTTTATCACCAAGCGAGACCAATCCGATTAGTCTCTTTGTAAGACGGACTTACCCAGGAGCGGTAGGGCTAAGTATAAATCATATCCACAATAAACCTATCAATAACTCTCCTTTATATAACATAGACACAGTGCGTTTTTACCAAATCATAGTGCCTTGATTTTTTTCTAACTCACATAGTAACTTAATAAATTATAGCCTTTTTGTAATTCTGAAGTATAAGCAATATTATTGTACCGTTTCATAAAAATACACATCGTAGTTTATAGTATATGCGTGAAAGAGTAGGTAACTGTCCCATTATAATATTTATTATTAAGATCAATTTTTGTTTGAATTTTCTGAAATATGACGATGAAAAGTTACAGAATATTGGAACTGAATTATGGCGACACGAGCGAAGCTTAAGAGTTTATTTTGCCAAAAACATTCAAAGTTACAACATGTGCAACTTGGCTTAAGTATAGTCTTCATAATACAACCTTATTGAAACTTACTTTGGGACAGCATATTATAGTTTGGGTAATTCATTTAGTTAAGCTAATTATTAAAGGCTTTCGATAATTTAATATGATGTAGGTACTTATTTGCTAACTCAAAGACGACATTTTGGCACAATAAGAATTGTATTCTCTTATTTGTTTATACTTGGCACATATTTTTGAACAGGAGGGCTTAGTTAGTACCATGTGGCATTCTTTACCAGCCAACTTTTAGGTAGTAAATAACAATGGACAACTATAAAATTATTAAAAATATCAAATACCTAATCATAACCTAATTTCAAGTTCAAATATGCAATATTCTTTGGGGATGCTTATGTCACAGTAATATTATCTATACAGTATTTCAACTTCATACAAAAAGACGGCCTTATGCATCATTTAAGTACTAACAGATTTATTAGAAATATAACAAATGACAAAATATGTTGTGTGATGTCTGTAACGATCACAGAGGTCATGAATTCATTCATTGATAAAGTTAATTATAATGCATTTGTGACAGATAAACTTATCATGGTACAATATAAAGATATGTCGGAGCTAACGATAAGTTGGCAATATTAAGATGTTAGTATGACTTCATGGTAACGGAAGTATGTTGGTAGCACTGTCGTAGAGGGCGCTAAATGCAATGAATGACTGTTTAACATTCGATTGCAGCGCCAGCGGGGATATCTAGAAGTAGGATGATGGCAAGACAGATACGGTTAGGACGGCTAGGTGCGTATTCGGACTGACGGTCGATAGTAGCTCGGTATTAATTGAGTTGGTATTGTAACTGACGGAACGGACTCGCGAATAAAGATTTTGTTGTGACTAAGCCAGGGTTATACCCAAGTCCACAGACTCGGTACTAAGTAACTGTCCAGTGATTAACTCTATCGTGTTTGTTTTCCGACAGATATATAACAACATGTTTTTCTATATTTAACTATTCTTTTTAGATATATTCGCAGAAATAGCAATAAAATTTTATTATATCTGTAGCAAAACATCTAAGATATTATTAAACGCTGATGTATGAGAAGTATCAATAAACTTTTACGAGTATCATATTGAAGTCCGAAATTGTAACTAGAGATAGAAAGTAGGGTTCGATCTTGATCTATGCGATCTATATAATCTCATGTTTATCTTCTAACAGCATACTAAACTTTTAAAATATCAAATTTTCTAAATAAAACTTCTGTTACGATCTACAAATTTTCGTACTTTTATATTTATAATAAATAAAGAAAATTCCGCCCCGAAAATTCTGACATTCACCAAATCAGCAAGCTTGGATATTTATTACATTGACTGCCGTTTTTCACAGGGGAGACATTATTGGCCCTGTAGGGAGCTCATTAGAATGATAATGATGATATATTATTCAGATAAATTAATTATAACATAACATGCTATGGTATCTTTTAATGATACAGGGTTGTTTTTTAGAAACCAGTCAAAAAATCATATTTTCTTTGATAGGATATAAACGTACCTGTATGTATATTTATTTTAGTATTGCTCAGTACAAAAAAGAAAAAAAAAATGGCACCACAATTTTTTCAACAAATTGTTGATGAATTCGTAGTATTACCATTTCATTGGTAATACTACGACGTAATACTGTAAGATGTAGTAGCGCGTAGCCGTCTTTATTTTAATGTTATTCATTGATAATTCAGAGTGACCATGCTTTACTTTATATGTTAGCGAATATAAATAATTTTCTCGTAAAAAAAGTTCAAAAGTGGCGAAGGCAGAAAAGTTCTCGAGTGGCGGCCACGTACTGATGGCCTGATGGCACTAGGCAGGCCCCCACAAAATGGACCGACGACCTGGTCAAAGTCGCCGGTAAACGCTGGATGAGGGCCGCGCGGGACCGAGTAACGTGGAAACCTTGCGGGAGGCCTATGTCCAGCAGTGGACGTCTACTGTCTGTGGATGATGATTTAATATATGGATGTAATTATAGTGGATGATGACTTTAATCTTGAAAAAATTGCGTACTTACATACATGCATGAGTTGGTTACTTTATGTTTTGTATCATATTTTTCTCGGTTAATCATTGATACAGTTAATTTATTATTATTCCTTATATTATACCTACTTTTAAATTATTAACGACCAGCACAAGATTGAATATCGTTTCCGTGAGAACTAATTTGAACGACCGGCTGGTGTAGCGGTAACATACATTGCCTTGTATGCCACAGGTCCTAGGTTCGAATCCCGGCAGCGGCGGATATTTGTGTGATGAACACAGATATTAGTCGTCAAGTCATGGATGTTTATATGTTTATTTAAACTTATTCTAATAAAAAATATGTATTTATTCAATATTTATGTTTATACAGTGTGGAAAAAAAATAGTGGCCCTGGAGGGAAACTGCCTTAAATCCTATAGTTAGCTTATTTTACTTTAAGGAAACATTCCTTTATTTTTAAAAAGAAACAAAACTGCATTCAAAGATTTTCTTAAATTTGCTTGTAACACCCGGGACTCGAACCAGTAAAAATTAAAAAAAATTAAGATTTGTTATTTTACTATACTAATCGATAGGATAATTGTTCAGGATAAAATTTCTCTAACAAACATTTGGTCTCACACTCGTCTGTCGTACAAGATATCCATGAAAAATAACTACACAAGTTTACATACATTACCTAGTATGGTTCACTTTCAACAAGTAAAAGATACGTTATAATTCTCTTATCTCTCTAACATTCAAATAATGGAGTTCAATTCGTTCGTATGAAGTACAAGCTTGCTGATTAATTTATTTCTAAGTACCTTGTTGAAGAATTCTACAAGAAAATCGTTTAATGGTAATAATATCTCTATGCACTTCTTACACGATATTACTTCTTACACGGTACGAGGCGTTTTGACGAAAAGTTTAAAAATGGAACGTTTGAATTTTTTTGCAATGCGGGACAGCAATTTTAGAATTCGAACGAATATTTCGAACATTTTTATCGATTTTATTTAGTATTGCTTCCATTACGTAATTGTGTGATCATGGCGTATCAAGAACAATTCGACTTATTAGAAGCTTTCTTTGCAAGCAACAAGAACTGCGATTTAGCTCTACAGTGGTATCGCGAGAGGTATCCAGATAGACAAATACCATCAAAAAGAGCTTTGTCGCGAATGGTGAAAAATTTAGTCAATATTGGAAGTTTCAAAAAACGTTTAGGACGCCCACAGCAACAAAATCCAGACTTTTCCGATTTTGATTTCAATATTTTGACATATTTTGAGTGTTACCCGAAAGCTTCTAGTAGAGAAGCTGCTCAAGAGATAGGCACCAGCCATACTCGGGTACTTAATGTTTTGAAAAAATACAAATACAAATGTTATCGTGATGGGCGATTGGTGCAGAAACTACATCCCGGAGATAGTCAAAGAAGATTAGAGTTCTGTCAGAATATTCAAACAGAAATAGCCCGCAATCCAAATTTCTTAGACTACATTGTATGGTCTGACGAAACAAATTTTAGTAATTATAATAATAAATTTGACATTAGAGAGACGTTAAATTTGCGAATCTTATGTCGAAGTGAGCCCAGTATAGCCCCATCTTCGTCGTCAACGGAAGAGTTTCAACAATAGATCTACAAGTTTCCAAACTTTACACGAACACACATTCAAACTTTATCCCTTTATGATATCAAAATAGGTACAAAGTCCCAACTATATTCACTTAGGCCGGTTTTACCTAACTGTATAATTACGCAAAAGGAACGGAAACAGTCAATACGATAGCGATCAAAGAACAACAACGCTGCTAAAAGAAGATATAATAAACAAAGACGTGTGGCACTCGGATACTGCCGCGGTAAAGCTATTGCATAGCATTTTTTATCAACTTATGCAATTATAATTATTTATTTAGAAAATCTTTAAATGCAGTTTTGTTTCTTTTTAAAAATAAAGGAATGTTTCCTTAAAGTAAAATAAGCTAACTATAGGATTTAAGGTAGTTTCCCTCCAGGGTCACTATTATTTTTCTTAAGTATATCAGTTATCTAGTATCCATAACACAAGTTCTTTAAGGAACTTAATTTGGCTAGCCAATTATTAAATTATGTTGTGTGAGTGTTAGAAATATTATTATTTTACTTTTCTCTAAGCCCTCTCGGACAAAATTTTATATCTCTAAATCCTCTCTAATGTCATTTCCAAGTCATACTTCAAACCATTGTCTGTTTAATTTCAGTATAAATTATTTCCAGTAACATAAGCATCCCCATCTCTACTCTCAAAGGGTTTTACGCTATCTCTTTACTAGGAATTATAGGTATCTCAGAGTCAAAGCTGGTCAAAGATATGCCTGTGGGTAACACTGAGGTGTCCTATTTAGCAGGTATAGAATTTAGCTTACGGCCACAATCTCTAATTATTCAAGTTCTAATTAATAGGACGCAGTGAAGCTAGTGAACTGTGATTAGAGCCACCAAGCCAACGTTTGATGATCACACTATAGGCAAAACAAAATTTATCTAATTTTGTTAAAGATATTTTTGACGACCGGCTGGTGTAGCGGTAACATACATTGCCTTCTATGCCAGAGGTCCTGGGTTCGAATCCCGGCGGCGGCGGATATTTGTGTGATGAACAGATATTAGCCGTCAAGTCATGGATGTATGTATGTTTATTTAAGTTTATTCTAATAAAAAATATGTATTTATTCAATATGTATGTTTATATATTTCTTAAGTATATCAGTTATCTAGTATCTATAACACAAGTTCTTTAAGAAACTTAATTTGGGCTAGATAATGTTGTGTGAGTGTCAGAAATATTTATTATTATTTATTTATATTATTTTTGAAATCGTGTGAAAATCTAATCAGAATTGCGTTATAATGAGGATGTTGTTTTACAATATTGAAAAAATGGATAGTCACTTTGCTACCGAACATCGATGATGTCTTTTTAGGGTGTTCTATCATCTATCGACTTGCAAAATAAATCCGCACTGTTCTGTCAAATAGAATCGTGTAATTGACTAAGCCACACCGCTTACTTTTCCAGCAGGGCTAGCATGCGACCATCGATGAAGACTCGAATCATTCTCGACATAGAAATCATACATACATACATAACCTCACGCCTGTCTCCCTTTGGGGTAGGCAGAGACAAGGGAACACCAATTGCTGCGATCCAGACATACCTCTTTCGCTTCTTCCACGTTCATCAATCTTTTCATACATGATCGCCGGTTACGGGTACTTTTGACTAGGCCGTTTTTTTAAATGTCGCCAATTTGATCGGCATACGTTCGCCTAGGCCGGCCCTTTCCAACAACACCATCCATTCTTGTTCTGTACACCTCTTTCGTAAATCTACTTTCACTCATCCTTCCCAAATGCCCAAACCACCACCGTAGCCTTTTCAATCTTAGCCAGTACATCCTCTTTCAATCCGCATATCTTTCTTATTTCACTGTTGCGCACCCTATCACTCAACTTCACTCCACACATGCTTCTCAACGGTCTCATCTAATTTCTGATCAAAAACATCACGATGACATTTTTGAAGCCCGTTCTTCACTTGCTCGTTATTTCTGGCCGAACTTCTTGTAAACTTGCCTTTAATTCGCCTTTATTGGTGTGTGAGCAGTACTTAACGTTACAGTAAACGTGGAACACAACTAATCGTGCGATAAGTCTTGTCCAGTTGTGGAGGGGCAAGTATTTTTAGGTAACTCCTTTTTTGTTCGATCGGTGTCGTTATGGAACGAGCTCCCGACTGAGATCCGCTTTGCTCGCACACCGCGCATCTTTAAACGAATGCTTAAACGTCATTATCAGGTGAAACACTGTCCATCTTAGCTATCGACATAATATAGATATTTATGTATGTATTAATATTTTATTTATTTATATAGTATATAGTTATGTATGTAAACGTTTATGTAAATGTATGTAATTATTCGTATGTAGTTTATTTTACTAGGCGTACACCTCGCCCACGTAAATTTCCTCCAATGCCTGGGTTGCCTGGCAGAAATCGCGCTTCGGCGATAAGGCCGCCCTTTGTATGTTAATTGTAATTGTTGTTTCATTTATACTATGTAACCATGTTGGTGTACAATAAAGAGTTTTATTATTATTATTATTATTTTTTTTTTGTTTTAATTTTATCCCAACTAATTTTTGAAAAACCCAATAATATAATATACATTTATACGTACCTTACGTAATACGCCTTGACTGATGTCAACAGATATGATTTACATAGGCGTGAGACAATCAGTGGATTCGACTTAACAGTCTCTAATTTCATGTCTCTCAAATGTCAAACTTACAAGCTTCAAAATCTGCATTTCTTAGCAAATTCGAATTTTGAAATCTCCCAATTTGACATTAGAGAGACGTTAAATTAGTGAATCTTATGTCGAAGCGAGCCCATTATAGCCCCATCTTCGTCGTCAACGGAAGAGTTTCAACAACAGATCTACAAGTTTCCAAACTTTACACGAACACACATTCAAACTTTATCCCTTTATGATATCAAAATAGGTACAAAGTCCCAACTATATTCACTTAGGCCGCTTTTACCTAACTGTATAATTACGCAAAGGAAAGGAAACAGTCAATATGATAGCGATCAAAGAACAACAACGCTGCTAAAAGAAGATATAATAAAAAAAAGACGTGTGGCACTCGGAGACTGCCGCGGTAAAGCTATTGCATACGATTTTTTATCAACTTATGCAATTATAATAATTTATTTATTTTATTAATGTAGTAATGTTTGATCTTATATGAAGTTCCACAAGTTCCTAGTAGATGGCGCTGATTGTTTATTAAAGCCCGCATGTAAAGTTTTGAAATCAAAGTATCACCGCTGTGCCGGTCGGAGTGGGGGGTGTTAGGTTTTTTTCGTTACAGAATTCCTGGATTCGGTCTCAAGGCCCGCGATAGAAGCTATGCAATAGCTTAAAAAGTGCGAGTCGGATTCGTCAATGAAGGGTTCCGTTGCAGCAAATAACATAACATAAAAGTTAGTATAAGTGCAGTTGGTTATAGCTTTGAGCGATGTTTTAAAAAGGTACCTTATCGTTTACGATTTGTGACGTATAAAGAAACTATAAACTTTATCTCGTTTAAACCAATTTTCGGTGGAAGCTTACATGGTAATGGCAGTCATATATTTGTTTCAGTATAATCATTATCTTATTTTAGAAGTTACAGGGGGGACATATTTTACCACTTTGGAAGTGTCTCTCGCGTAAACTAAAAAAAAATATACTGGAAACCTGGAAATCATTTTAAAGACCTGTCCAAGTGTTCCGATTTTTGCCATTTGGTTACGGAAAACTAAAAACAGCATTTACAAAACTCGATCAATATAAAGCTAATCAATATACATTAATTTAGCATTTAAGTAAAGTTTTCATTATAATTGAGTCTCAGCTCAGGTTTACGCTAGTTGACAATATCCAGCACTGATCTTCTGCAAAGACGATATTTGCAGACGTTTGTTATAATCTTCATTGAAATAATAAATAAATAAATAAAATCCCCAGACAGTCACACAAACTACATGGCCCCAAAGTAAGCATAGCTTGTGTTATGGGACACCATGTAGCAAACTAGGGAAGAAATTAGAATATAAATACATAAATTGATAAACACCTAGACACCGAACATTTTTTTTTCTTGTTCCGTGCGGGAATCGAACCCGTAACCACTGGCGTCTGAGCCCCATCGCCAAAGTGATCGTCAAATATATTCCTCTTTTCACGAGACACTTTAAAAAACAAACGCTTAAACAAAAAATACATATTTTATATTTACTGACACTGTTAAACGATGTTAGTGAACATTAAATAAAACACTTTTTAAAATGTAAATATACGCGATAAATCCGGTTAAAAAGAGTTTTATTTAAAAGTATGAATCGAAAACGAAAACTTAAGACAATATTATTAGTGAATATTCTACATATAAAGCTTTTTTTAACAAAGTTTTTTTTTATTATAGACGAAGCTTGCATTTGACCTAATTCCCATTTGACCATCAACTGATGTTAAATGAATATGAGGTCGAAGATGAAAGCGCACGGGCCTAGGACAGAACTGGCTCTTCATAAAAAATTGTCGGAACACATCACCGCCGGAGCGGTAATATTTGGCTGCAGTATGAAAACTGGTCGCTAGCCAGCTTGAGCCTGGCGAGAACCTACCACTAAGCGGGAGCCACTCGTTAGTCGCCTTTTACGATACCCTTATCCAAGGGCGGTAGGTCTGTTCTAAACTTATACTATAGGGATTAAAACTAGATTTGTATATCGAGATGGTTCTCAGCTCTATTTAGTGGAAATCAAAGCAGAAATCTCCTAAATTGTTACATTGGAACTAGTATCAAGATCTCAGGGATTGACTAGGAAGGTAAGAATTCGAAACTTTGCTTAATGAAGGTTTTCAGTTAGTTGTTCACAGTATCTACGAATTCTTAGTAGGTCTCAATCACAGGGACTTGGAACTTTCTTAAAGTAATATTACGTGGCATGTCATAGCCGAAGAGATAAATTCGGGTGTTAGACATAGTGAATGCCTAAAGTACATATTTTTTTTTAATCTGCTCAGAACCATCGTTTACTTAACAAGGATAGTAATATAAAATACTATGTTTTGCCGTGTAGGGTCGAAAAAAGCAACTTATCCAAGTGACCCTCGCTTTATGTCAGGATCCTGTTAGGATGATTAGGATCCGCCTGCCTATCAAGAACCCTTCATATAAAATCTCTCGCCCAAATATTTGTTTCGATTTTTTTTATTCAATCAATAAACTGATTTCGGGCACACCGCACTTAAGGGCCTACACTACCTCAAACACGCTCCGAATCCAAATTTTGATCTCAAATATCTATCAGAGTACTGAACTAATAATTTTAGAAAAAACATATAGTAAAGTTAAGAGTATGAACTAAGAACCATATGTTTTGAAAACACGATTAATGAAAAAAATCTCGATAGAAAAAAATCACAAACTTACCTCTAAAATTAACAAAGAAACCTTATTACTTAATTAGTACTTAACCTACACTAATGTAACTCGGTATTTAGTTTCAAGGTATGACAATACGTGTACTATATGATTTGATTTTAAAATAATTTGATTATTTTTTTTATTATAAATCTTAAATCTAAAATAATGTGTTTGGCACGACGGGTGACCTGCGCCCGCTCAAGGATTCAGTTGCGCTCCGGCATTCGTACGAGGAACCTGTGTCGCTCTCACGCTTGCCGCCGCCGCTACAACATCACGTAAATATCGTGTTTTCCATAAATAAATTTGTGGTGTGTTTTATTTCAAAATGGGAAATGAAAGAAATAAGATACGGAAAAGGCAGAATTGGAGAAAACAAAACGCGAGTGAGTAAGATAGCTCCGACGCGCGTTGCGGGGTGCTTCACGGCCGGGCGGTGAGGTGGGGGCGAAATTCAGATTCTAGCTGGAGTAGTATGGGCTCTTAAGACTATATTAAGATATAAACAATGATTTAAGAAAGTTTTATACAAATTTTAATTTAAATACTACCCTATCGCAATTTATACTCTTCACTACCTATATCTCCTTACTGCGACCATCGTAGTCTATTGTAATTTAGAGCGAATCCGTCCAAGTACTTTGTATTAATATACGACTTGAACTAGTGAAGTTGTAAGCTCCGATGGAAGAGAACTTTCCAAGCTTCTTTGCATACTTAGTTGTACTGTAAATTACGTAATTTTTAGATATATTTATATAATGTTTGTTTATTGTTCTTCCTGTACTCGTAACTAGATAAAATGTACCACAAACGGTTCTGCCTAAAAAAAGCATTTTTTTGTGGCCGGAACGTACCGTGTACGCTGCTTCCCGGCCACGTCGATATTTACTGACGGGGCGCTGAGAATGCTAAGAAATATATACCAAAGAAATGTTCCTTAAATATTAATGAAGGAGAGAATGTGTATTCAATGTATTATGGAGAGAAGCTATTGCAGTGACAGGGGGTCAGCGTAGCGCCCACAAAAACGTCAATAAAACCTCTGTCACTAAATAAACAAATACGTAATTTTTCACTAAATTTAATGTCAACTAAACAGAGCCAGTATCTAAGACTAGTATTGAAAGTAAAGTAAGAACAAAGTTATTCGTAACAAAGACGAATAGCGCATTCCACGGCGAGTGAAATATATTACCCTGATAACTCAAGCTATGTTCCAGTTTTGATAAATTTCCAGAGTAAACGAGCAACCCAGGGCATGTTAGGAGGTTATTTAGAATATTTGTTATGTTTTCCCGACTGCGCAAATTGCCTGAATGAAAAATTTGCAAAGTGTGCAAGGTAGTGAAATATTTCTGATTCGTGTAAAGGATAATTTGAAATGTAGGCCTCGGTTTACGATAGGAAACTTAAAATAGATTTATTTTTTGTGGTACCTACTGATATAAAAAAGCTTCAAACTTATTGTAAATTAAATCTTTGTATAATGATTACCTAATCTTTTGAAATTTTAAAGTGAAAAAATCTTCATTAGGTACTTTTATATAAAATTTTACTAACGAGGATTTTATCTTATTAGAATATATAAAAGCTTAATAAATGCATATGCATATAACTTATCTTACTTACTTAGAGGATTATTTTATTTGTGGGAACTAGGAAATGTTAGCGCTGTGCAAATATAATGTATAGTTCAAATATATTTTGACAAATCTGCCAGAAGTGGAAGTAAATTTACTGGGCGCTTTGTTAAGCCACAAGTCGTTCAAATTGTATTTTCTGTGCACATAATTCAACGGAGTTCACTTATGGGATGTTTGTCTCATCAATTTCTTATGTTGACACTGGAGTTAGTACAAGTTTTTAAGCGAAAGCGATTGTGCAGTGCGATCGTAGAACTTAATAGATTCGTATGTTTTCGAATGTTCGCCTAGTCTGAAGTCCGTTGCAAGTCTTATGCAAGATTGTAAATTATATATTTAACCCGTGCGCCAGACTTAGCTTTAAAGATTTGCACAAACCTTTGACGACTTTGCAAAGCATTTGAACACATATTGACGTAACCTGCCAGACTTGCTTCGCAAACACTTTTCTCCACAGTATGCTAGTAGACAACAAACAAGATGGACAACGATTTTGTAGACTCAGTTAGCCTGTATTATTTGTGTGCATGTAATTTTATTTTTTTTATTTGTTAATTTTCGGGTTCCATGTACATAGTTGCCCCTGTAACAACTCTACAAATTCCAGAACGCCCTCGCTGCCCCAGTCCATTATATGGCCGCATGCAGTGTAACGTGCACACAACCGTCCCGCTCAACAACGCTCGAGCAACTGGACACTGAACAAGTGTGGCAAGTCACGCAAACATTTGAACACATTCAACTTTGAATGCTTTGATGTGTCGAAAAAGACCGACTCCGGATGGCAAAGTGCAAATCTTTGTGCAAACGTTGAATACATATCCAAAGTCCAGCGCCACACATAGCATTCAAACATTTGAAGCTAAGTCTGGCGCCGGCCTTACAAAACATAATGCTCACAAACATTCAAAATGAAGTTTCTCGTGAGGCAATGGACATTCTTCCCTTTAACCGGACTCAACACTAAGCGAAAATTCGAAAACATACGAATCGATAATGCTCTTTGATTGCACTGCTGTTTTGTCAGCCTGGCTTATACATTCTTATTAAAATCCGTGGTTTTATTACTTATCCTATATAGTAAACAATCTTAATATATACAAACCGCATCCCCACGGGGGGCCTCTTGGTTGCCTCGTTTATTCAGCAGCGATATTATCCTAGTATTTTGCACCAGGTGACTTAACAGCGTGAGATGCACTACTAACTCGTGAAGGTTGTATTTTTAATGAAAATTGTTTTTCAAAATAATATGAAAACAAAAATCCACAATGATAAAAAATACAGGCATTACTATGAAATACAGTAGTAAAAATACGCAACGCATTTTTTCTTGGAAAAAACTCTGAAGAGATTTCTGTTTCCTGTGTTTTTTTGTCGTGACATTTTAAATTACATTTTCACATTTTCAATATCACAACCTTTTTATTTAAATTCCATACAAAGGCTTCGGTTTTGGGTATTATCCCTGTATGGGGGGAGGTTTTGGCTTGTAATCTTCTAGGCTGGTTCCCTGCTGATGAATATCAGAGTTTTATTGATCACTGGCAAAGCTTAACGCGCCCACTATATACAGCTCCTGGAACCAAAGGGAATCACCCTTCAAAGAATCGATTCTTCATGATAAATAAACGAAAGAATGGTGAACTGTCTCACATGCTAGCCCCACTATGCTAAGTCGAGGTCGGTGAAATACTCGTTACTAAATGTTGGGCTCCGTTAAATTTTTAACATGACAGTTGAATAACCAGTGTTTATAAAAGTGCATTTTTCTTGCATTTTTATTTGGGTTTTCCCACAATCCAGCAGATCCAAGCATTTAACTAGAAATATAAATATAACCGCTATTTTATTAGTTGGTGTACTCTGTTATAAGAATTTAAGATTAATGTCAAAATATTATTGAATTTTTTCGTTGAAACAGGTAATTCCTTTCTATCTAGCTGTAATATTTTTTTTAAATAATAGTTTGCAAACAAACATTACAGATGCTGGATGAGGTTGCCGCGGGTATGGGCGACATGAAGAGAGGATAAGGTTTCTATGTTCAGATATTTTGTAGTTACGATCACCTTTTATATCACTTTTTGTTACCAAACAAGTTAGGTTCAGATCTAACATTATTATGTAATGCTGTCACATATTTTAAATTCAGTGATTGTTTTAATCAGCCATATTCATGGAGTTAACTCCTTGTTACTTAAGTAACAAGTGTTTTACTAAACACGACCACTTAACTAAGTTTAGACATGTTTTTATTATGTTAATCCTCAAAATAACATCGTGAATAAGTTTACTTTCTAAAAACAACTAAGAACATAGACGCAGTTTTCAAATTCAACCTCAGTTTTCTTGAACTGCTAATAAATTTAATTATCTTCCTTATTAACCGCAATAATCATAACAGGAAAGTTTTGTAAACAAGCCTCAAACTAATAATATAATTTTCCTATGTCTTCAAGTCGTTTGAAACGGTTCAGAACTTCAAAAGTCCTCAACTGAAACTAAAAGGCACAATACAGGGTGAAACAAGTTGTAAACAATTGTGTGTTTCTTACTGTTTGACTTTAGTTTAAAAATATGGACATACTGCTACTGTTACACATGCTCTAAAAAGCATTCCTACAAGCTAGCTATTTACTATGCTCAATACGAGCATGCTTAAGAGCAGTTTACATTTGTTAGCAATAAGCATGCTAGTTTTAAGTATGCTTATATATTTAAGTATGAACTACTGATCTATACTAATGCATGCTCAATAAGCATGCTTTCGTGCTTGAAATGAACATGTGTAACAGTAGCACTATAACAAGCAAAACATATGCAAACATTAAAAAAAAATACTTAGCCTTATCGACACCCTAATTGCTATGCTATAGATCTTAAATTTTGTACTAAGATTATCATTCAAGCTTTGTTTAACCTTAGGGTGGCCATGGTTGGGACTTATTATCAATAAAGTATAATTGTTTGTTTCTAGAGTAAATGTGATGATTTTGCTATAAAACGAAAAATCTATTTACAAATGCTCCACCCAGTATAACAGTTGTAAGCTCCGTTGAGCGCGACGCTTTCCTGTGAAACGTTTCTTAAGACAAAACACGACGTTTAAATGTTTCTATGAAAGATACTTACACTGCTTATATGCTGTACATTCATCTATTGGTTTGTATATGAATAGTTCATTTAAATTGAACTTACTGTAAGTATATGAAGAATTGCTAGAGAAATTAATCATATTTGGGCTAAATTAATCATAATAATTCTCTTTAGCCTTAACCAACTGTTCGAATTGTCGGGTCCATCCATCTATAAGTAGACGTGTAGCTTTTAAAAAAATAATAAAATCAACAGACGATTACACCAACTACATGGCCTCAAAGTAAGCATATCTTATGTTATGAGATACCGTGTAGCGAAGTAGGGGAGAACCTAGAATATAAAATCCATAATATGAAATGTTAGAAATATTCATTTATTATTTACCAAACTACAAAACAAAAACTTTTTAACGTTTTTCATAACACAATAACTTTGATGAACCAGCTAATTCTTAAGCCCAATGAGCATTCAAATCATTATAACTTTTTACTATCAGACGAGAACAAACTCTATGTTAATCTCCGATATAAAAAACATTTTTAAAACATGTATAATCTGTGCCAGACAACCACGAAATAAATTAAAAAGAAATCTCAGCAGACAAAACCTTCAATTTCAAAACCCGCACGCCAATATTCGTTTAGGAGGTACGATGACACAGACAGGCGCACGTATAAACATGTCAAACTTGTTACATCCCTCTTCTGGTGATGCAAAAAATATAAGTTGTACGGTGCGTTACATATTAAAAAGCAACGATGCGACGTGAAGTCATTACTCTTCGTATAAAAAGGCTGTAAATCCTTTTCAAGTACATAATTGATGGACACCCCAATCAACTTGCAGTTTTGAAGTGAATTTTCACTCCCTAGAAAGTTTTTATCATAATTTTCAGTGTTTTTTTATTTTTAATTTACTTCACTGAACTATAATTTTATCTTGGGATATTTGTCTATTCAAATCCATTGTAACTTTAATATTTTGAATCAATCTAGGCTATAACAGCCACATGAATCATATTTTTGGCAATTCCTTAGTAATTTAAGACGTTTGGCTAAATTCGCAAATTTTAAGTCTTTTCTAATGTCAAATTAGGAGTATTCAAATTCAAAAGTTGCTAATAAAAGCTGATATTGAAGCTTCTGACTTTGATATAAAAGAAACTTATTGTAATGTTGAATATGGCCCATTATTGTGCTAAAAAAGCTTTACGCAGCACCTACATCAAACATATTTAAATAAAAAAAATATAAAATCTACTGTTTCTAATATTTGAATTCTGGAAAAATTCCATCAAAGTAAGAGTGTGCTGTACATCGTTTTCTTTATCGCAGGCATCTCAATTTGGACAGGCTGACTTTTTCATTAAATGTACGAACTTTTCTGATTGAATGTGTCCTGAGCGAATTCTAAAAGTTAATTTAATTAACCGTCTGCTAAATTATAAATCGATACCGAAAATTGAAGAAACTTGCATTGTAATATTTTATATAACCCGGGCGCCAGACTTAGCTTCAAAGATTTGCACAAATCTTTGACGACTTTGCAAAGCATTTGAACACATATTGACGTAACCTGCCAGACTTGCTTCGCAAACACTTTTCTCCACAGTATGCTAGTAGACAACAAACAAGATGGACAACGATTTTGTAGACTCAGTTAGCCTGTATTATTTGTGTGCATGTAATTATATTTTTTTTATTTGTTATTTTTCGGGTTCCATGTACATAGTTGCCCCTGTAACAACTCTACAAATTCCAGAACGCACTCACTGTCCCAGTCCATTATATCGCCGCATGCAGTGTAACATGCACACAACCGACCCGCTCAGCAATGCTCGAGCGAGCAACTGGACACTGAACAAGTGTGGCAAGCCACGCAAACATTTGAACACATTCAACTTTGAATGCTTTGATGTGTCGAAAAAGACCGACTCCGGATGGCAAAGTGCAAATCTTTGTGCAAACGTTGAATACATATCCAAAGTCCAGCGCCACACATAGCATTCAAACATTTGTTCAAACATTTGAAGCTACGTTTGGCACCGGCCTAATAATAATAAATATTTAATAAATAATACATATTTCTGACACTCACACAACATTATCTAGCCCAAATTAAGTTTCTTAAAGAACTTGTAATATACTAGACAACTGATATACTTAAGAATTATATAAACATACATATTGAATAAATAAATATTTTTTTGTAGAATAAACTTAAATAAACATATAAACATCCATGACTAAACTTGATGGCTAATATCTGTGTTCATCACACAAATATCCGACGCCGCCGGGATTCGAACCCAGAACCTCTGGCATAGAAAATTATAGTTTTCCCCTATAATCCTTTTTTTATAAGATTATGCGTCGCGTGTAAAAGAGGTTCAATATGATAATACGGGCTTTTCACCAGTGAATTGAATCTTACTTCTCATATGTTCTTGTTAAAGTGACAACAAGAAAGACAAACGGTTATCTATGTACATTACGGACTATTACGTCTAAAACAATGATCCGATTATTAACAAAAAAGGAAAGAATTTGAAAGTGAAAAGACTATTATCGTTGTATTCACAAAAGATAACAGAAAAGCATTAGTTTTATTATTGGGTTGTTTTCACAGACACACATTTTGGCGCGGAGCGATAAAGTAAGAGTCTTAACTCGTAGTAATAAAATCAAAGTTGATGTTAACTAAAGTTGTTGCTAGGCCATATGTCGAGATTTAACATATCGTAACAATTAAATTTAAATTATAATTAAATTTTGGCAGTGTTATGCTTATGACCGCAAAAGGAAACTACTATCTCCCTTAATTTATATTGCCTTAAGGGCGCTCCACACGGCTAAGATACTATAATATTTTATCTTAAAAATGTATATCAATACATAATAGGATTTCACAGAAGAAGATACTAATATATCGTAAGTTTTCGAGTTACAATTTGCCGCACAATTTTGCCCCAAACTTACGTACAAATCTCAATATGCTATAGTTACGTTTTGTATACTTAATTCCATTTTACCATGAAAACATCTTCAAAAAGGATTCGAAAATATTGAAATCCCCTTTTAATCAACTGTTTCGATAAAAAAATAAGTTGAGTAAAATTATTCAAAGACCCAAAAAACGTATTTTATAAGAAACGTAAACAAAATTAAAGCGATTCTCGTCAAAATATTCTTCATTATAAAAATTATATAAAAATTCCCAGACTGTCTCAAGAGGCCAGTCTTAGCTCAATTACATATTTTTATGAAATACTGACATTATTAATCAAGGACCATCAAGTTGAAAACAAACGAACTTTTAGGAGTGGGCTTTTCATACGATTTTAGCGTTTTTCTTTTTTATTTAATGTGATAATTTACAGCTAAATTTGACGCTCAATTAATTTAACAACAATGATAACTTACAAATAGTCTACAATACTACATAAATCAACTATGTAGCAAGCTAGGGAAGAACCTAGAATATAGTAGATAAAAACCGTATTTTTTTTCTTGTCAGTGTGGGAATCGAACCCACAACCTCATGATTAGAGAAGTAGTGTAGTACTTATAAGCCGAAAAATAATTCAATGCAGTAAAATGACAATTCCAGTGTGCCCACTTTAGGGAAGAAAAAGGATGCGGTTTAAGTAAACGAATTATTTTTATAATAAATAATTTCGTCAAGTTAGGAAAAAAATATTTTGATCCTAAAAATATTTTATACTTACATTTCTCATTCCTAGAGTGGGGATGCTTTACGCAACTTACCTAATTTTCTGTAACTTTGAAAAATTGCAAAAAATATTACTTTGACTGTGACCGTTTTAAAGCAATAAACATGTTTGGTAAATTTTTTTTTCATTTAAAATTACTCCAAAGATAAAGTACTCACCTCAAATTCACGTATTAAAACATTTCTTTAAAATTTCATGCTTAACGAATGAAAAAGTACCATTCAATTTCAATCATTCCCATTCAGTACCTTACACTACGAAGATTTTAACTGGTTACATTATTTTTGTTTGACACTTCGAACTGTCAGTTTACTGCATTGAATTATTTGCCAGGGCATAGATGGCTGCGTCACGGAGGCCGTGATTCTTGTAACGAAATTAAATCCGCAACTAAACTCCCAAAATTCATTTCAAAAATTCAAAATGAAAAATTCTCAAACAGAAAAAAAAACACTTTTAAAATAAAGCTTTTAATTTTTTTTTTTTTTTTTATAAGTGACTAAACCCGCGTTTGACCTCAATCTCACCTGATGGTAAGTGACGATGAGGTCGAAGATGAAAGCACACGGGTTTAGGAAGGAACTGGCTCTTTATACAATACTAGCTTTATCCCGCAACTTCGTATGCGCTTAACTACCTTTCTCGTGAAAATTTCAGAAACTATACAACCAGACACCCACTGCAAAGAACCTTTATACCAAGTATCACACCCATGCACTCAAGGAATAAGTTTTTTTCACACAAACTAAAAATCATATATTTCCCATGCCCGTGGGAATTTTGGGAATTTTTTTCGTAACACAACCAGTCACTCTTTGAAGAACCTTCATGCCAAGTATCACATCCGTACACTCAAGGAATAAGATTTTTCATACAAACCAAAAAGTCCAAACCCTTCCCGTGGGAATTTCGGGAATTCCCACCATAATACAAACAGACACTTATTGAGGAACCTTTATATCAAGTATCACATCCGTGCACTCAAGGGATGGGATTTTTTCATACAAACTAAAACATCATATATTTCCCGTTCCCGTGGGAATTTCATAATTCCTTTCATAACACAACCAGACACATATTGAAAAACCTTTACACCAAGTTTCACATCGGTGCACTCAAGGAATAAGATTTTTCATACAAACTAAAAAGTCCTATATTTCTCGTTCCCGTGGGAATTTCGGGAATTTTTTTTCGTAACACAACCAATCACTCTTTGAAAAACCTTCATGCCGAGTATCACATCCGTACACTCAAGGAATAAGATTTTTCATCCAAACTAAAAAGTCCCACCCCTTCCCGTGGGAATTTCGGGAATTCCTTCCATAATACAAACAGACACTTATTGAGGAACCTTTATATCAAGTATCACATCCGTGCACTCAAGGGATGGGATTTTTTCATACAAACTAAAACATCATATATTTCCCGTTCCCGTGGGAATTTCGGGAATTCCTTTCATAACACAACCAGACACATATTGAAAAACCTTTACACCAAGTTTCACATCGGTGCACTCAAGGAATAAGATTTTTCATACAAACTAAAAAGTCCTATATTTCCCGTTCCCGTGGGAATTTCGGAAATTTTTTTCGTAACACAACCAATCACTCTTTGAAGAACCTTCATGCCAAGTATCACATCCGTACACTCAAGGAATAAGATTATTCATACAAACTCAAAAGTCCAACCCCTTCCCGTGGGAATTTCGGGAATTCCTTCCGTAATATAAACAGACACTTATTGAGGAACCTTTATATCAAGTATCACATCCGTGCACTCAAGGGATGGGATTTTTTCATGCAAACTAAAACATCAAATATTTCCCGTTCCCGTGGGAATTTTGGGAATTCCTTTCATAACACAACCAGACACATATTGAAAAACCTTTACACCAAGTTTCACATCGGTGCACTCAATGAATAAGATTTTTCATACAAACTAAAAAGTCCTGTATTTCCCGTTCCCGTGGGAATTTCGGGAATTTCTTCTTTGGTGCATCCCTACATCCCTTAAAGAATGTATGTTCCAAATTTCAGCTCTCTACGCCCAGTAGTTACGGCTGTACGTTGTCTGTCAGTCACTCAGTCACTCAGTACCTCAGTCACTCAGTCACTCAGTCAGTAACGGAACAGTTTTATATATATTGATTGATTGCCGGAACACATTACCGCCGGAGCGGTAACATTTGGCGGCAGACTTTATATTAAGGGTTTTTTATGATATACGTCCACAAAAAATGTGTGAACATTTCATTTAATTTGCCTTTGCACTGCAAAAATATTGCACTGCAACATTTTTCTGAACACAATGAAGTTCAAATTCTAAACTTGCCTTTTTATATTTTATAGCAAGCTACCTAAAATAGATGAATACTAGTAGAGCTTGTATCAGGTTTTCGACGGCTATGATCGATGATTGCAATATACTTTGGAAACCCACTGTAAAGTAGTTCAATTCAACTATACTCTATATGTAGCCTTATACAGTATTTGCTTATTTCCAGAATGTAAACCTTTTTGGAAATTATACCCTCAAATATATGCAGATTGGGTAAAACTACAAACGAAAACGAGTTATTTCTGTAGTTTGGTTTCTTTGTTGAGTTTACCCAACTCATCCTTATTGTTGTGGTTAAAGGTCCAACTTTTTATTGTAAATCCTTGTCCTGTGATGTTATATATGATAATAAATAAATAAACAAAATCCCCAGACAATCACACCAACTACATGGCCCCAAAGTAAGCAAAGTAAGGATAGTGTTATGGGATACCATATAGCCAACTAGGGGGGAAACTAGAATATAAATACATAAATATATGATGATATGAAATTCTTGAGCAAACTGCGGCGCTTAAGAACCTTACAAGATAAAGTTTTCTTTTAATAAGTTACTTGCAGTTTCACGTGGTTTTACACTTATCTCGTGTGATTTTCTCGATAAAATATTATGTTGCTAAGATGTAGCCGAAGCTATTTAAGGTAAATAATGTACATTTACTTTTTTAATTCATCACCATCACCACAACGCTTTGTAACTCACCCACTGCAGGGTATGAGTCTCTCCCCTGGGTGACAAAGAGGTACCTATAGGCCATAATCCACCAAGCTGGCCAAGTGCTGGGTGGTGGATGTTAGAATTTGCAGGGCGCCGTAATGGCTTCTAACAAACCCTAACGACTACTGTATACAAGTATTATACAGCACCCGAGACCGACTGCTTAACGTTGCCGAAGCACGGAAGTCGCCGTGAGAAATGAATCGTCAGCGGTCACCCATCCAATACCGACCGCGCCGAATGTTGCTTTACCTGTGATATCGTATGATACCACGGCGCCACGACGTTTTTTTTTATTTATTGTTGATTAAACACACGTATGAACTCAATCTCACCTGATGCTAGTGATGATGGGGTCTAAAGTGATGATATCATACGTATTTAGGAATGAGGAGACTCTTCATAAAAAATTGCTGGAACTTTCACCATTGGAGCGGTAATATTTGGGGTAGTGGCAGTAGATTTTATACTTAGAGGTCAATCACTAGCCAAGCAGGGGTCTATTGGATTAGTCTTCTATTACAGCACGTATCTCCAGGCGCGGTAGGGCTATTCTGAACCGTCTCCACGTGGCTTATAATAGCGGCTCTCAGTGTAATTTTTTTATCGTAAACGGGTAATCCGATTTCAATGAGTTTTGTCTGTCGGGATAACTCGTAACGACTTTTGGTGGAAGTAAAAAATAGTCTTCAAGATATTAGTTTCCTTTGAGTTTTAAACTTTTATGTAGTTTTTATTATAACATGAGCTAACATGATTTAATGTATATTTTTTGTCTAAAATTATAAATTAAGGTCGTCATTTTATCGCCGCAAACATTTTAGCTCTGTTGATAGACATTAGTTATGAAAGCATAGTTTAAACTGACCATTTAATTCGTATAAATGAGGGTAATTCATTCTGTCCACACCTTTTAGTGTCACAGGGCGGGTTTAGACACCCTTTTAAATAAAACAATGGAACATGTGGTCAAATCTTATGTAGAGACAACAAATTGATATTAATGATTTTACTTATTTCAGCGTAATGGATTTAGAACTTGTCTGCATGTAGAGGTCATCATATTAGAGGTCACTAAGCAGAACTAATTTATTAAAGGCATTAAGGTCCAATATACGTCTAAATATACCTACTTTTAAAACAAAACTTAAGGACTTGTTGATATTAACACAGAAACAAATCAGCTGAAACTTGGTTGCTTGGGTCTTAGCGACGATAGGGAGCCCTTAGTATTTATATGTTTATTGACTTATATGTAGAAAAATCCTGGATGTACACTACCTATAATAATGATTATTTTCCTCATTCATTATTGTTGTTTTTTTTTCTTAATGGTAATTTATAGTCTCAATGTTATTTATTTTTATTAATTTATTTGACTCAATTATGCTATGCTTATTGTAATTTAACTGTGCTATTTACGACTATTGTGGTACTTATTCAATTGTATATTGACAATGTAAATTACATATATATATATCATTGAATACTACTATGCGTCTGTATAGTTACATGCGCCTCTGCGCAGACCTCACTGGCGGTAACTGAAAATCGGTGGTTTTCTTTAATACAAACGTCTCACAGAGTTATCGCCACTTTGATTAGCATAGGTACATTTCTACTTAAGTTTTTTTAATTTACTTTATGTCTATTTTGTGTTTTCTTGTTTTTTTTTTTTATTTTGTTTATCAATATGTATGTGTATTTGTGCTTGATTATATGTATGTGTGCTTGATGTGAATAAAATAAATATCTATCTGTCTATCTAAGGTATTTATTAGTGTCTCAATCCTATCCATTATACAGTGCGTTATTTCCAGATTTTGGATTTCCGAAGCAATTGGGTTCCTCACAAGACCCTCAAAACATGGACAAACGATTTGGCCTTAGTTGCTGCTGAACTAAACGCCAATGGCCTCAAAAGATCCTGATTCGTTTTACCTCAATCTCACCTGATGGTAAGTAAAGATAAGGTAGAAGATGACAGCACACGGGCTAAGGAAAGAACTGGCTCTTCATAAAATATAGCCGGACCACATCTAAGTCGCAACAGTAACATTTGACGGCAGCTTTTCTAAAAGTGGTCGCTAGCCAGTCGGACTCTGACGGGATCCTACCACCAAGCTGTTGGATTGCTAGCACCAAATATCTTTATCATGAGGAAAGGCTTTGATATGAAATTATTCTCCATAAGGATCTATAAGGTCATATAAAGAGAAAGGGGCGAGAATCGTGATTAGAAAAGTCACGAGCAAAACAAAATTAAGCTGGATCTGAGCTACGAAACATAAGGGAATGGGCAGGAATAGCGAGTGCTGTTAAACGTTTTCACCTCGCCAGAGGCAAAAATACCTATGACGAAATTACAGGCTCACCTTCTTTAGTCGAAAAGGCACTATAAGAAGAAGATAGTAGCGACGTGAGAAGCAATTAGTAAACAACCTGAAAACTGTAGCAACCAGTTCAGAAATGCCTATGAGCTTACATCCGTCTTTCCAATTTTAATAAACAGTTGTATGGACTGAGACGAACGGAATCCGTACAATATTGGATGATAGGTAAAAATGATAGTCAGTAACGGCGTCTATAATTAACACTTAAGGAGTGACACAATTAAAGTTAAACTGATACAAAAAAAATTATAGAACTAGATTTAAATGATAGAGGATTAATAGCTAACACAACTTGTGTAATACGCCGCGGACACAATATCTTGTGCACTAAACTAGAAACGCCCGACCGTATATTCCATATAATCTTAAAGCTTGCATTGATCTTAAGATATATATAAGAATATGCTGTCAAATCTCCACTCTTATTCGTCAAAATATCTATTTTTAAGTAGGGTTTATGTCTGAGCTTTGAGACGGGCTGTAAGCGGGTTGTGGGAAGGATCACATCAAATAACAGGAAGCTTCTTGAGCTTATAAATAAATAAATATTTCATGCCACGTTACGTAGCATAAACACAGTTTTTTTAAACTTGTGTTTATAACAAATTAATACGCTTTATATACACTTGACGTACATGTTAATACAAAAACTCTAAGTTCCTAAACAAAGATATAAAAATAATAACCTATAAAGAACTTGGATTTTTACTTCATTGTAAAAGAAAGAAAATACATACATACATACATACATAACCTCACGCCTGTCTCCCCTTGGGGTAGGCAGAGACAAGGGAACACCAATTGCTGCGATCCAAACATACCTCTTTCGCTTCTTCCACGTTCATCAATCTTTTCATACATGATCGCCGGTTACGGGTACTTTTGACTAGGCCCTTTTTCAAAATGTCGCCAATTTGATCGGCATACGTTCGAAAGAAAGAAAAGTAAAACGGTATTCTAGATAATGGATAAATAAACGTCCATATCAAATATGTAAATATTAGAAAATAAACTTTAATAATCGCTGATTATTTGTGTCCATCACTTCAATATTCACCCCATTGGTATTCAATCCCACGACATCTTGCAAAGAACGTAATATTTTATTATATTCTATTTCATTTATCGATAGCTCTTTCTATGCTGTGTTGCCACTTATCAGAAAATCCTATTTTATTTTATTTTGGTTGCCGGTTTTCATAAAAAACAAAGTTCGAGGCTTTCTTAGTACCGTAAGAGTAGCTACGCACTACATGCGATTCTTATTCGATCTGAATCCGTGAAATGAAGATCCAGAGGCGTAGCCCTAGAACTATATCAATGGAAATAATAATAATATAATTCTTTATTGTACACCAACAGAAAAAGTATCATTACAAAAATTACAATATGTTTTCATATTTGTACAAAGGCGGCCTTATCGCTGTAGAGCGATTTCTGCCATGCAACCAAGTTGTGATAGGATTAGGAAGTGGAAATTAGAATGGGCGTTGGGACAAAGTTTAGAAATGTTATGGTAGTTAACTATATTAATGGTAATGGTAGTTTTATATCCGGTATCCGTCATTCATACAAGATTCTTATTTTGTCGGATTCAGATCGGAATAAAATCGGAAAGTGCGTAACTGTAGTGCGTAACTGCTCTTATGACATAGAACCTAAAATAACTACATTTAAAACTGCGCTATTTAGAATTTAGGGTCACCATAGGGTCAATAATATTTTAATAGCAGATTAAGACTGATGAGTGGGTATGACCCACGAAAAATAAAATATTTTTTGAAAATATTTTTCATAAATTATATTCAAATTCAAATTCAAATATTCTTTATTTCGTAAGTATTTAAATACATTTGAAATAAGTCAAACAATTTACAAATTGAACTGAATCTACCACCACTTCGGAAAGTCGATCTGTTGAGAAGAAGTGGCAAGAAACTCAACAGCAATCATCTTTTAAAAATAAGAGAAAAATAATACATAGTAACAATTTACAGCCAGGGAATCCCAACTTCTTGCATCCGGATATCTTAAAGTAAAACTTTTCACATAACACTTAACCTTAAATCTATCGAAGGGTTAATAGGTTAATCTTAAATATTTTAGGATTTTATTATAAAATGATATAGTTTCAAAATTCTTCTAAGTGATAAAAATTTAAGTTTGATCTGTAGTTTATGACTACACAAGAAGTAATAAAAACATGTCCATCTAATTGGGTATAGTCATAAAATCTAGATTGATATTAAATTTTACTCACAGAGAACAATTTTGTAATTTTAATTTATGAAAAATATTGAAAAAAAATATTATTTTTTTTCGAAATTCAGACCCTCTCATCATACTTAATCTGCTATTAAAATATAATTGACTATTATATGCGGACCCCCTGTATACGTCTGTATCAGTTTCCTAGTAAGCATCTATATAACATTTCCTTCAAATACATTCATCTCATAAAATATGGACGTAGCTATTATAGGGATCCGGAAACTAATAATCCTGAGATAGACCGAACAAGGGGTCCATTTACAGACAAATTTATTCAAATGGACGCAATGGGTCGCAAATCTGAGAACAAATAGACTATAATAAGTTAGAATAGACCGTAACTGGTACGACATAAATTAATGGAACTGCTCTAAATATATATACTCTACAGTTACATACGTTGTAAAACATGTAAAATAAAAAAGGATTTTCATATCAGCGCTCGAAATTTAAAATAAAATAAAAAATCTATTAAATGTCACAACTAAATGTGTGTTGACGCCAAATTTCACAGTTATCACTTTACCGAGATAGCCGCTATGAGTTGTCAAAGTTCGCGCGTCTCTATTGAAAAACTCTGTATTAATAAAACGACACACAAACAAAGGCATAAATTAACCTTTAGACGACCACTATGGCGTTGGGGTAAACCTATCTGCCTCAGACGCCAGTGGTTGCGGGTTCGATCCCCGCACGGAACCAGAAAAAAAAAAATGTTCCGTGTCTGGGTGTTTATCTATTTATGTATTTATATTCTAGGTTTCCCCCCTAGTTCGCTATATGGTATCCCATAACACAAGCTATGCTTACTTTGGGGCCATGTAGTTGGTGTGATTGTCTGGGGATTTTATTATTCCCCAGAGAACAAAGAGGAACAAAGAGGAGCAACAAAAAATATATCAACGCAAGTTGGTTTGAAGAATAAAATTCTTAAGCTTTCCAAGCTGGGACTTGTATCAAGGACCAATCATATAGCGCAGGCAAACACTCGATTTAACACGTTTTTACATACATACATACATAACTTGTATCCCGTATAGGGTAGGCAGAACACCAAAGGTAATAAAACCATCTGATGTCACGTTTGACAAATTGGGAGGCATTATAATAGTGGAGAGAGACTATTGCAGTGACAGGGGGTCAGCCTATCGCCCACAAAAAAGTCTCCCATAACACCTCGGTCCCTTAACTGACTTTTACAGTATACCCGGGAAGAGAAGCAGCTGGCACATTCTATGTTTTTCTTTCGCTCCCAGTCCAGCATAGAAGCTACATACATACCTGCATACATTTTCCCTATGAAGTAAAATGAAGGAGCAACCTTCACCAAATTCGTTTTACCTTAAATTTATTTTTCTTTAATAAAACAATAAGTTAATTAAAATGAAATAGATCATGAATTGGTTATGCGATAACCACTTACAAGTCGCCACATGCAAAAAACATAACTTAGTGATCAAAGAAAATTCATCTATAAACCTTAAGTTATACAATACACAAGTTATTTTAAGTAGTGTTTGTTCCATTACGGCATTGCCTGACTGACCAGTAATCTTGCTTGTGGCGCTCGCAGGTTATTCGTACAGGTCATCATCATCATCATCATCATCACAACTCTTTGTAATGAGCCCACTGCAGGGCATGAGTCTCTCCCCTGGGTGAAGATGGGGTTTAGGCCATAATCCACCAAGCTGGCCCAGTGCTGGGTGCTACTGACCCTGAACGAACCCCTGAAACCCTAACGACTACTGTATACAATTGTACAGCACCCGGGACCGACTGCTTAACGTGCCCTCCGAAGCACGGAAGTCGTCGTCAGAAATGAATGGTCGGCGGTCACCCATCCAAGTACCGACCGCGCCGAACGTTGCTTAACCTGTGATATCGTATGATACACACAGTAACCACGACGCCACGACGACTTCGTACCAAATTAAAATTAAAATTAATTCTATTCTACACACACGATAACACTATGTCGTGATTTTTAAGTGTTCATTCAAGATTTGGCTAAAATTCGCCGTACCGGGTAGGCGTTTCTTAGAACAATAAATGTCTTCAACCTTGAGGGAATTTAAAAGGGAATACCTTCCAACAGGAGTCACTAGGATTAACCGCCAACAAATTCCGCTAATCCGGGTACAAAGGCTTTCATAACCGAGCTGTTTTAGTATTTTTGACTGTATTATTTTTAGCATCGGAAACTTTTTTGGTACCCCGTTCGCTTTTCGATCAACGTCCGAAATGTGGAGTTTTCCAATTCGTTAGTAAGTTTTGTATGATTATTTTGACAATTATAAATAAATTTTTGTGCTTCTTATTTAATTTGATAGAAAATATTTCAAAAATGATTGAAATATTTTACACAAACTCCTTCAAAATCAATAGAGCATTTTCAGAAAAAAAAAATGAAAAACAAAATATAAGTATGACCTTTCACATCCGCAAAGATTTGGTCGCTTTTTTTAAATTGTTTTTCAACTCAAATCATCCTGCTAACATTCATAAATATAAATATTTATTTGAATATAATATTGTCTTAAGTTTTCGCGATTCATACTATTAAATAAAACACTTTTTAACCGGATTTATCGCGTATATTTACATTTTAAATTTTGACTCGCTCACTGGTCGCTCAGTCGCTCGTGACCACGGGGTCTGCAAAGACACCGAAACGTTGAGTCAAAATTTAAAATGTAAATATACGCGATAAATCCGGTTAAAAAGTGTTTTTTTTAATATTTGAATATAAGTTGAATGCTTGTAAAATAAAATTTGACACTCAAGTAAAGGCTAGGCTTATAAAATCACTTCGAATTAGTATGTGTATTGTGATTCTATAGTAGAGAGAGTATGTTGAATGTGGGTGAAGCTTCTAAAACAGTTGATGCTATTTATTTGTACAATAGATGAAATATCCGTTGGATTATATGAATTCCGTAGATTTTACTTATAATTAACTAGTTGCCTGCGACTTCGTACGCGCGTGAACATTATTTATGCTTAGCACAGCCTGCCACTCATTGAAGAACTTTTATGCCAAGTATCACATCCATGCACTCAAGGATAGAGAATATATTTTTCATAAAAATTGAAAAGTTTAATACTTCCCGTTCCGTGAGAATTTTGAGAATTCCTTCCATAATACAAATGGACACCCATTGAAGAATCTTTATATCAAGTATCACATCTGCGCACTCAAGGAATAAGGTTTTTCATACAAAGTATACAATCATATACTTTCCGTTTCCGTGGGATTTTAGGAAATCACTTTTATTTCTCAGCCAGTCACTCATTGAAGAACCTTTATACCAAATATCACATCCGTGCACTCAAGGAATAAGATATTTCATACAAACTAAAAATTCCAACCCGTGGGAATTACGGGAATTGAAACAGACACCTATTGAAGAACCTTTATACCGAGCATCACATTCGTGCACTCAAGGAATAAAATTCTTTCATACAAACTAAAAAATCATTTAATTCACGTTTCCGTGGGTATGTCTGGATTTTCTTGCACAACACAACCAGTTACTTTTTGAAGAACTTTTATGCCAAGTATCACATCTGTGCACTCAAGGAATACATTTTTATTCAAACTAAAAAGTCCAACCCGTTTCCCTGGGAATTTTGGGAATTCCTTCCATAATACAAATGGACACCCATTGAAGAACCTTTACCACCAAGTATCACATCCGTGCACTTAAGGAATAAGTTTTTTTCATACGAACTAAAACATCAGATATTTCCCGACCCCGTGAGAATTTCTGAAAAACCTTTCATATCACAACCAGTCACTTTTTGAAGAACCTTTATGCAAAGTATCATATCCGTTAAGTTTGAATCTAAATGATGCAATAGCGTTACTTCCTATGTAATTTTTTTTTATTATGTATATAAGATAGTTTATAAATTGTTATTCTTTATTTAATGTTATTTAAGATTTTATAATTTTCCATTATAATAAGTTTAAGTTGTGTAAGACACTCAGTTAATTTGTTGCACTTTACTGTAGCATTAGGCCTCCTGCAATGATAGATATAAGTGTTTTGATGTAATAATAAATAATAATAAAATAAATAAATCTTTTTTTCCTTTCTCACACCCCATCTTAATCCTAATTCAAGGCTCTCACTCTGACTACGAGCGAGGCACGTTGCTGTAAAAAATATGGTCACGTAAAACATCGTGAGCTTCAAAATATAAATAAACTATTTGGAACTTTTCCATGAAAAAGTGCTGTTATCAAAGAATAACACTTAGTACGTTATGAAATCTTCATTTTAAACTTGAAGAACTCAGTTGTTGTATACGGTATACATAAAGGTTTCCTGCTGATCACCAACTAGCAGAGGACTGAATTTAGTCGGATTATAACAATTGAATGTACTATCGAAGACATCTCCGCCTGACCACCACTAAGTTCATTTTTGCTTGCATGCAAAAAATAGAATAGATAGTAAAACAGTTCAGCGCCGCAGTAATGTTTATGCGACATGCAAGCTTGTATCCTTTATCAGGTAGGCAAAACACCAGGGCTTTTAAAACTTTTAAACCATCTGTTATTACGTTTGACAAATTTGGAGGTATTAATAATAATGGGAGAGGCTATTGCAATGAAGAGTGTCAGCCTATCGCCTACCGAAATTCCAATAAAACCTTTGTTCCTTAACTGACTTTTACAGTTTGCTCGGGAAGACCAGCAGTTGGTACATTCTATGTTTTCTTTTTGCTCCCAGTCCATCATGGAAGCAGCAAAATTGAATGTTAGTTCAATATTGTTTTTTTTTCATTCGTTTTTATGACACAAAAAGGTCAAAGCTAAAGAGGTTGCACCAAAATACGATACCCTTAATTAATCTCTCAAGCAATTTATCCGTTACACTACTTCGTTCTAAAAACTCGAGTTTTATGGAGAGTTCGAGACCCAAGTTGTATAATGAAGAAAGTTTCATGCTGGTTTATTTTTGGATAGACGGAGCTTTTCAAACTCTTAAAGTATTATTGCAAGACCGCTAGATGCAACGCCCTTTCCAAACTATCTTTAGGTTTTTGATATCATCGACTTATCCTGTATTTGACCTTAATTTAGTTATTAGATATGCTAAAGCATCGTTCAACAAATATATTTCAGAGTAAGATATAAACTATGAATTATAGAACACCTTTTTTCCCGATTTACAGGGTGACTGGTGGCAAATTTAAGATACTGAAGGAGAGCACTCTGTACTCGATTCTGATCATTATCATGTAATCAAAGAAGATACTTTATTTTGCACTAAACTTCCCTATTAGGAAATACTACTATGTTACTATTCACTTTACATACATCTGAGTCGATCGCGGCACGTGACCTGGCACGCGTTCGCTGCCATCGCTAGCGTAACCATGCGTTGCGTAATCAATTCTTTAACTTTCAGTTAAGTTTACTCAGTAAATAATTAATATTTATTTTTTATGATATTTTTTCTCTTCATGTATGATCTCAAACTATCACGTCCTTGAGTTTCGAAAGTGACCTACCAGCCACCCTGCATAGCGTAATTTTGCATTTGTTTAACTCGACTTTTTGGTGTCCTTGCAGACCCCGTAGATCACGAGCGACTATAAAATATAATTATTGATAAATCCAGTTAAAAGTGTTTTATTTAGTGTTGGATTATAAAATGTTAAAATTTAAGGTAACATTATTAGGTTATCTTAGACAATAATAAGATATCCTTACGGCCACGTACTGTTTAAGCAAAACATACAATTTGTTTTTATTGGAGCTGCAAGGAGTTCAAAACAAAAATAATTAAACAAATCTGTAATAAGAAAAATATATAAAGTTCTTTGTAGTTCGGCTTACATTATTTTATAATAATATGTGCTTGCGCTGTTACACACGTTACGTTGGGAAAACGCGCGGAACACGTACAATTTTGAGAAAATATCTCCCTTCAGTTCTTCCATTCCTCTCTATTTTTAGCTGTTTTTTGTAGTCTTCATACAAATGTTTCCATCTGAAAGGTATCCTATAAACACGATTGACCTGCCCTACATGAGTTGGCCGTTCATATTCAATGATTGGCGTGATATCCGGACTACAGGCGAGGTCACGAACAAAGCAATGTAGTGACAGTATGTTTTTCTTTCAATTTTTTTTTTATTTTGTAAAAGCAAAACTAGTATTCAGAGCATTTTATGAAGGTTTCTTTTGCATTATGTATCTGAAAAATGAAGTTAATGAATGGAAAAAAATACTTTAATGAATTAATAAATAAAAATACGTGTTAAATAGGACTAAATAGAGGGTGCATTCGTCGCCACAGAATATAGGTAATTGAATAAACTGTCTTAAGTATTCACAATTTTATTCATAACTAGCTGTTGCACGCGGTTTTACCGGCGCAATTTCGATTCCCGCGGGATTTTCGGGATAAAAAGTAGCCTATACGGATTCGGAAGAGTCCCTCTAAGTAATGGTTAAAGAAATTTTGAAATCGGTCCAGTAGTTTTTGAGCCTATTCAATACAAACATACAAAAATACAAAGGTTTCTTCTTTATAATATTAATATAGATTTAAAATAAAACACATTTTAACGGTTTTTATTTTGTATAAGTATTTTATATTTTAACACGAAGTTTCGGTGGTTTTGCAGACCCAGTGGTCACGAGCGACTCAGTATAATGATAAAGATACATTATACAAATATAAAAAGATTGTTTTATTTTAAATTGAAATTGAGTTATTGTTTTTGCATTTAAAATGCTTAATTACTCTTTAATAAATACGGACTAATACGAGTGACCCCGCTTTGTGGTAGAACACCGATAGGGTCCGCCAAACATTTATTTCTGCAAACTTTAAAAAAAATATGATTTCATATTTTAAAAAATGCAGAAGGACCAAGTGTATAACATGACCTCCATTAATACTTTTTTTTTAATGTAATAATAACAAACAAACAAACAAACAAACATTTTTATTTATTTTCATATTCTGCACATTTTTACAATCTTAACCTAAAAAATATAATATTAAGGAATACAATTGTCTAAGTGCAAATGCAAGTTATGAATTTTACACTAACTTATTACTGCTAACAGGTTTTCTGTCTTTTCATAAGACATGTTTTGTAACGCCTCTTGAACATTTTTTTTCATTTCATTCAATTTAAATATAAATAGTATAAATTTAGTTTTGAATTAACCCTATATATATATAATTACCCTATTAAAATCTGGTACATAAAGCATGTTTGATATCTATATTAGTCCGGTAAGCTATATCTTTCCTTCTTTTGTTATTAATTTCGGGGTTGAAAGGAAGTGCGGTGTGCTGCTTTAGGACTGTGTGCATTATAAATAATTGTCTAACTGTTAGTACACCACAAGCTTTGTAAAGGAGGTGCGTTGGAAATATAAAAGGACGGAAGGTTGAGACTTTTAATACCGCTTTTAATAAAAAGAAAAGACATAACACATAGGTTCTAAACGATGTATTTTATCAAAAATCAGTAAATAACTGCAAAATTAACATAATAAAACAATACACAAATTGTTACCGATATTTCTTTCCAAGACTTTCGTATTATTGATAAAACTTTTCATAATAACGGCCGAGAACTGAAATATAGGTTTTTGAAATTATACGGGGTGTAAGATTATTCGTAAACACTAATATGTGTTTCTTGCTGTTTAACTGCAGTTCAATCTGGTTCTGACAAATGGCAAAAATTTGCAAACATTGTTTGATAATTCGTTAATCAATATTTCTTTAGTTTAGTTTGTCTCATGGTTACCCTAATTTTTACGTTGAGCTGTCATAGACCCATAACATTTTTACAGATTTATTAAAATTTTATGATATAGCTTATTTTTATTTAATGATTAAATAAATTTTAATTGCTTTTTTTACTAGCTACTTCGCGGGGTATAACTCGAGATAAAAAGTAGCTTATGTTGTAATTCAGACAGTATACTATCACTATGCCAAATATTATTTAAATCCATAAAGCCATGCTGTTTTCACATTTATATTAATATAAAATATAAAAGGATAGGAAGTTTGTCTTCCATTCCACTTGATGGCGAGTGCGCATAAAGACTACACGTCCAACCACGAGAAACCTCTTAAAGTAACAGTACTTCAGTGGTCAGGAAAAACAGACGAAGGCAGATCGTTCCACACTTTGGCAATCTGTACCGTATTAGTAAGATTTGCCTTATAACACTGCCTTAGAAACTATAGATTCTGTTTCCGGCTTATGTTTCATGCAGCTCTAGCCTTTAGTACTTATATTCATCTATGGCTCTAGCCCCGTTTTACCCTTTGGGTACGGAACTCAATACGAAACCCAATACGGGTCAAACTGAGGCAGATAGCCCCATCGTCCCTGCAGCGGTCGTTGAATGTATGACGTTCGTCAATAATTAATGATGTTCGTCAGCACGGATGCAAATAACTATTAGTTAACCGCTGTACTGTCGGTTTCTATTTGTTAGTTGTTTATTTTGAAGGTAAGTGATGACGTGTCAAATATAGAACACATAAATAAATAAAATTAAATATCTTTTTCATTCACACAACATTTTCTAACCCAAATTAAGTTTCTTAAAGTACTTGTGTTATGGATACTAGTTAACTGCAGGGCTATTCTCCTTGACAACAGCGTCGAGTTCATCGATGCAACAGCGACGAGTGGCATAATTTGTTATTCACTTAAATCATAAAACGTCACCAGCTCTCGTCGCTGATGACGGCGTGAGTAGAAAGTGTTATTCGTCAAACTGTTTGACAATTTTTTAGGTTATGGTATTCTGCTAAATGTAAAATCTGTGAGCTCAACGATGAAATCTGTGCCATCTCGTCGTCGAGCAGAGCGCTGTTATTTTTACCCACGACGGAACGGAGACGGTATATGCGTTTGGGGTGAGAGGGTGTGTAAACCAATGTTACCATTTATCTCCAGAACCACTGGTCCGATTTTAATGCGGTTTTCAGTAATCGCTTTGGATTTGATTGGTGCATGTTCCTAGATAGGTGTAGCGGTAACAACTCACCAGGGGGCGCTGCAGTAAACATTTGTTTGTAAATGCCAATGTTACCGTTTATCTGCAAAACCAATGGTCCGATTTAAATGCTGTTTTTAGTGATCGCTTTGGATTTGATTAGCGCATGTTCTGAGATAATTGTTACGGTAACAACTCACCAGGGGGCGCTGCAGTAAATATTTGTTTGCAAACCATTGGTCCGATTTGAATGCCGTTTTCAATTATCGCTTTGGATTTGATTGGTATAATGTTATATGATATCGAGTTACGTTACAACAAAACCCCAGCACAGTTGAGCCACCAGCAAAGTTGAGTTGTAAATACTTATAGCTACGCGAATAGTCCTGCTGATATACATAGTTTATATAGGTATATAACTACATATTTTTAGTTAGAAAATTAACTTTATAAATATACATGGCTTGACGGATCATATCTCTGTTTATCACACATGTAATATATGTTACCACTACACCAGCCGGTCTTTTATAAAGTCCCCTTGGATTCTATTTGGGTTTTAGTTTGCTTTTTTTTGGTAGAATCTTTTGAAATTGTTGAAATGAATATTTTCATTGACTCCGTTTACAAAAACATGTTATCTCGTCTTGTTGATAATATTGTCAAAAGTATCATCACACAACAGACAGCTTTCTAGCCATTAAGTAAAGAAATAGCTTGGGTTGTAGGTAGACTACTTAAGTTATAGTTAAATAATCAAACTTCTATTTTATTTAAATATAAAAATAACCGACATAGCTCACCGGATCAGCACGCTAAAGTGGCAGTGGGCTGGTCATATACAGGGTTATTGGTAATTAGACCGGATCCTTTTTAGGGGTGGTAGAGGATGTCATTTGCAACAATTTGACTATACATTGTGATATCCGGAAATGGCTCATTTTTTTTATATTATTTTTTTTAATTTTTTTTTAGGATATCCAGTTTTCCTACTTAAAAATTCAATAAAAAAAAAAGTAATAAACCGATTTCAATTCTGTTTGCAGTTTTAGAGAGACCTTGTTACAGCTCTTAATAATAAATAACAATATCATACTAATGTGGACCCATCCAGAAACTTGAGGCTGTTTCATAAAAAAATAATAATATTTTTTATAAAATTGTTTGCAAAAACAATTATTATCTCCACAAAAACGCTAGTAAATTCAGTCTGCATTTTATTTAAAAAACATGTACAGTTTGTGTGCTATCCAACGAGGTAAAAAAGTTGGTGGTTTATTACACAGTTGCAGAAATAATGCGATAACAAAAGACTTAGGTAGAGACATTCCGAGAAAGGGTTTTAGACTAAGGTATCCATGTTGAATGCGCCGTCTCGCTCTTGCTTGTGTTTGTTGCACGAACAATGTGAACCCAGTTTGCTCAGGCACTTCGTACTGTTTAGACGCTCTTTTCAACCCTTTATCACGATAAAACTTCGACCTTGCTAACGTTATTGGACTTGTGTAACTTCTTTTTCTGTGATTCGGCTAGTGAACTGGACTCTGTGATTGATTGCTTACCCGACGACTTGGCTTATACTAAAGGACCTGATCATGGCTGCGGAGCCCCGCGACCACCTACCTCGTGTTCGAGAGTTCACAAACGAAGAGTATGCGGACATACTCTTTTGCTATGGTTTTGCCAATGGCGTCAGTACACATGCTCGAATGGAATATCAGTCTCGATTTCCAGAGCGCCGTTTACCCCATATGAGTGTGTTTGACGGAGTTTACCGGCGAGTACGAGAAACTGGTCGTGTTCAAAGACGACAAAGCGATGCTGGACGACCTCGTATTTATCAATCGGAGGAAGAGGAACAGATAATTCGCATGTTTGAGCAAGATCCGACGACCTCAACAAACGTCATTGCACGACGTCTTGGCATGTCGCAATGGAAAATATGGAACACAATGCACGGGTCAAGACTCTACCCGTATCATTTGACTCCGGTACAAGTTATACAAGACGGAGATCCTGCACGTAGAGTCGAATTTTGCAGATTCATGTTGAATACAGACATGGAAGATGCCAATTTTTTATTAAAAATTTTATGGATCGACGAGTCCAAATTCGATCAAGATGGATTAACGAATTACCATAATATTCATTATTGGGCCCCAAAAGAAGACGGTAACCCAAACAAGAAAAGATTAAAAGGATCACAAAGAAGGTTTTCCCTTAATGTGTGGATGGGCATTATTAAGGATGAATTGATCGGCCCTTTTTTCCTGCCCAACAACCTCAATGGAGAAGCATATGAAGTTTTTTTGCGAAACGAACTTTATGAGTTACTCAGTCATGTACCTCTTGAAACCCGAAGGAACATGATTTACCAGCATGATGGTTGCCCCGCACATTTTAGTTTAAGCGTCCGTGAGTGGCTAAATCGTCAGTTTCCCAATAAGTGGATTGGCAGAGGAGGACCCATTCCGTGGCCGGCCAGGAGTCCCGACTTGACTCCTGTCGACTACTACGTATGGGGTCACATGAAAAGCTTGGTGTACGACGAGACTCCTGGACCTGTGGCAACCATCGAAGAATTAAAACAGCGCATAATAAATGCAGCAGAAAAAATTAAAATGAACTTAAAGACAAGTGTCGTTAAAAGTAATTTACGCAAACGTATGCGTCTCTGCATTCAAAATAGGGGCTCACATTTTGAGAATGTACTGTAAAAATCATAAATACACAATAATTACAAAATCATAATCTTTTATTTCTTCAAAATAAATTAAGTTACATTAAGAAAATATTTCTTCCATAACTACTTCTCATGGATACCGTCTAAAACCCTTTCTCGGAATGTCTCTACCTGAGTCTTTTGTAATCGCATTATTTCTGCAACTGTGTAATAAAGCACCAACTTTTTAACCTCGTTGGATAGCTAACAAAGTGTAGATGTTTTTTAAATAAAATGCAGACGGAATTTACTAGCGTTTTTGTGGAGAAAATAATTGTTTTTGTAAACAATGTTATAAAAATAATTTAAAAAATTTTATGAAACAGCCTCTAGTTTCTGGATGGGTCCACATTAGTATGATATTGTTATTTATTATTAAGAGCTGTAACAAGGTCTCTCTAAAACTGCAAACAGAATTGAAATCGGTTTATTACTTTTTTTTTATTGAATTTTTAAGTAGGAAAACTGGATATCCTAAAAAAAATTAAAAAAAAATAATATAAAAAAAATGAGCCATTTCCGGATATCACAATGTATAGTCAAATTGTTGCAAATGACATCCTCTACCACCCCTAAAAAGGATCCGGTCTAATTACCAATAACCCTGTATGTCGAAGAACTGACAATCGTTGGGGTCCAAAGGTTCTCGAATGGAGGCCACGTCAAGGCAAGCGTAGTGTGGGACGCCCCCCGGCACGTTGGGAAGACGATTTGCGGAAGACGGCTGGCAGGGACTGGATGCGCAGCGCTAGAGACCGAATTCGGTGGCGCGCGTTGGGAGAGGCCTACGTCCAGCAGTGGACTAGCGCGGGCTGAGATGATGATGATGATGATGATGACACAATATCATACATTATACACCTAGACCAATGCAAACAAATATGTTACGCACACAAATATTTCCACTGTACGGGAATCGAACCAACGACCACCGGCGTCTTAGCCGCTACAAATGGGACGGCAGCGAAAGCGATAGCAAGTGCGACAGCGGCGAGGGCAGCGATTCCCGCGACACGATAGAAAGTATTGAGTTTGTATGCAACCGCGACAAATCGCTCGCAAATCGCTAGCAATCGAGAACAGCCCAGATTCCCCGAGTCGCTGCCCGCGCCGTCCAGTTTGCAGCCTAAGGTAGATAGTTACCCCATCGCCAAAGTGGTCGTATTAATATATTCTGCAGTTCCGAGGTTTACCTTTAATATACAGACACGCTTGGTTATTTTCGACATTTCAATCTCTAATTTTAAGTTTCTCTAAGGGTGTTACCCCCCAATCGACGTACGAATGGAACAGTAAATATATTAAATATTTCTGACACTCACACATTATCTAGCCCAAATTAAGTTTCTTAAAGAACTTGTGTTATGGATACTTGTTATCTATACTTAAGAAATATATAAACATAGGTACATATTGAATAAATACATATTTTTTATTAGAATAAACTTAAATAAACATATAAACATCCATGACTTGACGACTAATATCTGTGTTCATCACACAAATATCCGTCGCCGCCGGGATTCGAACCCAGGACCTCTGGCATAGAAGGCAATGTATGTTACCGCTACACCAGCCGGTCGTCAACAGTTGACGTCGTTTGACAGTTTTTTCTAGGCCATAAAACCAATCGACCTCGACCGACGACCGACGACAATTGGTGTATCACCCTAATGTCAAACTTAGAAGCTTCAAAAACAGTTTTTGTTCCTACCAGCATGAAGGTCCTCCTATAGAATCTAATATATAAAATGCTGGACTGGGAGTGAAAGAAAAACATAGAATGTGCCAGCTGCTTCTCTTCCCGGGCATACTGTAAAAGTCGGTTAAGGGACAGAGGTTTTATTGGCATTTTTGTGAGCGATAGGCTGACCCCCTGTCACTGCAATAGCCTCTCGCAATCATTATAATACCTCATTAGTCAAACGTGACATCAGTTGGTCTTATAACCTCTGATGTTCTGCCTACCCCATTAGGGATACAGGCGTGAAGTTATGTATGTGTGTATGTATGTAAATAAAATTCTCGTGTCACAGTTTTCGTTGCCATACTCCTCCGAAACGGCTTGACCGATTTTGATGAAATTTTTTGTGCTTATCCGGTATCTATGAGAATCGGCCAACATCTATTTTTTTTTATTTATATGACAAAACAACGTTTGCCAGGTCAGCTAGTAAATAAATAAAAAATAAAATCCCCAGACAATCACACCAACTACATGGCCCCAAAGTAAGCATAGCTACTGTTATGGGATACCATGTAGCGAAGTAGGGGGGAACCTAGAATATAAATACATAAATAGATAAACACCCAGACACGAAACATTTTTTTTTTCTTGTTCCGTGCGGGAATCGAACCCGCAACCACCGGCATCTGAGGCAGACAGGTTTGCCCCTTCGCCAAAGTGGTCGTCATATCCTCTAGCCATCCCCCTTTCCTTAAAATCCTTTGTAAATATATCCGAGATTTTAATATCTCTCTGTAAATATGTAGTTAGTGAATTGTTGTATTATATGTATATCTTACTAATTGTATATTAATAGCGTTTGTTGGTGATGGTAATAATAGTGTTGTCTAGTTTTTGTAGGTATGTCAATGTCCGGTCTACGTCGCGCCCAACCTGTCATGTCAAATTGATTTTAATTTCGTGTCTTTCTCATCGCGTGATACTGGCAGTAATAGCACGTCGCCTAGTATCGACGGCTGGTTGCCATTAAACTTAAAGAAGAAGAAGAACAGTTTTTGCTAGCAACTTTTGAATTTGTAGTCTCCTATAGTGTTTTTCAACTATAATGAGTCCTGTGATGTTTCAAGTTCGACAGTTTTAGAGCCTTTTACGTTTTCACTCCTCTAATCTATTCCGTTTCACACATTGCGTAATTTAAAACTCAAATTATTTTTTATCGGATACAGACAAAATGTAATCAGTAGACACAGATTTTGTAAAATATTTCAATTAGTATAATTTTTTTTTTTAATTACATGGCGACAATCAATGACTTTTTAAAATTCCTTTACGAAAATGTATCAAAGGACTCATAATATTTGAAAAAAACTTTAATTTGACATTAGAGAGACTAGAATTAGCGTATCTAATGTCGAATCGAGCTCATTCTCTTTTATAAGATTTAGTGACACAAACTCAAACAATTAGAAATGAACAAATAAACAGTCCTGTTTATTTGTTCTGAATATTAATTTTCTCGGTAAGGAACGCCACTGCAAACATAATTCACACATATATACATTGTATCATAGCTACACGCCTGTATCTCTTATGGGGTAGGCAGAATACCAGAGGCTTTAAAACCATCTGATGACACATTTGACAAATTTGGAGGTATTATAATGATGGAGAGAGACTATAGCTGTGACAGATGGTCAATCTATGGTGGCCCGCAAAAACGCCAATAAAAACTCTGTCCCTTAACTAACTTTTAGAGTATGCTCGGGAAGAGAAGCAGCTGGCACATTTTATGTTTTTCTTTCGCTCTCAGTCCAGCATGGAAGCTTCATAATTCATGAGATATAATTTTCAAATATTGTAAATAATATTGGTGACCAGCTGTTTCGTATACCGCGGGAACATTGGGATATAATCAAAGTCAAAGTCAAAGTCAAAAGAATCTTTATTTCGTAAGTATTAAAATACATTTGAAATAAGTCACAATTTACAAATTGAACTGAATCTACCACCACTTCGGAAAGTCGATCTGTTGAGAAGAAGTGGCAAGAAACTCAACAGCAATCATCTTTTAAAAATACACAATAACAATAACAACAACAACAATTTACAATCTTCTTGCATCCGGATATCTTATAATAAAACTTTATGCTTATCCTTAAATCTATCGAAGGGTTAATTTTAAATATTTTGGAGTTTTATTATAAAAGCGTACAAAAGCGTACACATCGACCCATGAACGAGTTGGTGATCTTCTGGAGTCTACTATTATATTTATACATTAGGCAATCAAGTACTAGACAGAAACGTAGACATAGATATAGAGGTAAAGATAGAAGTAGATAGATGTAGCGATAGAGGTGAGAGATATTACAGATAATGTGGATGGAGATGAGGATAGTCGTGGACAGAGACTGGACACTAACACGGACGTGAACATGGGGGAATGGGATGGAGATGGGGAAGTCAGAGTCAAATTCAAAAAAGTAACAAGTCATAAAGTCTTCAGCAAAACGACCTGGCACCGCTAGCAGCACCCGTTCACGAGTATAACGCAAGCACCAGCCATCACTCTCCTCAACCATATTTTAGGGAAGAGGGTGACCCGACACCCGACGCTACCGCTAGCCATGCCGCCTGAGGGAGCATGACGTTCTTGCTGTTGTATGGATAAGAAGGAGATGGAGATGGCGTTGGATGAGAAGGATATGGAGATGGTGTTGGAGATGGTGTTGGAGATGGAGTTGGAGATTGAGAATATTTGAAAAACAATTTACAACCAAGGACTTTTATCGTCCATATATTCAGAAATTGTATAAAAGCCTTTACTACACAATTTTTGTTTAATAGTTTCTTTAAATTTATCAAGTGGTAAGTCTTGAATATTTGTGGGAACCTTATTATAAAAACGTATGCATTGACCCATAAATGAGTTAGTGACTTTATGAAGTCTACTATCATAGCCGGCTAGCTTGTACTTATTTCTAGTATTAACATTATGCAAGTCACATTTTCTATGGAACATGTTAAAGTTCTTTTTTACGAACATAAGATTTTCAAAGATATATTGTGAGGCAAAGGTAAGAATATTAATTTCTTTAAACTTATTTCTAAGTGTCGCCCTGGAATTAAGTTTGTAGATTGAGCGAATAGCCCGTTTCTGCAGCACAAAGATGGTTTTAATATCGGCAGCATTTCCCCACAGGAGAATGCCGTATGTCATTAAGCTATGAAAATAACCAAAATAAACCAACCGCGCAGTAGCTTCATTAGAGATATTTCGCATCTTTTTGACGGCATATGCTGCAGAACTAAGTCTCTTCGCCAACCTTTCTATATGTGGTCCCCATTGTAGTTGTGCATCTAGGGTTATGCCAAGGAACACTGTTGAATTTACAGGGCTCAATTCTTGTCCTTTTACAATTAAGTTAGTATTTACATGCCGGACATTAGGCAAAGAGAATTTTAAAAATTTAGTTTTATTTTCATTGAGTAGTAGGTTATTGGCTGAAAACCATTTCTCCACAGTTTCAATACAACAGTTTATTTCAAAGCAATGCTTCAATTGCCTACTCACTTTAAATAGAAAAGAGGTATCATCAGCAAATAATATGACCTCACACTTGTCTTTCACTAAAAATGGCAAATCATTTATATAAACTAAGAATAAGAAAGGCCCAAGAATCGAGCCCTGGGGCACTCCCATATGAACTGCTGATCCCGATGATCTCTTTCCATTAATATCAACTCTTTGAATTCTATTGCATAAATAGGATTTCATAAAATCAAGTGCCCTATCATTGATTCCATAGTGGTGTAGCTTCATGAGGAGTGTATCGTAGTGAACACAGTCAAAAGCCTTGGACAAATCACAAAAGACACCGAAGGCATCACGTGACTCCTCCCAGGCATCAAATATATGTTTGATAAGCTCAACACTGGCATCAGTTGTTGAGCGACCCCGTGTGAAACCAAATTGATTTGAATTCATTAAATTATTGCTAAAGAAGTGTACCACTAGTTGGTTTAAAATAAGCTTTTCAAAAATTTTACTAAGTGTTGGTAATATAGAGATTGGTCTAAAGTTACTGGGGTCGGTTATGCTTCCTGCTTTAAATACGGGAATAATTTTACTAAGTTTCATTAAGTCCGGAAACACACCATTATCAACACAATTATTAAATATACTGGCTAAATAAGGTGCAATACCGTCAATGATAGATTGGATGATTTTAACAGAAATACCATCCAGATCAGCAGTGTTCTTAATTGTTATACTTTTAAAAGCTTTCAATACCTCACTTTCAGTAACATGCCTGAAAGTAAAGTTAGTTTTACACTTATTTACATTATTTTCAAGAAAAGATTGTGCAGCTTTAACTGATGAATTTAATGTCTTCGTAGTCGAAACTGGAATGTCTGCAAAGAATTTTTCAAAAGCTTCAGCAACTTCTGTATCTGATGTCAACAGTCGATCACCAATTTTCAGTTTATGTTCCGCGTTTCTAATGTTTGACTTTCCAGTTTCGCTGTTTATAATTTGCCAAGTAGTTTTAGGTATATTTACACTATTTTGAATTTTATTATTAATAAAATTTGATTTCGCAATACTACACACATTTTTGAACATTTTGGAGTATTTTTTAACATATTCCTTAAAGGTTTCGCTATGATTATATGATTTTTCATCATATAATTCATATAATCTGTCTCTGCTTTTGAATATTCCTACTGTTGCCCAGTCACTAAACTTAAATGAGTTATCATCTATTTTAATTGTTTTCGATTTAAATACTGTATCATACTCACATTTAATTAAATTAAAAATACAATTATACTCCTTAACAGGATCATCATAACATTTAAGTTCCCACAACTTATCCAAGACATTACTTCTGAATCTCTCCAGCCGACCCTCGTTCATGGGTACAAACTTAATCTCTCTTCTTAATGCCTTGTTTGTGTTAATGTTAAAAGATGCTAATTGTCCACAGTGATCCGATTTTAACTTATTAAATATATATTGACTGTTGGGTGATGCATCAGTGAAAATATTATCAATACATGTTGCTGAAGTGGCTGTAACACGTGTAGGCTCTAAAAAGAGATTTTTAAGTCCATAACAAAGAAACAAATTAGTTAACCTTTGGCTAAGGGATGATTGGATTAATAAATCAATATTAAAATCACCACAGACAATGATATTTTTTTTAGTATCACTAAGTTTAAGTAAAGCTTCCTCCATGATTTTTTCAAACAAATCAAAGGATGAAGCCGGCCGCCTGTATACGCTTATTATAATAACTTTCCCTAGTTCTATACATGCCATTTCAATGGTTTGCTCAACAGAAAGACTAATAATATCCTTTAGTTCTTTAAATTTCATTCCTTTGTGTGTAATAATCAAGGAGCCGCCACAATTAGCCTGGATTCTGCTGTATGAACTGGCTATTTGATGATTATTGAACGAAAATATCATTTGATGGTCTTTTAGCCAGTGCTCCGTTACACACAAAATATCTAAATTTTCTTGATTCATAAAAAGTTCAATTTGCAAATCCTTACCCAGCATGCCTTCAATATTTTGGTGGGCTACATTTAATACATTTTTACTACATTTTAATTTTGCAGCTGGGGCATATGTGCTAATAACATTTTGATTATAGCTAGAAGTCTTATTATCTATTGTCGTCGCCTCTAGTTTAAATTAACTAGAGTAGTCCTAATACTATTACTTGGAATGTTATATTCCACCGGTTTAATAAATATAAGTGGCTGCTCAATAGAAGCAGAGGTTTCAGTCAAGATGACTGGTAAATCATTACTAATAATATAAGATAGCGAAATTGCTATTTGTCGTATAGAATAATCGTACAAATTGTACTTATCATACTTAAAATAAAAAGGTTTACTAACTATAATGTTAGTATCAATCATATGGAATTTATCACTATGCCTACATGTCATAGTGTGTAATATTTTATTCAGGTGGTGCCTTATATTGTTTTCTTGCTCTGAGAAAGAGTGGCTAAAAGGTAATGCAAATAATATTATTCTACATATATTTTTCTTTTCATGTAATTTGGAAAAACTGTGAATCATGTCTTTTTTATTTGCATGGTCCCGTCTGCCAACTAAAATAATCAAGACAGTTTTGACTTTAAAGTCAGTCACAAAAACTTTATTTAATATATCACAATATGAAGCACCAGGGAAACAATTATTTATTATTGGCTGCCTTACATATTTACTTACTTGGAAGCCCATTTTTTTCCCAAGTTCATCGCTGTACATAACTACTTCTGGCTGACTTAGCTTATTATTACATAAATAAGATGGCTTTGGTTTTATAAGCAGTACATTATCCTCTATAACACAAGGCATCTGGGACTGGGACTGGCATAGCTCGGGCTGTGGACAACTTAATACACTTTGTTCACAATTATTTTGGGAAGTCAAATACTCAAATTGATCCAGATTATATTTAGATAGTTGAAGTAAGCTGTCCATGGCCAAGGTGTGTTCTTTTAACCTGGAACCTATGTCCTGCTTCACAGTGTACACGATCACTCTGCCAAATTTCATTCAAATCCGTTAGCCGTTTGCCTTCATTCATGTAAGAAACAAACATTCATACATTCATCAAAACTTTCCTATTTATTATATTAGTAAGAATTGATACTGTTTTACAGTTTTTTTGTTTATATTAAAAGGATCTGACGTTTGTTTTCGGTGTCACCTGCTGAAAAGTGACCATGTAGACTTAGGTACTACAAGTTCATCAACAAAAAACCTATTCACTCAACACTAGTCGACACTTGAAAATACAAGGACTGTAGTGGTCAGGAAAAGAGGCTAGCATTTTGTTCCACACTTTGGCGACAAGTACGAAAAAGGAACAATCAAAGCGCTACTTTCCACTTTTTGTGATATTCTTCAAATCGATTTATGAAAGAAGAAGGTTCTTAATACTTATGTATGTTTTCGTTTTGTGTGTTTATTATGCGATTATAATCTCAGTTATTGATCAATTTTGATATTTTTAAGCTATTGCATAGCTTCTTTCGCGGGCCTTGATCGTGGGGACCGAATCCAGAAATTCCGTAACGAAAAAAACCTAACACCCCCCACTCCGACCGGCACAGCGGTGATACTTTGCTTTCATAACTTTACATGCGGGCTTTAATAAACAATCAGCGCCATCTACTAGGAACTTGTGGAACTTCATATTAGATGAAACATTACTGCATTAATAAAATAAATAAATAACTATAATTGCATAAGTTGATAAAAAATGCTACGCAATAACTTTACCGCGGCAGTCTTCGAGTGCCACACGTCTTTTTTTATTTTATAGAAGATTGAGAGGATCCATCAACCAGCACTGGGCCAGCTTGGTGGATTACGGCCTAGACCTCCTTGTCACTCAGAGAAGAGACTCATAGCCCTGTTATGGGATCATTACACGGAGTTGTGATGATGAATATGGCTTGATAGGTGGTCCCATATAGATTTCATTAAAAATCTTAAAATTATTTGACGACCGGCTGGTGTAGTGGTAACATACATTGCCTTCTATACCAGAGGTCCTGGGTTCGAATCCGGCGGCGGCGGATATCGGTGTGATGAACACAGATATTAGCCGTCAAGTCATGGATGTTTATATGTTTATTTAAGTAGTTTATTCCAATAAAAAAATATGTATTTATTTAATACGTATGTTTATATATTTCTTAAGTATATCAATTATCTAGTATCCATAACACAAGTTCCTTAAAAAACTTAATTTGGGCTAGATAATGCTGTGTGAGTGTCAGAATTATTTATTTATTATTATTTATTTATTATTTTTGTATTTATGGTGCATGAAAACCAATAGGTATGATTAAATGACGTTTCTTTACAGTTAAAGTATTGACAAGGACCTCAAAATGTTGCTGAAGTTTGATTTTTATTGTTCTACATTGGTTTATTATTTAAATCTACGAGTATATCTATGAGTAAATATTATGAAGACCACTTTGGCGATGGGGTAAACCTGTCTGCCTCAGACGCCAGTGGTTGCGGGTTCGATTCTCGCACGGAACAAGAAAAAAATGTTAATTTATTTATTTATGTATTTATACTCTAGGTCCCCCTCTAGTTCGCTACATGGTATCCCATAACACAAGCTATGCTTACTTTGGGGCCATGCAGTTGGTGTGATTGTCTGGGGATTTTATAATTTATTTATTATTATTGTATCAACCGAAAAAAGGAGGAGGTGCTAAATTCGTCTGTATGTTTTTTTTGTCTTTGTTACAAGATATTTTAGACAATTATGAATCTATTTTGAAAATTATTATTTCATATGATATAAGATACTTCATAGTTGAACCCATATAAATTTCATCGAAATCGGTTAAGTACACCGTTAAAACTTTCAAAAATTTGAAAAAAAAAAAATGTATGATTTCGTAGAATGTTTACGTGGATGACATTATAACTCAACCAAAGTGTTAAGGTGAAGTCGGTTTTTTAACGCTTTGCTTATATTAATTGATTACATCTATCTCAAATCAAGTCTGACGGTAAAGACTTAAGGGTTAATATTGTTCAAAAAAAGGATTCGCGCACTTACCAAACTGTATACTGTAGTAATACAGCTAATCAAGCTAGCTTACGTATACAGTAAAAACATTTTTCATTTTCGTTATAAGGTTATTTGGATTAACGTCTAGCTGGCTTAACCGGTTACGTTTTATTAAAAATGTCATCAATCATGAAACTGTCGTCAGGTAAGGTGCAAATTGCTTACTCTCACGAATTTGGATGCTTAAAAATATATTTTGGTAATGTTGCTTCAATATTTGTATAGCCACATAGCTTATAAATATTTTCGTAATTTTACGAGAACGATTAACTAATCGACATTAATATTTGTAGTAGAGAACTTTTGTACTATCGAACCAACTGAATCATGACCCACAGCAAGCTCATTTTGGCAAATCGTCTAAATGCTAGTAGGTCGAAATTCGCTTGAAGATAGGTTTCCTTGGTGACGAACTTGTTATCTTTACATTCAACACTGACATTTAATGAGTACAGAATTCGTACAGTACGCGATAACCTTACAAGTTTGACAGTTTCAAACAAATTTTCAAATTTTCAAAATGGGTCACGCAAGTTCGATGGTACGTTTTTATATTTTGAATAAACTTTAAAAAATACTTAGCCGATTTTTATGATATTTCCATAATATATTAATATAATCTAGGAGTAAATGAGTGATATTTTGTTTGCGTTAAACTTATCAAAACTCTTCTTATTTTTAATTTAAAATATGTTATTATTATAGGTACTGGTCTATCATGATATATTTTTTTTTAATTTGCCAAATTTGAATATTAAAAGTACTTTGAATATTTAATTTTTTTTTTATCATACAATTGAAGTAGACGCTTTATTTTAAGAACTATTACTTAAATTTTTTTGTAAATAACTATTTATTACGTAGATAAAGCTGAAGGCTTACTACAATTTTTTTATATAGTGTCGGGAAATATCAACTTAGTTAACAATAATTTGATAACAGTGAATTAATTTTATTGTACCTTGTAAGTTTTATTAAATTCTATAAACAATTTTGGAGATTAAATCTAAATAAAAACTAGACTCACCTGATGAGCTAAGCCTCAGCGTTTTCCGCCAAAAATAATCACACTTTGAAAAAAAAAACCGTAAACAAAATAAAACCGAACAAAATTCAAACACGTTTTATTTCACATAAATCACAAACACGTAACTACTATATTTTACGCCATGCCAGGGTATCCAATAAAACTTGGTATAAAGTAAACAAAAACCCCAGAATAAATCCAACGAAGAATAAAACTAAACTTTTTTCAGCAAAAAATCACTTTGAAAACTAAAAACTCTTTGGTAACACAAAAGGTCAAACACCACCAGCTTATCTTCTTTTTTTAAATTTTATTATGTTTTTTTTTTATATATGTTTTATCTTCAGCGTAATATGTGGTACAGGAAAAGCGCGCGAACGAACGTATCACTCTACTGGCGTTCGGGGCTACACTGACGTTTGATAGAAGCGCCTAGTCCCGCGGCGCCGTACACTACCTCTGAAATCTAGCCCCCGCCTTCCGTTCGGAAAATGCATATTGTCATGATCTTACACTTGCGGTAGAAAAATGAAAATCCTATTGTTGAACATACATTGAAAAGAATATTGAACGAATGCAAATCTATGTTATTCTTCTGATTTCATATTTGACGCTTTATTTTGCTATGGCTTTCGTGTGGGAAGTGTAGAGATATTTTAAGTGAGTTTTAGATAACGTATTATAAAAGTTAGATATAAATGTATTTACTATAAGGACAATGCAAAACCCATTAGTACGATAAGTTAGGTTGTGTATTATTTAACTAATTGCTCTAACACATATCACATATTGGGATTGAGGTCGAACGTAGAAATATTCGCGATAAAAGTAATAATAAACAAATATTTCCAATTAATAAACACACCACATTTTCATTCTTAAATTAAGTTTCTTCAAGAACTTGTGCCTTAGATACTAGATAGAGGTAGATTTTAATAAGCGCATCACTTCTTGGAGGCAGCCTCTCCAACAACATTTGTTCTAAAACTTTTTACAAATCTTGATAAATAACACAAAAAAAAAAATTAAAAGAGTTTTTTCGTAGCTCTACATTTTGTAAGAAGTGCCTACTATTATTTTCAAGCGATATTTTACTACGCAAGGTCCGTAGCATACCTGCGCACAGAGTAAAAAAAGCTACGCTACTAAACCGAGGCTATAAATAGATTTTGCAAAGGAAAACAATATTTTTAAAAACTATAAATTTAAATAAGTCGTCGTGGAAGTCGTCGTGGCGCCGTGGTTACTGTGTGTATCATACGATATCACAGATTAAGCAACGTTTGGTGCGGTCGGTGCTTGGATGGGTGACCGCTGACCATTCATATCTCACGGCGACTTCCATGCTTCGGAGGGCACGTTAAGCAGTCGGTCCCGGGTGCTGTATACTTGTATACAGTAGTCGTTAGGGTTTGTTAGAAGCCATTACGGCGCCCTGAAAATTCTGACATCCACCACCCAGCACTGGGCCAGCTTGGTGGATTATGGCCTAAAAAACCTCCTCGTCACCGAGGGGAGAGACTCATAGCCCTGCAGTGGGCTCATTACAAAGAGTTGTGGTGATGATAATAATAAAATTATTCATGACTGCTAATATTTGTGTTCATCACCCAAATACCCACCCCTTAGGATTCGAACCCAGGAAAAAAAAAGTTACATTTTACCACAGCACCAGCCATCAGTAATCGATGTCTTATACATTTTTTTAGTTTTCTTTGGTTTTGGCTTTTGAACACTGATTTACGTTTTATTTTAAGTTGTATTCGTGTAATGGAAGAGCGGTGTATCCCAAGGCAAACATTTGAAGTTTATAGGAATCTGCCACTTATATTCAAGGGAGTTTTCTAAAAAGAAACTGCCCCAGCGGCCATCTTTTTGCCAGCAATGTGCCCAGCTCATTGCCACTTCAGCTTTGCGATTCTTCTAGCTATGCCAGTGACTTTGGAATCTCTTCATATAAACATAGGTATAAAAATTCACGCCTGTATTCATTCTGGGGTAGGCAGAACACCAGAGGCTATAAACCATCTGTTGTCACGTTTGACAAATTTTGAGGTATTACAATGAAAGAGAGAGTCTATAAAGTATCGCCCACAAAAAAGAAAAAAAAAAATCGCTGCCCCTTAACTTACTTTTACAGTATGCCCTGGAAGAGAAGCAAAATTCTATAAATAAATAAAATAAAATACTAAGACAATCACACCAACTACATGGCCCCAAAGTAAGAATAGCTTGTGTTATGAGATACCATGTAGCGAACTAGAGTATAAATACATAAATAGATAAACACCCAGCCACGGATTTTTTTTCTTGTTCCGTGGGGGAATCGAACCCGCGATCACTGGCGTCTGAAGCAGACAGTGTTTACCCCAGCGCCATAGTGGTCTATGATTCCATATTTCAAGGTACATTCTATGTTTTTCTTTTGTTCCCAGTCCAGCATGGAAGCACTGGCTTTTCATAAAATATTTCCGGATCCACCGCCGGAGCGGTAATATTTGGCGGCGGATTAATCTTAGCACCAAGCGGGTGTCACTCAGATTAGTCGCCCTTCACGACACGCTTATCTTGAGGCGGTAGGGCTATTCTAAACCGACCCTTCACAGACAGACAGACGGACAGACAGAATCTCTCCATCAATAATGAACAAACAAAAATAATCAGCATCAGTCCTTTTGTAAACTTCCCCCTTCATCTTGACATCCTTGTCAAAGTTATCTTTCAGTATTGCAGATTACCTTGGGAATCTATACTAATATAATATTATATTATATTTATATTATAAAACTGAAGAGTTTGTTTTTTTGTTTGAACGCGCTACTCTCAGAAACTACAAGTGGGATTTGAAAAATTCTTTTTGCATTTGATAGCCCAATTCTTGAGGAAGGTTATAGGCTATATTTTATCCCGGAATTCCCACGGAATCAAAAGTTACGCGGGTAAAACCGCGCGCGGTGGCTAGTATTAAATATTAATGCAATGCTAAGTAAGCTCACTTAACATTATTGTTGAAAGTTTCACAGTTTAAGTTAAAAGTGAATAATTAAGATCTTCAAAACTTATTCGTTATAAGGAGTCTGAGGCAGGTCAATAGGGGATCTAGCGGTTTGGGGATTGACCTACATTGGTAGGGCAAAGTAAGTAATTGGGTTTATTAAACCAACACTCTCGTATACTCAAAAGATAAAAAACAAAATAAAAATTTTGAAAAACCCACGACGCGATGGTTAAAAAGTAATTGAAAAAGAATAAAATAATTTAAAATCCCCCGACTGAAATGATTTATGTGACGAGAGATAATTAACGTGAAAAGCTTTTTTCAAAGTTCACTTGATCTCACACAGAGTTGGTCATATTATGAACAACATACTATTCGTTTTCATAGCACTTCCCTACGCTTACATATTCGGTTCTTGAAGATATAGATGTCGCAATAACATGGGTATTCAACTCCCTATGAAATTTATAAGAAGAGCAAGAAAATCCGTCGAGGGCTGCCATCAATGTTTTAAATTTCAATATAAAACTACAAAACGAATTCATTCAATGGCAGCCCCAGACGGATTTTCTTGTTCTTCTTATGAATTTCATAGCGAGTTGAATACCTATGTTATTGCGACATCTACATCTTCGAGAACCGAATAGGTAAGCGTAGAGAAGTGCTATGAAAACGAATAGTATGTTGTTCATAATATGACCGACTCTGTGTGAGATCAAGTGAACTTTTAAAAAAGCTTTCACGTTAATTATCTCTCGTCACATAAATCATTTCAGTCGGGGGATTTTAAATTATTTTATTCTTTTTCAATTACTTTTTAACAGTCGCGTCGTGGGTTTTTCAAAATTTTTATTTTGTTTTTTATTTCAAACTTTTTAAAGAGCATAATATAGGTACCATACATTACATTACACAACACCTCGTTCCTCATTACCTATTTAAGAACATTATACAAATCCAAAGCGATAATTGAAAACGGCATTCAAATCGGACCAATGGTTTGCAAACAAATATTTATTGCAGCGCCCCCTGGTGAGTTGTTACCGTAACACCTATCTCAGAACATGCGCTAATCAAATCCAAAGCGATCGCTGAAAACAACATTTAAATCGAACCAATGGTTTTGCAGATAAACGGTAACATTGGCTTTTACAAACAAATGTTTACTGCAGCGCCCCCTGGTGAGTTGTTACTGCTACACCTATCTAAGAACATGCACCAATCAAATCCATAGCGATTACTGAAAACCGCATTAAAATCGGACCAGTGGTTCTGCAGATAAATGGTAACATTGGTTTGCACAAACACCCTCTCACCCCAAACGCATATACCGTCTCCGTTCCGTCGTGGGTGAAAATACAAACATTGGTGAATATTTTAAGGTTTTTTTGCATATTTTCATAGATTAAAATATTGAATAAATCAATCCCAGCTGGGACTCGAACCCAGATCTTGCAGATGTCGAGCGGGTACCCTACCAACTGAGGGCTTATTCCACTTAACCCCAAAAATAATTCCACTTCCACCCCAAAACATTTATAGCAAATAATTTTATATCGTAACATTTATTTCCACTTACACTTCGAGAGTGAGAAGTAGAGTCGACAAAAAAAAATACAAAAAAACTGTCTCGCCCTCTCAACCAATCAAAGGATGATTTCATTCTTATAAAGCGCTTTTGTTATTATGTTATGTAAAATTATTTACCAACCTTGCATTACAAGTACCTACTGTGATAATCTGTGAAATATTTACTATTTTATCGCTGCTGTCCCGGCAGCATCCAGGGCATGGCGGTGGTAAAACACTGCGTAAGATTGTAAATTCTGCCCAACCAAAGACAGAAAAATTAAGTTTTAAGTAAGTAGTCTATTAAATATTTATTACTTACTTAGTTCAAGGTTGTACTAACACAAATTGATGTCTTTTTTATTCCGAAAATAAACAAATAAATATTTCAGACACTCATACAACATTATCTAGCCCAAATTAAGTTTTTTTTTTTTATATTGTAAGGATAGGACGTTTGTCTTCCATGCCACCTGATGGAAAGTGCGCACGAAGACTATGAAGTTTCTTAAAGAACTTGTGCTATGGATACTAGATAACTGATATACTTAAGAAATATATACACATACATATTTAATAAATACATACGTTTTATTAGAATAAACTTAAATAAACATACCTATAAACATCCATGACTTGACGACTAATATCTGTGTTCATCACACAAATATCCGCCGCCGCCGGGACCTCTGGCATAGAAGGCAATGTATATTACCGCTACACCAGCCGGTCGTCAATAAACAAACAAATTATTGTAATTTATATACAACTCCATGACTCTTCAGGCTGAAACGACCAGACCATCTGACCAGTTGATTATTATTATCAACAGGTTTTACTAAGTTTTCCGAAAATATATAGATCTGAGTATGATGGTGACTAAGTCCGTGTTTAACCTCAATCTCACCTGATATTAAGTTAAGTGAAGATGAGGTCAAAAGAGGCGTAATAAGGAACAGGCTCTTCATAAAATATTACCTAATATACAGGGCCCGCTTGTAATAGTCATTTATATTTTAACTAGCCACCGCGCGCGGTTTTTTTACCCGCGTAACTTTTGATACCGGGGAAATTTCGGGATAAAATATAGCCTATAACCTTCCTCAAGAGTTGGGCTATCAAATGCAAAAATAATTTTAAAAATCCCACTTGTAGTTTCTGAGATTAGCGCGTTCAAACAAACAAACAAACAAACAAACAAAAAAAATAAACTCTTCAGCTTTATATGTACCTATATTAGTATAAATAGCAGATTATAGCAAATATAGCCTATAACCTTCCTCAAGAGTTGGGCTATCAAATGCAAAAAGAATTTTTCAAATCCCACTTGTAGTTTCTGAGATTAGCGCGTTCAAACAAACAAACAAACAAAAAAAACAAAATCTTCAGGTTTATATGTATATTAGTATAAATAGCAGATTAGAAATTATGACAGGGTCAGAATTTCAAAAAAAAAAAAATTAAGAATATTTTTCATAAATAAAAATTTCAAATTTCTTCTCTGTGAGTAAAATTTAAGATTAATCTAGGTAAACTACAAGTGATTGGACACTACGAGTCATTGGACAGTAAACAATAATTAACGTATAATTAAGGTTGTTTTAAAAACGAGAACCTCACAGTCGGTATTCAATTAAACTCTGTATTATAACAGTACCAAAATGTTTGAAAAAATCCAATAAATCGAAGCATAAGTTTTAATAATATATTTTTGCGGGGCGTCCTTGAAGTTCAGTCGTCTTTCAAGTGAAAAATTAAGAAATAGGTAAGTTCAACAATAATAGTTAATAGCAATTATTATTTTTTACGTACATCATATTATGTTTTGTTGTAAACACCATAAAGTGTTCTAGTATTTTGCATAGAATTTAATAGGAATTGGAACCCTATAATATAATTTATATGTATTAACGGACTGTCCAATAACTAATTTTTATTTTTAGTGAAATCTAATTAATGGACAGGTGTTCAGTAACTGTATTTTCGAAGAAAGAAGAACAAGGATGTTAAAGGGTTATTCAGAAGACACCTAGTTTTTGTATACCGTACCAGTGAAGATGTAAATGCACTCGAGTACGTTTGTTTCGCATTAAAAGGCGATCGTTTTCTAAAATTCAAGACTACTGATCACAAAACAACTTGTTACATATTTTCAATGAACCACTTAGGAGTTAAAGTGTTGATGAAAGTGGAATTAAATTATGCCTGAAAATTGGTAAAGTTGCAGCTAATTTGATCTTCATAAAGAAGACCCTATATACGCTGCAATTTTCCAAATGAGTAGGTTCCCAAAATAGTTTTACAGAGTCCTGAACTTCAAGAGTTTATGCGGGTATACGTATGCTATTGTATTTAGATTTTGGTATTAATTTCAGCATGCTCTCCTTCCTCACTGATCGGTGTAATGATTTCCAAAAAGTCAGGATATCAGCTCGCCACTCCTTTTATATCCTCGATTTCGTTCGACAGCCGTAAATTAATTTATGTTTTGAGAGACATCCATTTTTCATCGTCCAGCGGCTGTCACTTCTATTATCAAGGAGGTTTTAGTCTCTGGAGCAGCGGTGGTGGTATGGTAAAAGTGGAGCTGATACTTCTCTTGATTATAAATGCGCAAGTCTCAGAATAATTTATATTAAAGTAATAAATTAAAAATTAATTGAAAAAGAAATGAATATAAAACATAATGACTGTTTATAAATTATCTGTATTGAAAAGTGACATAAGCAACATGACAATTTTTAGAGTTGACAAGTAAACAATAATATTTACATTTCATAATAGTTTACAACATTTGCAGCTATAAAATAAAAAATAACAAAAATAATGCCTTATAAAACAGTAAGTATATTACAAGCTTTCTACCAGAATCCAACAACTGGTGTGGCAGTCACCTAGAATGAAGCTGTAAGGCTGTGATATTAATTAAAAGCAATGGCGAGCTTATTACAAATATTGGATCAGCCCTGAAAGTAACACAGGGAAAGCCTATAAAACCAGGTACTTTAACTTATAAAAAGCCTCGCAGCGAGTAGTTTTTAAAATGAATATTAACAATCTAAATTTGGTTTATTTTATATGCAATATATGCTATAAAGTAGGTACGACGATCGTCTTTATCTAATCTTTGAAAAGAATAATCGTTTGTAATTGCGGTGGTCAGGAAAAAACACAATTATTATGGTGGTAAACTTAAAAGAACGAAATACTTGAAGGGCACTTGAAAAATACTTGAAAGAACAGGGTGGTCTGAAAATGTTTTAAAATAAATCATCATCAGCCTGTAGACGTCCACAACTGGACATAGGCCTCCCCAAGGTTTTCCACGTCACTCGGTCACGCGCCGCCCTCATTCAGCGTTTGCTGGCGACTTTGACCAGGTCGTCGAACTTCATCGTCAGAAGTTTTGCAGTTTGTTTTGAAGTTTTACCCTGCTCATTGCCACTTCAGTATTGCAATCCCTCTGGCTATGTCGGTGACTTTGGTTCGCTTGCAAATCTCCCCATTCCTAATTCGATCCCGCAGGGAAACTCCGAGCGTAGCCATTTCCAAAATTAATAAATAACATCCCCAGACAATCACACCAACTACATGGCCACAGAGTGAGCGAAGAAAGAGTTTGTGTTTGTGTTATGACCATGTAGCAAACTAGGGGGAACCTAGGATATAAAAAATACATATGTAGAAACAACGCCCAGACCCGGATTTATTTTTTCTTGTTCCGTACGGGAACCGAACCCGCGACCTCACGATTGGCGCAGTAGCGTGTGACCACTGCGCCACGAAAATCGTCACGATGATGTGTTTATTGTTTGTACAAATGCGACCGATTAATATTTTATGACCTTTAATTTAGAAATATGTAAATTGATTTTTTCTAAGTTTTTAAATTTAATTATTTCATAACATTTTCTTAAATTTTCACGATTCATGATCGAATATAAGAGATGCAGGAGATCTAGGTTCGAGTCCCAGCCAGGATTGATTTTATTTGGTGTTTTATCTATAAAACAAAACTCTTTTTACCCGGATTTACCGCTTCACGAGGTCTGAAAGGCACTGAAACTTCAAGTAAAAATGTAAAATATAATACGCGATAGATGAGGTAAAAAACTGTTTCATTTTAAATATTTAATTTAATTTCATAATCAACTTAATCATACAGAAAATCCCAATGTCAAAATATATTCGCTAAGACTGAATAATAGTTGTGACACTAAACTTAAAAAGTAAATTCTAATATATTTTTTTGCATTATCGTACTGATAATTTCCTAATACAGATACCAATCTATTTATTTAGATCAAAAGGAAATAAATAAAAATATATTAATGTAATTTATTTCCTTTTAAAATATATATAAAAATGTTCATTGAAACTGTCCATTAACTAGTATGAGCCGTCCAACCACTGAAATTCTGTCCATTGACTGTATATTCTGCAACTTTTTTTTATAACGTTATTTATTCGCGATTTTTTCTGTCGAATATAGTTTTAAAGATTGTAGTATACAAAATAGATATTAATCTACAAAAATAATAAGAATTTTAGTTCACAGCTTTTTAATTGTTTTCGTGAACCAATAAATGCCTTCATAAGAACCTTAAGTGTCCAATGACTGGACGTTTAAGATACATTTTATGGCTACATAAATTACATGGAATTTATAATACTTTCCGTGTAGTCATAAACTACAGATCAAACTTAAATTTTGATCACTTGAAAGAATTTTGTAACTTTAATTTATGAAAATATTCAAAAAAAATTTTTTTTTTGTATTTACGATCAGCTCTTCCGTTACTGAGTGACTGACAGACAACAGACAACGTACAGCCATAACTACTGGCCGTAGAGAGCTGAAATTTGGAACAAACAAACCTTAGAGGTTGCGAAAGTGCACTAAGGAAGAAATTCCTGAAATTCCCACGGGAACGGGTTGGACTTTTTAGTTTGTATGAAAAATCTTATTCCTTGAGTGACTTGATACTTGGCATAAAGGTTATTAGAAGAGTGACTGGTTGTTTTATGAAAGGAATCCCCGAAATTTCCACGGGAACGGAAAAATAAGATTTTTTAGTTTGTATGAAAAAAACGTATTCCTTGAGTGCCTCGAGTTCCTTGAGTTCCTTGAGTCACGGGTGACTCAAGGAACTTCAAAGAGTGACGGGTTGTGGTATGAAAGGAATTTCTGAAATTCCCATGGAAACGGGAAATATGTGAGTTTTTAATTTTTAGATCAAAAAATCATAAAGAATGTTTATGCGCGTATGAAGTCGCGGGCAAAAGCCAGTCTGCAATTAAAATATTATTGACTATTATAAGGCTACCCTATATTTGGAGGCAGATTTTAAATGAACGGTGAGCCTGAAGGGGTCCTATGATCAAGCGAGGCGACTCAGGCGAATACTCTGGCAAATAGTTCAAAACAGTAAACTGATAGATCGAAATATCAAATAGAACTAAATATCAAATAATGATACCAGTTAAAAACTTCGTAGTGTAAGTACTGAAAGAGAATGATTGAAAACGAACGAGTATTTGTCATTCGTTTTGCATAATAAATTTTAAAGAAATTTATAAATAATTGAATTTGAGGTGTGAACTATATCTTTAAAGTAACTTTAATAAAAATAATTAATTACCACACATACCTTGTGCTTTAAAACGGTTACAGTAGAAGTAAGATGGACTTTAAAATTTCTCGCTTTTTAAATTCGTTTTGTCGTTAATAATGAAATTTTAAGGATAGTTGCCCTTCGCTAACAGCACCATAAGAAAAGAAAAATCTTGTGAGCCAAATATTTTTTTCCATGCATTACGATATTATTGTTTAAAAAATAATTACATTAATTTACTTAAACCACATCACTAGTTTTTTTCTTCCCTAAAGTACACTGGAACTGTCATTTTACTGAATAGAATTATTTGCCAGAGTATAGGGGCAGTCATTTTCAAAATACATTTTAATGTAACTGTGCTAATTTGACGCAGTGATTTTAAACTTTTCAGAAATTAGTTCACTTCATATCGGAAGCTGTAATTTATTCTGCTTCATTTATATAGTAGTTATAGGAACGCTCTAAATTTATTGAACTCCTATGGCGGGTCGTTGATTGATTCAGCAATTCGCACCATTCGTAAAACAATGGCGTAGCTAGATTTACGTGATTTATTTTATAATGTACTAGCTGCTGCCCGCGACGTCGTCTGCTTGAACGCTATGCAGCACCAAACGCACCTACGATTATAACACTGCTAGCGTGATAATATGTAGCCTATATGTTGACCCGACTTCTTAACTATCTTCATGCCAAATTTGAAGTAAATCCATGCAGTACTTTTTGAGTTTATCCCGGAAAGACAAACAGACAAAAAGACAAACAGACAAAAATTCTAAAAACTATATTTTTTGTTTCTGTTACGATTGTAGATCATACCCCAAGTATTCTTTTAAAAAAATATTCAATGTACAGTTTTGACTTTCCTACCATTTTATTATATGTATAGATAGGAAAGGTATAAAGGAAGTTATATCACATATCATCTCCAAAAATCAAAAAAATATCGTGGACATTTTCAGAGATACATTAAAAAATAAAAAACCTACGTCTTCTCCTTATTTTATCCCTGTTAGTAAAGGAGTACCCGTATTTACTTACACGTGCTTTCATATTATTACCTATAACAATTACTCAAACATATTTACATAGTTTTTATACGGTATTTCATAAAAAGTAAAAGTACGTCAATTTAAATACTTTTTACTCGATTTTTAATATCAATTACCAGTGCGTAAACTATTTTATGATCTTTACTCATGTATTAAAAGTAATAATCATGAGGAGCAAATCAACTTACGCCATTGTTTTAAGGAATTTTATAGAAACATTAACTCGCAACTGGTTGTGTCTAAGTATTTTACGTTACAAATTCAGAATTCCGTTACGTAAATATATTTTCAACACACTTGCTCGTAAAGTGAGCGTTATTCTATTGAATTTAGAACTATAAACTGGGCTATAAGTCACGCGTGCAATAATATATTATACCCTAGTGCATAATATAATGAATCCTACAAAGTTGAATTGTACCTTTGTGCAAATTACATGCGAGTAAACAGAGCATATTTTATTGGTCCGGGTTATACATTAAATATTTTCAGAAACAACAAAGAGGTTTTATACCACTTCAAATCCATATTCATTTTTAGATGTTTGCGCCTTATATTAGAAAAACAAATTTGTATATCAAACAAATTATTCACAATTTACAAGAATTTGTTATAAAATATTAAAATATTTGCATTTACCACTCCAAATTAAACATTTTCACTTAAAATAGGCTGTATATGCTATACAGACATTGACACATTTGGCAGAAAAAAAAACCTACGCGCATGCGCGAGGTTCGGCGCCATTTTTCAATCACAATTCACAGCTTTGTTATCAAATGTATTTGTTATTTTATGACCTCGTATGTCTGTCTTTTACTCACAAGTGTGTTGAAAAACGTCGTATGTAACTCGTGCGCGTTGCTAATTACAGTCTCGGCTCATTATTAAGCCCTCGCCTGCGGCTCGGGCTCAAATCACAGCCTCGACTGTAATTAGCAACTTCGCTCACTTGTTACATAATATACTATTACTGACTGTTTGTGTAGAGCTTAGCCTTCCTAAAAATGGTTGCGTCTGCGCGGATCGGAGTGAGGTATTTAAATTCAAATTAGGTATAATTATTTATTTCATTCCACAATGGTAGTAAGGTGTTTATACAATTTATTTGGCAGAACATAGGGTCCCTGTTGGGCACAGCAACTTGAAAGAGGAGAGACGAGGTCCACTTAGTTATAATTTTATGGTAACTTATTCTATTCCCCAAGGTAGTGTAATTGGATGTCTATTATTTTTGATTTACATAAACGATCTCCCTAAAGTAATAAAAGAGCACTGTGTGGTATTTGCCGATGATGTTTCTATACTCACTTCTACTACCAACAACACAAATCTATACTAATATATAAAGCTGAAGAGTTTGTTTTTTTGTTTGTTTGAACGCGCTAATCTCAGAAACTACAAAAGGGATTTGATAGCCCAACTCATGAGGAAGGTTATAAGCTATATTTAATCCCGAAATTCCCACGGGATCAAAAGTTACGCGGGTAAAACCTCGCGCGGTGGCTAGTCTCAGTATACAACTCAAAAATATTCTCGACGAAACATCAGGGTGGCTTAGTGACCATAACTTAGAGATAAATTATAACAAGATATAATCAACTTTGAAATTTTTAATGAAGTACTCAACTGATTTCGATTAAATTTATATGGGACCAACTGCAAAGTACTTTCTATCATATGAAATGATTTCATATGAAATAATTTTTAAAATCGATTCATTACTATCCGAAATATCGTGTAACAAAGACACAAAAATAAAAACATATAGACTAATTGAGAACCTCCTCCTGTTTTGGAAGTCGGTTGATAAAATAATAAATAAATAATAAAATCCCCAGACAATCACATCAACTACATGGCCCCAAAGTAAGGATAGCTTGTGTTATGGGATACCATGTAGCGATAAAAATAAATAATAAAAATAAAAAAATTGTTTTGATAATAATATTCAGTTTTTGTCTCCATTCTCCAAATTGAATAATAGCTATATTTATTTCTGACTTCATTGTTTTTTGTAATTGCAAGATTAATAAGTTGTTATTCTGTTGTAGTTGATGCGATTTGATTTTACTTAAATTTTCGAGTGTCGTCGGGAGTGTCTGTAGGTCAGTTTTCTGAGAACTCACAACGAATGTGTCTCCTAATATATTTAATACTTCAAGATATGATGAATCATAGAAATTACTGTTTTTTTCTTTTCGGGCACATTGAATTTTATGACTTCATCCAGGTGACTTGGCATACGGTCTACTGCTCGAACTGGAGTGTTTGAGTTGTTAGTCTTTGGTTTTTTGCAAATGCATTCTTGGCATTTCTATTTTATGTTATGTTCAGGTATCATGGTATTTTAAAATCGTTGAATTGAGACATCAGCACACTCCAGATCATATACTTTATCACAATGCGTACAGCTCAGGTACTCTCCGTCCAAAGTACTTTATTACAGCCCATAAAGTAACTTTTATAGGTTGAGATAGAAATATCAGCTAAAACGGAGCTCTAGCGCCATCTAGAACTTAGGGACTGAAACTTTTACTAGAACCAGTCGGGAACTTTCCCTGTATATTTCTTTATGAATATTTAAGACTCCTCAAATATGTACATATCATGATTATGTGAAATATGTATATATAAGAAATCGTTATCACGATCACAATTCCAATAAACATGCAAAGGTCGAATTGCAGCGTTGTTTCCGAACTCCAGTAGAATTGCCGAGTCAAAATTAAAAAATGGAGCGTCAGAGTCCAAATGGTGGCCTGCAGGCCTATTACGATTTTTTCATGACATGACATGATATACAAGATTTCAAAACGAATAAACAAATTCCCTTTACATTTGCATGCAAGAGGCGTTGCATTACCTTTTGAAATGACAGTTTCAATCATCGTCTATGACTTAAAAACCTCAATTGAAAAAGGTGAGATCGCACCCACCTCTATGATATGTGGCTAATTGTATTCAATTTATATGGTATACCAAATAATGATCGTATGATAAGTTTTAAGGCCGCTCCACATTCTCGCGAGAATCTAGCGAGTCGTTAATATAATTATTTTCATACATAGAATATAAAGCCTTGAGATCCATATGTTTTTATCACAATTTATCTTTATTTGTTAGTAAATAAAACATATAAGATATTAATTTTTATCTTCCTGGACCATTTTCAATACTAACAATATAAAAAAAATAACAAAAGCTCTTAAAATCTATTACGAGTTACTTCAAAACTCTCTCTCTCTCTAAAGGGAGTTATGCGGGTGAAACAGCGGACACGAGCTGCCTGTAAATGCATTCAGTCATTCAACTAACCATTCGAATGCTTTCTTTCAAGGTCAGTCGGCCATATTGAGGTTAACCATCGTTAGTAATTACGAATATTAGAAGTATCATTCGACTCAGGACGTTTGTATATTACTATCGTTCAAGTCGAATATTCAAGTTAGTATTAGTAGTTTATTCGACTGATATGATAATTCGCAGACGAGCATCGCTGAGATATACTCTGCGATATAACTGTTCAAAACGGCGGCTCGGTTGTTACTGAGAAACATGCGATCGTGACTCCTACATAAAACTCCAGACTCCCCACAAACCCCAAAACCCACAAAAAGTAGAGAAAAATGAGAGAAATTGAGTAGAATACGAGAATGGCTTTCTCGCGAGATTCTCCATGTTGAGCGGCCTTAACGTCAAAACTATTTCATATCATCGCATGGTTTTTGAGATCCATAATAGGCCTGCGGGTTGTGGGTAAAAGGAATCCAAGAAAAAAGCGATAAAAACAACATACGAAAACGGGTGCGCAGTAACGAACACAGGTAACGAATGAAAGATAGATTTAATGAGTCGGTTAGGTGATTGATTGAATGAACCGAAGAATGAAAAGTAGGTTGAAAGAGACATTGTCTATGGCATTTTTCTAATTTTATAAATTATAATCAGCGCCATCTATATCTTAGTGATACTAACGAAATTTTTTGAAAACACCGTGTTACAGCCTCCGCAGGTTTGCATCATTATTGTGAGCTATATTTTTTGATACTGATTATGTATTAAATGAAACTTTCTCAAAAGTTCAAAAGAACTTAAAGTGCTCAATTTTGAGTTTTTAAAAACAGCGCCCTCTGTTTTTTTTACACCGAACTAACTCTTTGTTTGTACCTTGAAACTTATCCATAAACTTTCGTTTGACACTGGTCAAGCGCTTCCACGTATAATCGATAGATGTCGTTATATATTATCGAATATCGGTTGAAGTGAATCATGGTCTTTCTTTGTTACTTTGTTGTAAAACATTCGCACTTTGAATAATTTTACTCACTCATTTTACAGGAAACATTTATTTCACCTATAGGTCGTTGCCATTTCTATTGATTCGATAACTTAAGTTTATTTGTTATGTATCCGAGGATCCAAGATCAAAATAAACAAAGGGTTTTCCGTTATGTTCTTCTTTAGTGTCTTTTTCACCGATTTAGCTTGCTAATATATAAACTTTATTTACACTTAATTATTGTCACATTATATACTACTGTTAGCTTTCATAAAATACGGAAGTGCAAGATGTGGGCATTGAGCCCGTAAAGCCAAAGTTGTTGATTTGACTTAATTAAAATTGGTATGTTGGTAGCATTGGAGAGTTGGGGGGATTTTGACTTTCCGGATAGGTTGGGTTAAAAATGGCGGAGTGGAGAACGAGCCGCTTTGTGATAAAGGTCAGTGTTGTTAATATTGTGATATTTACTTATAATAAATAATAAGTTCTCTGGCTGTAAACTGTTACTATGTATTTTACAAGATGATTGCTGTTGAGTTTCTTGCCACTTCTTCTCAACAGATCGACTTTCCGAAGTGGTGGCAGATTATAATAAATAGAAAACTTAAACTGATAAGTTGTTTGATTGAGTGACTCCCTTCTGAGACGTTTTCTAACACTAAGTTTTTACTAAAAAGCACCGGTTGAAGGGCAAAATTCTTTTTTAAGATATTTTAATACGGAGCGCAATGTTATTGTGGCGCCACCTACCCACAATCTAGGTACTACAAGGTACCCGTGTGGGCGGAGTAATGGACTAGTTCTCTCGACGAATGATTAGTGTTTTAGTGTGCACTTCGTATTTAAGAGTGAATAACTCTATACGAAGTTCATTTATACGTTTTGCAGACCCTTTAACTACGGTTTAAGAAAATTGTAGCGACATCTAGCGACGCTCCATAGACGATCTTCTCTACACTCGATCTAAATAGAGCCTACGGACAATTGAGCGTGCACGAGAGAGATATAGAGGACCAACATCTCGTCGTCGTCATCGTCCCCATCACTCTCCACCCACCAGCAGCGAGTACTACACGCCAGCCGCCGCCAGCACTCCGGGCTACCTTGGTGGACCACTACGCTTGTAGCGCTGCAAGCCTGGTCTACCACCTCCAGCCTCCACCTGCAACTCGGCACAAGCACCCTGCACTTCGGCCGGTCTTAAGCAGAGCAACCTCTCCTGCCCGAAGCAGCCGCCAGCCACCCCGACTCACTGGGGCCATTGCAGAGAAGAGCACTCCTGGACGCACTGAGGCACTCCGACTCACTGGAGCTTGTCCCGACTCACTGGGACCATTCCCCCGCCATTGTCCAGGACAGCACCGCATGCAGTTCCGACGCACCGCGAACTCTCCATGCGGCATCTTCACCCGGTTCCGACCCACTGGAACCCCACTGGCACGCTGGCAAGCATCTCAAGACGCAAGACCGTTGACGGACCATGACCATAGCGACCTCCGGTCTCGGAGGGGAGTGATGTAGCGACATCTAGCGACGCTCCATAGAACGATGACGACACGACAGAATTCCTACATCGCGCTATCAAAGTTATTATTACTACTAGCATATATACAACATCCCGACATCAACCGTTGGGCCGTGGGCCGCGGCCTGCCATCCCTTTTCTTGGGAGTAGGAACAAACAACCGTTCCTACAAAATTATGAAATCGCATCAACTTATTTCCTTAAATATCACACTCCCTGCGCCGAAAATATAAGAGACTGTATTTGTGTGGAAACCTAAGTTGTAAATAAATCTAGACTTCACCGAAACTGGTTCAAAATAATCCAGACTACGAAAATGACGTCCCTACCAGTAAAAGATTCTACTGTAACATTCTACGCAGGCAGATCATTCTAAACCTTGGCAACCCAGTTAGGAAAGGAACTGTTCAAGTGCTTAGTTTAATTTTTTGGAATAACTACCACTTACTGCTCGAAGTTCTGTCTAAGTCTAATAGTCCGATGGGAAGAAGTGTGGGTTAAATTTGTTCAAACAGAGCACTCACGCACTTTCCGAAATATATCCTGTAGTACATGGTTAAACAAGACACCTTACGACAGATGCTCTGGAGTCTGCAATTGTTAATTTTTAAGGTAGATGTATGAGCTTGCGGGCTCTTCGGTCAACGGAGTTCAGCGCTTCCAGTTATTGGTAATTAAAACGGAGTCTTCGAAGGTGACAAAGAGGTGGGGGGGGCGGTTGTGTCCAATAATTTGACGCTAAGCTGGATAATCTGAAGTTGAAACATTTTTGTTATTTTCATGCACTCCTTTCACGTTATTTTAAGTATTTTTTCACTTCATATCAATCATCTGTAGAATAAAAAATTACAATGTTACTCAAAACTTGCAACCGACTCCATACTTTACAAGCATTCGTAAACATTCGTTAATTTATTTTTCTCTACTTAAATTGATTGCAGACTTGATGTATGTTGATGTATCTTTATTTATGTACTGATACCTTTACGCGTTACTGAGAATAAAGGTATTGATAGATAAACAATAGGTCTTGCAGACGGAAAACTAAGTGATCCTATAATATTTTTATTGAATTTCGGAACCTTGAAACATAAAAATAATATTTCAACAGTTCATTAATTCTAAATAGGTTTACATCTTACAATCACCGCCCTCAATTTAAAGTGAAGTGAAAATAACAAAATTAGTTCATCAACTCATAAATATTTCAAACGTTCGGTAAGAAAATATTGACCTTACTAAATTATCTTAAACCAAATGGTTTTGTAAACCGTTTCTATCAATCAAGTGATTGATTCTGAAACCGAAACCATAAAAGTAACTTAAAAGTTTGTTCTTTTTAACAAACTGCTTGCCTGAAGCAAGCCTGGCTAACTCCACGCGGTACATCCGTTATTTACCTACAGCGAAGCGCTCCGCCGGCGGATTTCAAATGGGTCGTGTGTCACGCGCGCGCCCGTCGGGACGTTGTAGATACCTACCTACCTAATAGCACTCACAGTAATTCTATGATCGAGGTCGCAAATAGTATTTAAAAATGGACATTAAAACAAACAAATATTCAATTAGATTTGATTATGTTCAATTTAGCAAACAAAACATAGGTAGTATTACTAATTATTCGTCGTAACTTTTTTTTTCATTTTGTACTTTAGGTAAGTTGAAACAATATTTTTTACAAAGGTAGAATAACAGTAATACCTACATAGGTAGATACTTAATTACAAATAAGGAGATTAATTATTCTTCACTAGGCAGCAACCCTAACAGCGTAAGAAAAGGTAAGAGGCATGCGATAGAAAGAGACAAAACTTCTAGGTATATAAATTTGCAGGTACGTAATGCTGTGCGAGCTGAATTCCACCCTATCGACATCGTAGCAAGACTCGAATTTATTTAGATCTTCTTGCGGAGTAATTTTTCTGTACCAACGGTACTATTACTTATTCTGTGCCTGAAGTCTGAAACTAGAATAAAATTTGCCTTAAATTTTAGTTATAGCTCTTTGTCTAATAAATTAGTTGGATGACCTTTTGCTACATTTGTACTAATTTTTTAAAATGAAAGCTGAGTTGCATTAGTTCTGAGTTATTGATCGACTTTTAAAAGGAGGAGGTTTTTTGCAACTTCTTATTAAACTTAATGCGTTATTAAACGTGCTTACTTAATACCCAAATAACTTTCATTCACATTTACATACATTGAATATTTTTATTATTTATTAAAATTTTATTATTTTTCAAGCGACTTCCAAAAAAAAGAGGAGGTTCTCAATTCGCCTGTATGTTTTTTTTGTTTTTTTTTTTTTTATAAATCGGTTGAGTACTTCATTGAAAATTTCAAGTTTTTGAAAAAATATGTATGATTTCGGAGAATGTTTACATTGATGACATTATAACTCAGCCACAGTTTTGACGTGAAGTCAGTTTTTTTAATGCTCTGCATTCGTTGATTATCTTAGTAGATAGATTGAAAAGTTGCAAGGTTAAGGAAAACACATATTCAAGAATAATTTTTATGCTAGGGTGATTGATATAGTTACTGGCCACTTAAGGAGTTTTTCTTTTTTAAAACCCTAAACCAGTTTAGTAGATAAAGATATGTAAACTTTTGATATACCAAAGTAAAGAGATTTGATCACAGTAAAGGAAAATAAAATGAAATTTACAAAACAAGCATATTTATTTGGAAAAAGGGGTAACTTAATGAGATCTCCACTGAAATTCAGTTATTAGCCAGTGAAACGCAGTAATTGGCATATCAGTATCCAGTAATTGGCCACAAAAATAATGAAACAGTAAATGCATTGAAAAATAACAAACTTAACAGTAAATAAACTTTTCCTAACACTCCATATATCTGTCACCAATCTCATTTTGAACTTTCCTGATAATATCAACAAGTCCTCATTTTCTTGATAATTTTCCTAAGAAAAGCTGTTATATTGTCTAATTGAAAGCAAAAATGGTACAAAACACGTCAATTTCTTCCTGTGGTATGTGGGTAGTATGTCCTTTGGGAATAAAAGACCTGCGAAATGCTTTTGTGCTATCAGATCTTCTTAATTTCATAATTTTTACCCCACCTTTGCACATACTATAGGTTGAAAGAAATATAGTTTTACTTCTTTTTCTTTTCTTACTTTTTGATTTTTAATCCCTTTAACTTTTTCTTTTTATCTTCTTTTCTTTGCTCCCTCACAATTTTCTTTTATTATTTATCTTCTTCTTGTGAAATTCGGAATGCTTTTGTGCTATCAGAGCTTCTTAATATTGCAATTTTTACCCCACCTTTGCACACACCACAGGTAGAAAGAAGTATAGTTTAACTTCTTTTTTCTAACTTTTTGATTAATTCCTTAAACTTTCTCTTTTTTCCCTCTTTTCTTTGCTCCTTTACAATTTTCTTTTATTGTTTACGTTTTTCTTGTTTTCGATTTTCTTGCGCTTTATTTTCTTATATATTTGGGTGCTCTAGTCTAGTTAAATGATACGGTTTTCTTTTCCTGGCTGGATATGTAGGTGTTGGTGAAAAATCCCTAAAAGTAGTTCTTAAACTTTGAAATATCATTTGCATTAAAAAAATATCTTGTCTGCATGTTAGTACTATTCGCTGGTTGTGATTCTATATTTTCCATATCTTCATTTCTATTAATTTTGATATCTTGACTTAGTTTTGGCGTTGAAATGTAAAATTTCCATAGTCAAAAAAGAGTGAAAAACGTTTCTAAAATTTACTAATCAGTCGCTCTAGAATTTTTAAAAAGAAAGTTTTGTACTGAATCTATATCATCTAATTTCAGTCAACCATTCCTGTTATAGTTTTTCTTCATTTAAATTAAGATAAGGTACTGAAGTCGTCGTGGCGCCGTGGTTACTGTGTGTATCATACAATATCACAGGTTAAGCAACGTTCGGCGCGGTTCGTACTTGGATGGGTGACCGTTGACCATTCATATCTCACGACGACTTCCGTGCTTCGGAGGGCACGTTAAGCAGTCGGTCCCGGGTGCTGTATACTTGTATACAGTAGTTGTGAGGGTTTGTCAGAAGCCATCTAGGCGCCCTAAAAATTCTGGCATCCACCACCCAGCACTGGGCCAGCTTGGTAGATTATGGCCTATACCTCCTCTTCACCCAGGGGAGAGACTCATGCCCTGCAGTGGGCTCATTACAAAGAGTTGTGATGATGATGATGAAGGTACTAAATTAAGATAAAATTACTTTTGGCCCTCAAAAATAAACTTAATAATTATTTAGAAAGTCTTGTGTAAATATTATCAAAAAAAATAAAAATAACTTTCAGCAGTAGGTATAACTATTCCCATGACTATAACGCAGCCGAATAGCACGAAATAACTATCGATTTGGAGTGAAGATGTCACTAGTTTCTATACAACTATGCCAATTCTTTGAAATGTCCCTCTCAACGGCCACGCCGTAGTGACTTACTTATCAGTTTGGTGATTTTTATATAGATAAAAGTTTAAATTATTGTGATTTGAAATTAGGTACAAAAATATTATACACAGTCTGTGATTTTATTTTAAACTTTAGTATTGCTTTTTCCACCACTTAGCATTGGGCCAACCAGGGGAGAGACTCATTCCCTGCAGTGGGCTCATTACAAAGAGTTGTGATGATGATGATGATTGCTATTTATTTTTATAATTAAAATATAACGGAAAATTAGTTCAGTAAGTGAATCAGTGATTTTTGTATAGATATAGCTATCGCATATTTAAACTACATTGAATCTGTGGCCCTAGTGAAAACGGGTACAAGTCCGATTTTGTCGAAAACGAGTTAAGTATACCAAAATGATCAGAAAAAAATGCTCTATCGTTTGATGTAAAGAGATCTAAGTTATCTTTAAAAACAAAGAAGTTATTTGGTGCATATGGGTCTTACTGACACAAAAAATACTACAAAATTCGAATTCAAGTACATTTTTATTGTTTTAAACTGAAAAATTAAAAATATATTTTGTGTTTTTTAATCTAAATTAATATAAAATACCCACGTATTGATTTAATTGGTGTTTAGGAATACAACAAGAGTTGATCCTTAAAAATGGCTTAGTGAAGAATAATATTACTAGACATCAATCTGTTTTCACCAAAATAAAGGCCAAATATCTAGTGTAACTCTATTTACATCAGTATTCATATAATGCTGTATTGAAATTTATAAATTTAATTTGATACAATTATAGTTGTATCCTACAAATTGCTTTCAATTTACGTGAGAAACGATATAACTCGTCGATGCGGGGGAGTGATGCGGGTGAGTGGAGAGCGCATAGCGCTCGCGTCCCATCAGTCGCTCACGCACTGTACAGAGCAGAACCTGTGTCGACGCGCTGCAAAAATCGATTATTATGCGAGTAAGTTGGATCGTTTTACACATATTTTTGTAATTTATGTCGTGGTGAATGTATACAATAACAGGTTCAAGTCTAACTATACCTTTTTACACCAGATAGGTACGATCAATTTTATGTGTTAAAGAACGTAACTATTATGGAAATCTTCTATACTCCATTTGAGTAGGCACTTAACTCAAAAGATGAAATAATCTTGATATGACTTTTTATTAAATAATATCGTTACGTACTTAATTTATTGAATTATTATATGAAGCAGTAGTTTGTTTGTTTAATACGTAATCGTTTACTCGTGGGTATAATAGTCGTATAGTGCGACTGCTGTGCACGGAGTCTCGGGTTTGACTGCTTTCTGTTTGGAATTACTTAATAATTATTTTCTTTTTAGGATGGCCGGTAGAGGTAGAATTGAACCGAATGATTGATCTTGTTCATTGAGAGCTGGAAATGATTAATGACGTTAGTTGCCTTATTGATGAACCTGTACCTACTTGTTCTATGTTTACTCATTCTCCAAAGTCAGGATTTTCTATGGATTGTTCTCCAAAGCCATTAGGTTCTATGGAGTATTCCCCAATATTTGAATGTTTAAAAAATGTTTCTCCAACCAGTTCAAAAGTATGGTCTCCTAAGCCTGGATGTTCCCAAAACTTTTCCCTAAGGCCAGACACCGACAAAGATGATAATAATTTATTTACTCATTCTGACGAAACATATCTCATATGTCTTGTTTCCCTATTAGTTGATGAGCTGCCATACCCTGATCTTGAATATTCTAGTAAAAGTAGTGATGATTACGTACCAAATACACCTGACACAAGTGGTTCGGATGATTCAGAAGTAAACAGGCGCACAAGAGGAAGACGTAATGTTATCATCCCTCAATCAGATTCAGATGAGAGCAATAATGCATCATTTTGGGAGAGAGAAGGTGTTGTACAAGGACGAAAACGTAAACCTAGGAAAAGTTTAAAAGAAAGAAGAGAAGATAGAGAAATCAGAAAGAAGAAAAGAAATTTAGGAAATAGTTACCGGACAAGTAATGGAAAAACCATTAAAGAACGAATCATGAAAAGTTTGGAAAAATGTAGAATGAAATGTGCTGAAAGAATTCCTGAAGAGTTTAGAAAAAATATCTTTGATCGTTACTGGAGTTTAGGTGACTACGATAGGCGTGTAATATTCATAAGTAGTCTTATAACGATAAAAGAAAAAGCTACAAAAAAATGGCGGCTACAATCAAAAATAGGAATTATTCCTATGATTTCTTCCTGAAGTTGGACTTAGAATGTCATCGCATTTGTAAGGGTTGTTTTTTGAAAACTTTCAATGAAACGCCCAAGTTTGTTCAAACTGTGACAGATAAAATGACACTAAGTGGCGGTTTGATTATATCGAAATCAACAAGAGGAAAAAACCCAGTGCCTTTAAAATAGATGACGAGAAGCTAAAAAATGTAAAAGCACAGATTTTATCATTTCCTGTATATGAAAGCCACTATGGGCGATCAAAAACAAACAAAAAGTTTTTACCACCCCATTTAACTATTCAGGACATGTACAAGGTTTACTGTGAAATTACTGAAAATCCAGTTTTTCAGAAGATTTTCATAAAGGGTTTCATTTAAGGGTTTTCAGAGCCCAAAATCTATCTTTTAAGGCGCCTTATTTTGATACATGTGTGAAATGCGATACTTCAAGTACGAAAATAAAATACAGTGAAGGTGTGGTAAGAGAAGAAAATGAAAAGCTTCTGATAGAGCACCAACGTAGAGCAGAAACTATTTATGATCAAAAATCACAAGATCAGGCGCTTTCAATTACAAAGAAGGATACAGTAGTTTTGTCATTTGACTTGCAGCAATGCTTGCCAACACCGTATCTCAAGTCTGGTGCTGCATTTTACAAGCGTCCATTATGGACATACAATTTGACATTAAGGGACTGTACCTCTAAAAGGGTATATTGTTTCATGTGGCATGAAGGCATTGGTGGCAGAGGGGCAAACCAAGTAGCTTCCTGCGTATTCTATTACATAATGAACTGTGTACCCGATGACATCAAACATCTAGTATGTTATTCAGACTCCTGTTCTGGCCAAAATAAAAATATCCACGTTGTATGCATGTGCCTGTTAGTAATGCGTAATAATACAAATCTGGAAACCATAACGCACAATTTTTCAGTACCAGGACATACTCACATGGACTGTGACGTGGATCATGCGTTAATTGAAAAGGCCAAGAAGAAAACTCAAATGGACATACATCATCCGCGAGATTGGTATCAACTTGTACGAACATGTAGTAAAAAGAAACCATTCACTGTTATATAAATGCATTCTGAATTATTTTTCGATTTTGCAAGTTATTTAAAAGGGCCACTCCAACTAAAGAAAATTGATGAAAATAGGAAGAAGTTTAACTTATCAGACTGTGCAGCTTTTAGGTATAAAAAAGGTGAGTTTCCTCAATTTCATTATAAAATGCATGGCGAAGATGAATGGCACATAGTTTGCAAAGAAGACGAGGAAAGTCACCGCTACCAAGCGTTTTTGAAACCGAATCTATACCCAAATCATACGATGGGCCAATTGCAATTCCTAATGAGAAAAAGCGAGACTAGCTTAGTCTTCTTCCACTAATAAACCCTAGTGCCAGATCATTTTATACTAATTTAGTAAGTGATTATAATAGAGATCAGCATCCTCTTCTAAATGATGACAGCGAGGATGACTTTGAATAAAATTTTATAATTTGTTTTTGGTTCGTTCGAATGTTTTTTTTTCAACTATTTTTAACTACATTTTGAAGTCGCGCGAAAGATTCTTTGTTATTTCAATAAGATACTCAAATATTTTCAGGAAAATTATTTTCTTTTTTGTACAACTTAATTTGTGAGATAAGGAATTGAGTTTCACTTATTTTTTATATGTTTCAAATACACAAAAAAATTCAAACCTTTTTATTTTAAATAAATATAATTTTGTATTCTTTTTGATTTACTTTTATTAAAATATGGGTACAAGTTGCACAAAGTAGTTAACATAAGTCTAGATGCACCACACGCCACATAGGTAAACTACTAGTCATTGGACACTACCAGTCATTGGACAGTAAACAATAATTCACGTATAATTAGGGTTGTTTTAAAAACGAGAACCTCGCAGTCGGTATTCATTTAAATTCTGTATTATAACAGTACCAGTTTGTTTGAAAAAATCTAATAAATCGCAGCATAAGTTTTAATAATATATTTTTGCGGGACGTCCTTGAAGTTCAGTCGTCTTTCAAGTGAAAAATTAAGAACTAGGTAAGTTTAACAATAATAGATAATAGCAATTAATTTTTTTTACGTTAATCATAATATGTTTTGTTGTAAACACCATAAAGTGTTGTAGTATTTAGCATAGAATTTAATAGGAATTGGAACCCTATAATATAATTTATATGTTTTAACGGACTGTCCAATAACTAGTTATTATTTTTAGTGAAATCTAATTAATGGACAGGTGTTCAGTAACTGTATTTTCGAAGAATGAAGTACAAGGATGTTAAAGGGTTATTAACAAGACACCTAGTTTTTGTATACCGTACCAGTGAAGATGTAAATGCACTCGAGTACGTTTGTTTCGCATTAAAAGGCGATCGTTTTCTAAAATTCAAGACTACTGATCACAAAACAACTTGTTACATATTTTCAATGAACCACTTAGTTGTTAAAGTGGTGATGAAAGTGGAATTAAATTATGCCTGAAAATTGGTAAAGTTGCAGCTAATAATGATCACGAAATTGATCAAGGTAGCAAAGACTCCAAAACAGTTATGTTCAATTTTCGCCTGATAGTAGCGCGTGTCCACCTATGGCTGCCTCCAACTAAAACAGATTACCACTGGAAATTGCAGACGGAATGCCTAGATAATGAACAATTGGAAGCAGTAAAAATAGATGGATAGGGTTTTTTTCGGATACATAACAAACATACTTCACTCTCATTTACCAAAGGCGCATAATATCCCGTCACACATTATTAGATAGTCATAAAACCCATCTCACTTATATTGTAAGTATTGCAACGAGCTGGGCATCGAAATAATAGCTTTATACCAGAATGCTACCAGAATCCTACAACTGGCGTAGCAGTCACCTAGAATGATGCTGTAAGGTTGTGATATTTATTAAAAGCAATGGCCAGCTTATTACAAATATTGGATCAGCTCTGAAAGTAACACAAGAAAAGTCTATAAAACCAGGCACTTTAACTTATAAAAAGCGTCGCAGCGAGAAGGCTTTAAAATGAATATTAAAGTCTAAGTTTGGTTTATTTTATATGCAATGTATGCTACAAAGTAGTTACGACGACCATCTTTATCTAATCTTTGAAAAGAATAGCTTTTGTGATAGCGGTGGTCAAGAAAAAATACGATTATTATGGTGGTAAACTTAAAAGAACGAAAAACTTGAAGGGCACTTGAAAAATACTTGAAAGAACAGGATGGTCTGAAAATATTTAAAAATAAATCATCATCAGCCTGTAGACGTCGACAGCTGGACATAGGCCTCCCCAAAGTTTTCCACGTCGCTAGGTCACGCGCCGCCCTCATTCAGCGTTTGCTGGCGACTTTGACCAGGTCGTCGAACTTCATCGTCAGAACTTTTCTGCCCCATCGGCCATCTGTTCTGCGAGATATGTGCCCTGCCCATTACCACTTCAGTATTGCAATCCCTCTGGCTATGTCGGTGACTTTGGTTCGCTTGTGAATCTCCTCATTCCTGATTCGATCCCGCAGGGAAACTCCGAGCATAGCCCTTTCCAAAATAAATAAAATCCTCAGACAATCACACCAACTACATGGCCACAGAGTGAGCGAAGAAAGAGTTTGTGTTTGTGTTATGACCATGTAGCAAACTAGGGGAAACCTAGGATATAATAAATACATAGAAACGTAATACGTAGAAACAACGCCCAGACCCGGATTTATTTTTTCTTGTTCCGTACGGGAATCGAACCCGCGACCTCACGATTGGCCCGAGTAGCGTGTGACCACTGCGCCACGGAGATCGTCACGATAATGTGTTGATTGTACAAATGCGACCGACTAATATTTTATCACCTTAAATTTAGAAATATGTAAATTGTTTTTTTTCTAAGTTTTGAAATTTAATTATTTCATAATATTTTCTTAAATTTTCACGATTCATTATCGAATATAAGAGATGCAGGAGATCTAGGTTCGAGTCCCAGCCAGGATTGATTTTATTTGGTGTTTTTATCTATACAATAAAACTCTTTTTACCCGGATTTACCGCTTCACGAGGTCTGAAAGACACTGAAACTTCAAGTTAAAATATAAAATATAATAATACGCGATAGATCAGGTAAAAAACTGTTTTATTTTAAATATTTAATTTAATTTCACGAGCAACTTAATCATATAGAAAATCACAATGTCAAAATATATTCGCTAAGACTGAATAATAGTTGTGACACTAAACTTAAAAAGTAAATTCTAATATATTTTTTTGCATTATCGTATTGATAATTTCCTAATAAAGATACCGAACTATTTAATTAGATCAAAAGGAAATAAATAAAAATATATTAATTTAATTTATTTCCTTTTAAAACAGATATAAAATGTTCATTAAAACTGTCCATTAACTAGTATGAGCTGTCCAACCACTGAAATTCTGTCCATTGACTGTATATTTTGCACCTTTTTTTTTAACGTTATTTATTCTTGAATTTTTCTGTCGATTATAGTTTTAAAGATTGTAGTATACAAAATTAGATATTAATCTACAAAAATAATAAGATTTTTAGTTCACAGCTTTTTAATTGTTTTCGTGAACCAATAAATGCCTTCATAAGAACCTTAAGTGTCCAACGACTCGACGTTTACGATATAAAATCTTTGTGAAAAAGACGCCAAGATATTTATTTTCAGAATTTTCAATTTTTTTTTAACTTTTAATTAAATTACACAGCTTATCACTATTTTTTTTATAAAGAGAGCCTATATATAATATTTCTTTAAATTACTTGAATATCATAAAAGTCATTCCTAACAACTTTACATTAAAAACAACTCAATAATAATAAACATCATACTCAAAGTCAAAGTCAAAAGAATCTTTATTTCGTAAGTATTTAAATACATTTGAAATAAGTCACAATTTACAAATTGAACTGAATATACCACCACTTTGGAAAGTCGATCTGTTGAGAAGAAGTGGCAAGAAACTCAACAGCAATCATCTTTTAAAAATACACAATAACAACAACAACAATTTACAATCTTCTTGCATCCGGATATCTTATAATAAAACTTTATGCTTATCCTTAAATCTATCGAAGGGTTAATCTTAAATATTTTGGAGTTTTATTTTAAAAGCGTACACATTGACCCATGAACGAGTTGGTGATCTTCTGGAGTCTACTATTATATTTATACATTAGGCAATCAAGTACTAGACAGAAACGTAGACATAGATATAGAGGTAAAGATAGAAGTAGATAGATGTAGCGATAGAGGTGAGAGATATTACAGATAATGTGGATGGAGATGAGGATAGTCGTGGACAGAGACTGGACACTAACACGGACGTGAACATGGGGGAATGGGATGGAGATGGGGAAGTCAGAGTCAAATTCAAAAAAGTAACATAGTCATAAAGTCTTCAGCAAAACGACCTGGCACCGCTAGCAGCACCCGTTCACGAGTATAACGCAAGCACCAGCCATCACTCTCCTCAACCATATTTTAGGGAAGAGGGTGACCCGACACCCGACGCTACCGCTAGCCATGCCGCCTGAGGGAGCATGACGTTCTTGCTGTTGTATGGATAAGAAGGAGATGGAGATGGCGTTGGATGAGAAGGAAATGGAGATGGTGTTGGGGATGGAGTTGGAGATTGAGAATATTTGAAAAACAATTTACAACCAAGGACTTTTATAGTCCATATATTCAGAAATTGTATAAAAGCCTTTACTACACAATTTTTGTTTAATAGTTTCTTTAAATTTATCAAGTGGTAAGTCTTGAATATTTGTGGGAACCTTATTATAAAAACGTATGCATTGACCCATAAATGAGTTAGTGACTTTATGAAGTCTACTATCATAGCCGGCTAGCTTGTACTTATTTCTAGTATTAACATTATGCAAGTCACATTTTCTATGGAACATGTTTAAGTTCTTTTTTACGAACATAAGATTTTCAAAGATATATTGTGAGGCAAAGGTAAGAATATTAATTTCTTTAAACTTATTTCTAAGTGTCGCCCTGGAATTAAGTTTGTAGATTGAGCGAATAGCCCGTTTCTGCAGCACAAAGATGGTTTTAATATCGGCAGCATTTCCCGACAGGAGAATGCCGTATGTCATTAAGCTATGAAAATAACCAAAATAAACCAACCGCGCAGTAGCTTCATTAGAGATATTTCGCATCTTTTTGACGGCATATGCTGCAGAACTAAGTCTCTTCGCCAACCTTTCTATATGTGGTCCCCATTGTAGTTGTGCATCTAGGGTTATGCCAAGGAACACTGTTGAATTTACAGGGCTCAATTCTTGTCCTTTTACAATTAAGTTAGTATTTACATGCCGGACATTAGGCAAAGAGAATTTTAAAAATTTAGTTTTATTTTCATTGAGTAGTAGGTTATTGGCTGAAAACCATTTCTCCACAGTTTCAATACAACAGTTTATTTCAAAGCAATGCTTCAATTGCCTACTCACTTTAAATAGAAAAGAGGTATCATCAGCAAATAATATGACCTCACACTTGTCTTTCACTAAAAATGGCAAATCATTTATATAAACTAAGAATAAGGTTTAAGAATATAGGTAATACTCTGTTTACCTATAAAAAATATCACATGTATTTCTTTTTCTAGCGGTTTAAATATAACACGAAGACAAGCACGAATTTTAAGCACGTCGTGTGATTTTTGCCTCTCCTCTAAAGTTGACTTTTTTGACTTAAATCCCTTTTCACTAGGGCCACAGAAATTTTCTATCTAAAACTATATCTTAGAAAGCTACAGATGTAACAGTATGGTTTTTGTAGTCACAAATAGAAATGGTATCTCATAGTGGGCATGCTTACCCTGAGGTTAAATTACTGTGATTTTAAATTTTATACAAAAATATTTTATAAGGACTGTGAATTTATTTTTAAACGTAAGTATTGTTATTTATTTTTATAATTATAATGTAACAAACTATTATTCCAGTAAATGAATCTGTGATTTGTATAAGGTTAAATTATTGTAATTATAAATTAGATGAAAATTATAAATATTACATATTACATTATTATAATTAGTCCAATAAGTGAATCGGTAATTTTTATATAGATATAAAAATAAATTATAAAGATTGGTTCAATTAAGTAAAATTAATAAATATCTTATGTTTTAATTTATTCGTTATTTGATTTTTCTGCTCACTGTAGAGAAAAAACAATCGTGACAAATTTTCAATAAAAAACAACACTGTGACGAACTTACACAAACTTTTTTCTATGACGAATTTACAACAACCCGGTTGAATGAAATCTACTACAGTGTCGGTATTCTTACAAAACGTGGTTGTGTATGTCATTGATCATTTTTTTTTCAATGGTATGTAGTGCGCCCATAAGTCACGTCCTTTTCTATTTATTTTAAAATGCCTGTTATTTACTAATCACCAGTGATATAAAATATTTGCCATATTAATTATAAATTTTTTTATGTTTTCTTTCATAAGAACAAATTGAATTGTGTTCTTGTTAAAGAAAACTTAAGATTTTCTACCCAAAACTTTACATCTACAGGGTGGAATTTTTGAATGCCCCCTGGAGGGAAATTACTCTTAATAACAGAGATAGCAAATTTTACTCTAAAGAAACATTCGTTTATTTTGGGAAAGTATTAAAACTGCATTCAAAAAATTTCAAAAATTTGCTCGGTTATTTAGAGTACTTTCGCTACAGGGGCATTCAAAAATTCCACCCTGTATGCCGGGTAAAGTTTGTTTATGTATGGTTAATATTTGTTTATTTGTAAGGTTATCAAAAAGTTATTGATGCCATTTTATTCACTACAGTTACGTCCATAATAGTTACAGATTAGTCACATGTGCAGGCTAAAAGATTACACCTTCTGAACTGCATATTTGTAATTTTGAACTTGGAACATTTCATATTTAGGTTTTGTTGGGATATCATTACTTTGTACAAAAATTATTAGTAAGTACCTCATTATTGAGTTATTTTGAGAAGCCTATGGGATTCGTGAATAGTAACTGTATATGTTATGAATATTTAATTGCATAACATGGAATTGTTCCCCGAGGAAATATGCATTATACGCATAAAAAAATTTAAACTGTTTTATTTTTTGGATTGCTTGGAATGGATCGCTTCAAAGTGATAAGTTTATGTTTAACTACTTAACAAAGTTACTTTGCTAATTCCGCGACTTGTCGCGACTAAGTCGCGGAATTAGCAAAGTAACTTTGTTAAGTAGTTGTCATGGATTTCCGCAAAGTAACGCCTGATTCAACGCCTGTTGACCGAAGAGCCCGTAAACTCATAAATAACAACAATCTTACAAATAAAAAAATTGCAGACGCTGGAGCATCGTCGTAAGGTTGCTTTATTGACAGTATTTTATCGGCTACATTTTGGTGAGTCTGCGAGTGCTCTTTTTGATCAAATTGAACCCACCCCTTTTTACCACCGGACTACCAGACGCAGACAGAACTTCCATCCCTATATAGTGGATTTACCAAGAAGTCGAACAAAAGGCTTCGATAGTTCCTTTTTGGTACGGATTGCCAAGGTGTGGAACAATCTGCCTGCGTCTGTTTTTCCTGACCACTACAGTTCTGGAACTTTTAAGTGTCGAGTGAATAGGTTTCTCGTGGATGGACGTGTAACACCATAGCCTTCATGCGCACTTTCCATCAGGTGGCATGGAAGACAAACGTCCTATCCTTACAATATAAAAAAAATCAAGTTTATGTTTCTTTTGTCTGCATATTTTTGTGTTTCAAGTTGATTCTTTGTAAAATAAGTATATTTAAGTTATTGAAATTATTTACTTAGAGCCAAAACTTAGTCAGGCGGGTGCTGAAGGAGCCGCTAAGTGCTGAAGGAGTTCTACAATAAAACGGTGTTGACTTAGATTATTCGTCTTTTATAAATAAATAAATAAAATCCCCAGACAATCACACCCACTACACGGTCCCAAACTAAGCAGAGCTTGAGATATGGGATACCATGTAATGGGGTGAACGTAGAATATAAATACATATAAGATAGATAAACGTCAGACCTGGAACATTTTTTTTTCTTGTTCCGTGCGGGAAACGAACCCGCAACCACTGGCGTCTGAGGCAGACAGTGTTACTCCATCTCCAAACTTTTTGTCCACTACGATTCGGAGGACGTAAAAATAAAAACTCCAAAGAAAAGAGTAAATCACGAAAATAATATCCAAGCGATAAAAGTCATGACCGCGACGTGTCGTCACTCGGAAAATAAATGAGTAAGTCAGTTCAATTAAGTTTCTAGTAATAATGAGTCGTGCCGGCGTGTATTGTATCGGTACCATCTTAATACTGTTGTATTTAATACTTTACTGCCATGTGAGTTTTATTTTCGTAAAAAAAAAACATATTTAAAAAATATATATATCATCAAAATGCAGGCTTTATTGACCTATTAATCCTAACCTAAAAAGCAGGTTCACCGCTGGACAGAGGCTTCCCACCAAATTCTCCAAGTCGCCCAACCTGCTGGCTGCTGGGATAGTTGTTTAATTTGAAATTTTTTTGTTCATGTATAGTGTATTGGGTGCATGTTCACATAAGAACAGTGCCCGTTGTTCATACAAGCAATCACCAGTCAGCCTGTTTTTTACTGAGCTAATGTATTATGATGAAAGCAAAGTTAAACTCATATAAGTTATATTCATAAAACTAACGTAAAAATATGACGCAATTTTACAAAGTCATATTATATTAAAATCATATTTTGTTGTTATTCGTCACCGATGGGTGTACATAGCTCCGACCTAGTAACCCGTTATTTCTTTATTTTCACTAAAATCAAAAATTTGAGGTTCCACTTTTACCAGCTCTGAAGAGGCAGTGTTAGCATTCAACCAGCACTTAGAAAACGTGTCTTCAGATCTGTGATCCTCGAAAAGCAAGAAACATAATATTTTGGTTATAACATGTTTTTTTTTTAAGTAATGCAAAACTATTTTTGTGAGCTATGTATGTATTGTATATTGCTCTATTTCATTAAATAAATTAATTTCCCAATTATTTTTCAAACTATATTTTGTTTGATATTTTTACTGTATATGTGTACAAGTAGGTATAAATACAAAATCTTGTATAAAAACAGTTGTTTTTTTTTTTTTTTATAAAATATGGATGGGACGTTTGTCTTCCATGACACCTGATGTTAAGTGAACATGAAGACTAAGGTGGTACACGTCCATCCACGAGAAACCTATTCACTCGACGCTTAAAAGTACTAGGACTATACTGGTCAGGGAAAATAGACGCAGGCAGTTCATTCCAAACCTTGGCGACCCGTATCAAAAAGGAACTGTCAAAGCGCTTAGTTCGACTTTTCGGAATATCAACCACATACGGATGGAAGTTCTGTCTGCGTCTAGTAGTCCGATGGTAAAAGGGTGAGGGTTCAATTTGCTCAAACAGAGCACTCGCGCACTCACCAAAATGTATCCTGTTCGAATTTTGTTACTGTTAAGCCTCTATTCAATGTCCTAATAGGACTTAAAACTTTTCTGAACAATTGTATAAAAGCAATCACTTTCAGATTAAATCAAAGAGTTGATAAAACAAAATCTTCAATATTCTAGTGGTTTTCATTTTTACCATACTATTTTATTCTAAATTATCTCCTAAGCGCGTAAATTGATCCACGTGTTTCAACTGGATAAAATAGTCCACTCATTCGTCTAAGTTAGTAGGTGATGCTTAGGCTTAGTAACAGAATTCCTTTGTTGTCACAAACCAATATTTTTGTCATCCAGGTTTATCTTTAAGCCATCCAATAGTTAAACGAAACGAAAAGTAAAATCAATTACTTTTACAATTAAATGAAAAAGTTCCAAATGCAAAAACACACTTATGAAAGGCTGCAAACTGGAGCATTTCCATCAAGTTGCGCGAGCAACTACCATGCCAGCCGCTGCACCCGTGCCCGTCTTCGTCCAGTTCGCAACCTAAGTCTTATCTCGACGACAAATTTGTATGAATGAATTGTTAATTGTGATAACATCTTGCCAATATTTTTATTATAATGCCTAATCTTTTTACACTTTTAGTCACAAGGAAAGTAAGTATTAAGTATATTATTTATAATAATAAATATTTCTGACACTCACACAACATTATCTAGTTTAAAAGTGGAAACTTGTAAATAGTCCATAAACAATCCATTTGTCTTCACTAGTGTACCATAATAGCTGTAAGTTTTCCTAAAAGTGTAAATAAAATATAATTAAATTAAGTTTCTTAAAGAACTTGTGTTATGGATACTAGTTAACTGATATACTTAAGAAATATATAAACGTCCATGACTTGACACGACTAATATCTGTGTTCATCACACAAATATCCGCTGCCGCCGGGATTCAAACCCAGGACCTCTGGCATGGAAGGCAATGTGCGTTACCCCTACACCAGCCGGTCGTCGGTATTAAGTACTATCTACTTGATTCAATCTGTTCCCATTTAGACGTAGGTCAGACTGAACTTGTTTTACATAATTTGGCGCAGATAATTTTATACATTTTGTTTATTTTATCATTAAAAGCTATATAGTTTATTTACATTAAACTACTGGACATCATTTGAGAGAGTATTGTTAACATCGTCGTGATTGATTTTCTGTCCAACTATTTTAAATATTAATGATGTGTCGTCAGCAAACAATACAATCTCGTGATAATTGTCTACCATATAGATCATTTATATAGACTTAAAAATAAAAATGGGCATAGAATTGAACCTTGAGGCACTTCCATTTTCATAACCGACCCAGCTGGGCGTTTCCGGTTAACCTCAACCTTCTGAATTAAGTATATCACACATGGTATGCTCAGGAAATCAACACGGGAATACCCGAGTTGTTTTCCTTATGTTTCATTCCTGTTTAAGCACATTTAAGTACATTCCTGTTTAGCACAACCTCTTTAAGACCGCTTTTGATAAATTTTAGAGCGTTACATGAATTAATATTGCATATTTTCGTGATTCAAACTATCGCATAAAACTCTTTTTGACCGAAACACGAAACGTGTCTCTCGTGAGCACAGGTACTTCAAAGACATCGAAACGTCGAGTAAAATGTAATATAAATAAAAAATGAAATAAAAAAATAAATTAAACAAAAATAAATTTAAAATGTAATTATATGCGATAAATCCGGTTAATAAGTATTTTATTTAATATAAAACTTTTTACTTAATTTCTGTATCAACATTTATGCATTATGTGTTTAATAAAACTTTTTTTTTTCAATGAATACAGCGTTGGTAAGTGTTATAATAACAATACAGAATTAAAATCATCAAAAAATTTTATTGTCCATTTCAGAAAATTGCTGAACATATTTATTTATTTGGGAAATAATAAAAAGAGTGACTAAAATACAAAATTGTGACTGATCATGAGATACTGCTTTACTAGCTTGAAAAAAAAATGAAAATGGAGACAGAAATTTTATATGTATAACCACAAGAACACGAGTAGGTTGATTAAGAGCGGAGACGAGCGTAGAGAAGAGGACAGTTGGGTTTCATTTAGTTCTACAGATGAAAGGACTTGAGGTTTTTAAGCTCTTTAACAAGAACTCGACTCAATTTTAGTTCACACATGCGCGAATCGAGCGAATGGGTCGAGTGGTGTGGTGGCAGCCGCCGGCAAAACGCCATAAACCCTACAGTTTTGTTAATGGGCACGGTGTTTGTATTGAATATCGTCTACCTTTCAAAACTAGGTACAGTACGACTGTACAGTCTGCAACAGAATTATGTATACCACCCAGTATCTCGCACACAAAAATTTTGATATGCATATTGTATGTATGCGGGAGACTTGGTGGTATACATAATTCTTTTGCAGACTGTACAGTCGTGCCGCCGTTTATCGATTCAAAGTTGTGTCGGACAAATGTTCATAAAAAGGAATACATACTTACATAGCTTCACGCCTATATCCCTCATGGATATAGACCATTAGGTCCATTGTGCCAAAATAATTTTTGTAATGACCTTTATTGGCTTTTGAGCAATAGATCGGGAGATACATCTGATTTTCGCGACCTTTGAACCTCTGTAACTTTTTTAGCCGGTACGATATCAATGTCGATTTTTTACATCTTCATTATACATACATACATACATAACTTCACACCTGTATCCCTTATGGGGTAGGCAGAACACCAGAGGTTATAAGACCATCTGATGTCACGTTTGACAAATGAGGTATTATAATGATAGAGAGAGGCTATTGTAGTGACAGGGGGTCAGCCTATCGCCCACAAAAATGCCAAAAAAACCTCTGTCCCTTAACTGACTTTTACAGTATGCCCGGGAAGAGAAGCAGCTGATACATTCTATGTTTTTCTTTCGCTCCCTGTCCAGCATGGAAGCTGGACTATAATGCCGTAATAAAGGAGTATACAAAAATTTTGCCCACTAGGAATTTTCCGAAGATTGCTTTAAATGCCTAAAGTAATTAAGCTAATTGTCATGAATAATTGGTTACAGATTACAAGCCGGTAACTTTAGACTTAATCAATGAACATCAATTTAAATAAGTTTTGTATTATACCTAAATATTATACATATTATCTAAATATCATATTTGTTTTAGGATGCTTGTTACAAATTTGTAAGTAATAATTTGATTCAACGTTTTGATATCCGACATTCTTTTAGTCTAAGGCTCACTTGCACAGACCAGGGTTAGCGTTAAAAAGCAAGGGTTAAGAGATAACCCAGGTTAATTTGAAAAGTTAATGATATTTTAAAGTTTTTGCATTGAAGCTTTAAAATTTTAAAATATCATTAAACATTGCAATGCTTCACTTCAAGTGACATTCACAATTTCTGTAAAGAAATTGGTCTCGGTTGGTCTTCGCTGCAAAGCTATGCCATTAGATAGCAATATAACGTAAAAACAAAAATGTGTTAAGTAATTTCAAGGCGTACCGCCAGGCCCCGGTAGCTCAGTGGGAGAGCACTCGTCCGGCAATCGAGAGGTCCCAGGTTCGAGTCCTGGTCGGGTGATTCTTATTTAACACATTTTTTCGTTTATTTAATTAAAAAGTTGTCTTGCACCATCCAGGGTTAGCAGTTAAGCCCGAGTTAAACTGCTAAACATTTAACCTTTCAAGATGACAGGGTTAAGTCGCTCACCCGGGTATTGTCAAAATTTTTAGGCTACTTTGAAGCAATAACAGATGTCCAGCTGTAAACATAGTTTGGTTCGAATATTGTTAAAATTGATTAACCCAGAGCAAATATTTGACTCTAGTTAGCTCATTTTAACCCTGTGTTTCGTAAAGAGGGCCTTAGGATTTACACATTTAATATTGTTGTCGACCAAAAATTTAAAACATAATCAAAATCCTGATTAAAAAAAAATAGGTACCGCGATTGGTTTTGATACTTTCTATAGCACTTTGATTTGATTAGTTATATGCAATATTAACATTTTTTTTTTTTGAAAAGGAATTAAATTTGTTATTTTCGTTTTTATTCAACTCTAGCCTTAACTCGCTCGCTCCCGTTGCATGTGGTAGCTGCACAATATTTTGATAATTTTGATTAGATTTTATGTTTCTATGTAGTAAATTATATTTATTATTTAAGAATATGAACCATTTTGTACAGCGCAAATTCATGAACTTTTTTTTCAATTCTATGTTAAATTCAGCCAATGTATCAGATATAACTTTCAAATGATTAGAAAACCTCTATCTCTATTTTGCGTAGAACGTCAACGTTAAAGTAACAAAAATTATTTTAACAAAACGATGATATATGCCATACTAGACAAATATCCTCCAATGCTTCAATATAATTACAAAAGGGATAACAAACAAGAAGAATTATATATTATTGTATAACAATTGGCGGTCTTATCGCTAGCAAGCGATTTATTCCAGATAACCCGGAATAAAATAGTAGCCGAAATTGAATCACGAAATGATACTAAAACGATTACCTCAATATTAATTGAGAATTACTTGGAAATATTATCAATATTCAAATAATTATATTGGGTTTCAAAACAATAAAAGTAAAAAATAGAACAATATAGGGAAAAAAATAATTTTTCTGCGACAAAACCTCAAAAAAATATACATAGATAAATAAACGGTTATCGGATTAGAATATTATTTCGTTTTGGCGCTTCGCCGGCTGCTGCCGCGACACCGATTGCTTCACTCGCTCGGCTCGCGCACGTAATTTATATCTATATGCAGCCTAACATGCTCCTCCTCGGTACGCTCGTCGTCGCACCTAACCGGTCCGACTACATGTTCTGGTGCCACTACCCTTTTTGTCCCATAAGCTTTTATTTACATTATGATTTTTAGGTACATAAAAATCATCGCTTACTTTTTAGAAAACTGATCTTTTATTCCGACTATAAAAAAATTGATCAAACTATAATTTAAAATATAAATTTACATTTATTCGAAGATTCATATTTAAAGACAGTTTTTATTAATATGATGACTAATATATTTCATAAGGATAGATATTATAATTAGGGTATTGCAGATTAGTGACACATCTAAACGTAGGTGACAGAAAATATTGTACTCATAAATTATCACCCTTGTAAGATCTCTTTAACATTCCTAGATTTTTATTCTTGCGTACTTTTAGCGGATATAATTTCTTAAGACAATATTTTTTTTTTCAGTGTCTTGAAGATGGCTGTAACGCTACGGTATGCGGATTCAGAAAAACCATAGCTTTCTCTTGTTTGAAACTGTTTTTGTTTCGTACATCAATAATTATTTATTTAGTATCAATAATGGCAAAGCAAGGAGGAAAAAAGTTGATTTTTACTTTTGTATGCAAATACATACATCATAACTTCACGCCTGTCTCCCTTAGTATTTGTTTATTAATGAATTTTTACTGACTCAAGTAGAACTAGATTAACAATCTATTTTTGTAGGTTTATTCAATGCTCCTTCCAGAAATCATATCACACCGCTTCTTAACAAGGCATCAATTCTCAATATAGAATCACGTCGACGAGGCCTGCATCTAGGAATGTTGATGTTTAACATATTCAATTTAAAAAAATTCAGAGCAATTTCGGGACAAAATAAAATTTTCCAACCTAAATTTACTTTAAACTTAGATCTTTACGAGTCCTCTTAAGTATGCAACACCATCAAATCGTAGCGTTTACCGACTGCCTTCGATACTTCGCAACAAAGTTTTGGACAACTTTCTGACACCTATCACCTACTACCAAAAAAGACTCTTCATGAAAATACAAAAACTAAAAGTTACAAACCACTTTGCAAGTATGTAATGGCTAGGTTTGCTATATGTTTCATCTTTTATCATAATTTATTTTCATATTTTCAATTTACTTTATTATATATCTTTAGTAATTTTAATCATTACTTATTAATTAAAATTTTACTAATATCACCTATGACTTCATTAATTTCTGTTGTCAATCTCATATTATTGTAGATTGGTACCATTTTCTCATTTACAAATATATTTACAACTATTCTCAATTCAGGCGTATTCTTATTATTTTTATTGCATAAACCTACTAACCTTTCGAAATAATTTATTGATCAATGTTATTAAGTGATTTCCTTAAGCTGTAGCACAATATCAGCTTATACTATTTACGCAAATACGAACGCTTGACTTGATAAGTACATCCCAACCCCATTCAGAATCCCGCTTACACATCCCAAATCTTGCTTTCTGTTTTATTCATAACTCTTTCAATTAATAGCTTTGCATGCATTTTGCCTACAACACTCAAAAGGCCATGGAAGATTTTGCATTCCTACTATGACCCTTGTCTTTATAAAATGGCACAATAACGTCCTTGCAGCAGTCAACTGGAACACGGCCAGACCGCCAACACTTATTAAAAGCTGATACACAACAGGTTTGCAGTGACACTATTACCTGCCTTGCGCATTTCAGCATCTATCATTTCATACCCTGTCGCATTACCCAATTTCAAACCTGCCATTGCTTTCATTACTTCATCCCTACTTATCTCATTCTCACAATTGGTTTTATCACCCAAATGGGAGGATCTACTTTTCAAAACATCCCTCGCGTTTGGCTCAGATAATAATAAATAATAAATAAAATCCCCAGACAATCACACCAACTACATGGCCTCAAAGTAAGCGAAGCTTGTGTTATGAGCTACCATGAAGCGAACTAGGAGGGAACCTAGAATATAAATACATATATAGATAAACACCCAGACACGGAATTTTTTTTTTTTGTTCCGGGCGGGAATCGAACCCGCAACCACAGGCGTCTGAGGCAGATAGGTTTACCCCTTTGCCAAAGTGGTAAACCTATCTGCCTCAGCTGCCGAAGATAAATTCTTGAATTACTCCTTCCACTGATTCATTATATCTGCATGCTCACTAACAATATTCCCATCCTGATCTCTTAACACACGCACTTTCGAGGCTACAACCTGCCCTCAGGTTCTTCTGACTAAGTGCCAGAACAATTTGAAATTGGCTCAAAAATTTGCATGAATTTCCTGCTAAGCTTATTTATGCATTCTTCTTTCTTTTTGCTCAACATTTCTTTCACAGTTTGTCTTAATTTATAATACCTTTTTTTTGGCAACTGTAACTATTTTATCATCACTCAAGACATCTCGTATTCCCTTACCACCTCTCTCAGCTAGTAGATCTAGCCACGTTTTTTCTTTTTTAGTACAATACCTTTCACTTCATCATCCTATCACTCATTCCTATTCTTTCTCACATTATTTTTCATGCTAACCTCACACAACTGTGTGGCCGTTTCTGCCATAACATTCCTTAATCTACTCAAATATTCCTCGCAGTCTTCGTCATTCAATAGTGGAATCAAAATCAAAATCAATTTATTGCAATAAATATGGTGTAAATAGGAATCGGCTACACAGATATTGTCCAGCTGATGTTTAGAGATACCTAACAATTAATTTTTCATATTTATCAATAGTAAAAAATAAAATTCCCAAACAATCACACCAACTACATGGCCTCAGAGTAAGCGAAGCTTGTGTTATGAGATACCATGTAGCGAACTAGGGGGAAACCCGGAATATAAATACATATTATATAGATAAACATCCAGACCAGGAACATTTATTCTTTTTCCGGTTGGGAATCGGACCCTCAATCACTGGCTTCTGAGGCATACAGGTTTACCACAGTGATAGTCAATATATTTGTATTTCTATAAATTTAATTCAGCTTTATTGTAACTTTTAATTTTAACCATATTCTGCTTCTTCTTATCGTGTCGATTAATAGATAAGTATTATAAAATATACTAATAATATTTTTTTCAGCGAGCAGTCAATATTGTTTGTAGTTTTTTAATGGAAACAAACTGTATTTTTTTTTCAATTTGTTACAGTGTGATCCTGGTTACAGGGGTATAACAAAGGTAATTTATATAAATATTATTTTACCTGCAAAAGAAAACCTTTTCTACTAAATTATATTGACGATAACTTTCCTGGTGCTTTGTATTTATGATACAGTGTATCCTGGCAAAAAGTTATAATTTAGGAGCAGTTAGCTTTAGTTTGCACGAGCGAGTTTTTAACGCACGTTAAAAAAGCGTTTGAATAGAACAAATGTACTTCTAAGTATCTGTTCACACGGCAGCGTTTTTAAATCGCGGCGTTTTTTTCTCGCTTACTGATCCATTTTCAACGCTAAGCGTTGGCGGTGAAATAATATAGATCGTATGAAATTCAATCTTGTTCAGCGTCAGGACGTGTAACATGTTGCAATTGGCGATTACGAAGCTTATTGAAGAATGAAACGATTTGATACGGAATGTCAATTCAAGAAGTTGATAATAGGTTCCCCAGAAGATCTAAACTTGTCTTCCGATGATTGTTTTTAGTTAATCATATTATTTTACCTGAGTCAGTCTTTGGACAGGTGGTCTTTTTAGTTTTTTAGATCTAAACTTTTCTTCCAATGATTGTTTTTAGGTAATTATTTTATTTTACCTGAGTCAGTAAAATAGGTGTAGTAAGTCAGGTGGTTTTTTTATAAGAGACTTAACCCGCATTTGACCTTGATTTCACCTGTTGGTCAGCGAAGATGAGGTCGAAGAAAACAGCACACAGGTTTAGGCAGAAAGAGAAGGAAGAAGAAAGAAAGGAAGACAAATTTTTATTACCGCATATGGAGTTTACAGTAGAGTGATACCTACTATAGAGCCATCGAGTTCGAACCATAGAGTTAAAAAAGCGCTCGTGCTCACTGTAAAAACTGTTCATTGAAGCACAAACCCCATTTAGAGGGGAAGTCCATTCCAAAACTCTGCCATTCTGCAGCAAATTTTATATTTCTTCTAGTTATCTGGAGGAAAAAGACGAACGTGTCTTCTTCTTCGTCCTTCCCTTAACATGGCATAACCTATTCTAACGTAAAACCTAACCTTAAACCTAACCTAAAAACAAAATTTTCTTAATTTGACGGCTGGAATACCGACACACTATATTATGCCCACCGCTTTCAGAGCATCTGGTGGCTCCACCAGAGCTCGCCGCTTCTGTGTCCTCATCGGTCTAGTCTGCTACATTGAGAAAAACTGAGAACCCACCCCGGATTCCACTGCCGCCCACTGGGAGTCAGACGCAGGGCAGAAGGAAGGTGCAGCTGCCGCTCTATGTGGATAGACGCAGCACAGCACCAACGTAGGAGTGTTTTAGCTTCGTCAAATCATTGGATTGTGACAGGCTTCTGAGCCCTCCCACAAGGCTCACTCCACTTGGAGGTCCAGTAGCTCTCCTAGGACAACCTTAGTAGGAAAACATCAGAAGCTTTTTAAAAGACTTCATAAAAAATATTTTATTCATTTTTTTCTTGCTTGTTTCGTTTCAGTGCTACGGTATCGGATGCAATGCAACGGTAAAATATGAAATAAAATATAACTAGGCCATACATTTTAATTCTCCGAGGGTCAGTAAAATTTTAATTTATTATAAAATTAGGAAACCTACACATCGACACTTAGGTCAACATAGACATTTAGGTATTGTATTAGTCGATTGATATGTTGACTTATAAAATGATATTGGACTACATAACTTGCATCGATGTTTTATACATTGTGCCTTCAACATCATTATCATCAGCCTGCTGACGTCCACCGTTGGACATAGTGTAATATACTTATTTTTATTTATTTATTTATTTAAAACTTTATTGCACAAATAATTGGAGTACAATGGGCGGACTTAATGCCATTTGGCATTCTCTACCAGTCAACCACCACAAAAGCAGAGAAGTTAAATAAGTGGTGCAGATTATATTAAAAACTAAAATATATACATAATTAATAATACACAACTACATAAATACATATACATATATACTCTATACTATAATATGTATGAAATATATATACATACATAAAAGCTATTAAACATATATAAAAATAAACAAAGTGAAAATTAGGATGATTAATTTGCTATCTTGAAAAAGTGAGCTCTGACGCATTGTTTAAATGCCAGTTTGCTAGGGGATTTTCGTAGGAATACAGGTAACTTTTCCCACAGCCTTATTGCCTGAATAACAAAAGAGTTTGAAAGAAATCCAGAATGGTGTAAAGGAATATGCAGGCTAAGGTTATCAGAAGATCGGAGATATCTATCATGTGATGAACCAAGATACTGGAATTTACATTTTAAATATTCCGGGGCGCATGGATCATTTAGAATGGAATAAAGCATGCAGAGTATTCGGAGATGCCTACGTTGTCGAATGGGAAGCCACCTTAGTTGTTCTCGAAATATGGATACATGATCGTACTTACGTAAGCCAAAGACAAAACGAATACAATTGTTAAGGAGACGATCTAATTTTGTGAGGTAAACTTCATTGAGGTCTGTGCAGCATACATCAGCGTAATCAATGATGGGAACTATAAGTGCGCTAACAAGTAGTAATTTTGTTGATTTTGGCAGACAATATTTAAATCCATAAAGTGACCTTAGCGATGCTGTTACCTTGCGGCATACCTCCTCAATGTGCTTATTCCAGTTTAGTGTTGAGTCAATGTGTAAGCCGAGATCCTTGACACATGAGCTGTAGGAATGGTAAAATTGTTAAATACAAGTGGTGGTGCCGAGGACCTGTCTATTTTAGCTAACTGACTCGAACTGCCTATTATTATTGCTTGACATTTGCTGGGATTCACTGTGATTCCGAATTGCTGTGACCAATGAAAAATATGTAACAGGTCTAAGTTGAGCAGATCCACAGCAGCGTCCACATTCAGGATGCTAGCACGGGCGTAGAGTTGCAGGTCGTCGGCATAAAGGTGATAGGAACACTTGAGATTCAAGGTAATAAGATTAATGAATATGGAAAATAATAATGGAGAAAGAATTCCACCTTGTGGTACGCCAGTATTTAAGTTGACCCAGTCAGAAATTGAGGATCCATCAGGACTAATTTTGATAGCTTGTTGGCGACCACGAAGATAATTAGAAAACCACTGCGATACTAATGGTGAAATACCGAGTAGATTAAGCGCAGCGATAAGAAGATCGTAATCTATGGTGTTGTAGGCATTTGAGAAGTCAATGAGAACTAAAACCGTCACCTGGGCAGACTCCATACCCGTTCTGACATCTTCTAAAACATTAAGAAGTGCTGTGGAGGTGCTGTGACCAGGTTGAAAGCCAGATTGATACGGGTTCAGTAAGTTATGTGAAAGTGTGAAGTCCGATAGTTGTTTGTGAACTACAGCTTCAACGACTTTGGATAGGTACGGCAATATGGATATAGGACGAAAATGGATCAGTAATGATGGGTTATTGCTTTTAGGTAGTGGAATTATTAGAGCTTTACACCACATTGCGGGAAAAGTTCCCGTAGACCTATGTTTAAAAATAAAATAAGAGAATTTTACCTAGAGAGCCAGTTGAAGGGTGTAGTAAAGTAATATGGTGTTTAGTTTTTAAGTTCAATTTGTTTGGGATTTACTATTAATAATAATATAATTTTGTATATACATGTCAAATGTCTTCGTTTTTTGTATATGTACTTATTATGTGTATTTAATTATAAGTTCTGTAATTTAATGTTTTCTTTTTGCTTACTGAATATTTAAAATAAGAATGCAGTATGTAGTTGTACTCCTCACTCCCAATGGTTGCAGCTGAAAATCAGCGCCACAGTCAAGGCTGATGGCAAAATGCTGAGCTGCGCCCATTTCGGCATTTTCAATATTGTATTTATTTCTTTTTTGATTGTTGTTTTGTTAGTTTTTCTTTTTTATGCCGAATAAATGTGTTTCTTTCTTCTTTCTTTCTTTCTAGAAAGAGAAAAATTTACAATGTGCGTAAAGATAGGGAGAACCCATTCTAACATGAGCTACATCATCACCCTTCCGATTCCATCAATACCAATCGCATTTGATTTTAGAGCTTTAAGTATTTTAAGAACTTGATCATTGGTTACGGGTGAAAATTCAAATGTTTCATTAGTAAGCTTAGGGAGAGAAGATAAGAAATTTAAGGTATTCGTCTTTGTTGAGCTATCGAGAGATGGGCATGAAGCAAAATGTGTGTTTAAGTCATTCGGGGTGAATGAATTATAGTTCAAGCCAGCATACTGTGAGCCTAGTCCAAGTGACTTTATGAATTTCCACACATTTGCCGGGGAGGAGTCAGTAATATTCTCATGAAAATAACGGCGTTTTGAATTTCGTATCACCTGATTGCAACGGTTTCTAAGAGATTTATATCTGCTCTAGTTTTCTTCTGATCTATTCCTCTTAAATTTTAAAAAGGCTCGGTTCCGCTTTGACATAGCGATTCTCACTTCCTGATTAATCCAACCTGCAAATGGTCTTTTAATTTTTACATTGTGAATCGGTGCATGAGTGTCAAAAATCGAAGTAACAATATTACAAAAGGAATCAATCTTGTCAGCGATTGTTGAAGCTTCGAAGACGGTTGACCAGTCAATTTCAGAGCATTCCTTTGTAAAAAGTTCATTATTAATACGTGTATAGCTCCTAACTTTAATATTTTTCGGTAACGATTTTCGAAAATTAGATTTAAAACTAGCGTACAAAAGGTCATGTCTTGAAAAACCTGGAGCAGCTACCTGACCACAGCTTGATATAAAATCTGTAGGGGAAGTTAAAATTACATCTATCCAAGTGTCGGCAGTTCCATAATTGTGATGAGTGGCATTAAGTGTAAGTATTTTTAAATCAACTGCATTAACTAAGCTACGCAATCTACGAGATCGTGGACTATCTGTAAGAAGGTCAGTGTTAACGTCACCCATGATCAGATGCTGATTGTAAACACAAGCTATCACCTTGAGTTGCGACTCCATTTCGGAGAAGTAATCGCTAGTTGGAGGGCAATAAACAACTCCGAGGCAGTATTGCAAGCCACTCAAGCATATCTCAATGAAAATATATTCAGCACTGCCCGTGTAATTTGCTGGTGATGTAGATATAATTTTGTACTTTACTGAGGAGTTCAGATATATCGCTACTCCACCGCCACGGCATCCAATCCTATCATTACGAATCAGCGTGTACCCTGGGAGGTTGTATAAGTCAGAACTAAGATTGGGTTTAAGCCAGCTTTCAGATACTAAAAGTGCTTGAGTGATATCGGGTGTAAATATGCATAGCTCAGCATAATGCTGCGGTATGCTCTGAGCATTGACATGGCAAATATTAAAATTATCAGCTGTTAAAAAACTCTTGGGGTCCAATAGAGTAGGTGAATCGAGATCAGCATCACTGACGGAGCAAAAGGAAACCTCGCTATCCGAGTTCATGATAGAGTGATATGAATCATCAGACATTATAATAATAAAATAAATATGTGTATAAATATATAAATCAAACTATTTTACTAACTAATATACTAAACAATAAGTAAATAATACTACATATACTTTTTTTTACTACAACCAATTAAATTTAAAAAAAATAGGTATATATATATTTAGCATTCTGCCACTTTTCTGCCGGTTCACTTTAACATAGATTAGAGTAGATACAGACTTAATATAAGAATATGTAACAATGTTTAAGTAAATTTTAATTTAAGTATAAATAGCAATAGAAAACTAAAATCGTCAACAAAATGACTAAAATACATAAAACACTTTGAGCGTATTTCGGAACTTAACTAAGGGCGATTGACAGTGAATGACAGTGATAAAGATGGCAAAATGACAGACGATGACAGAACATTTACAAGTCAATCACTCAACCAACCAACAACAACAACCAAAACATAAAATACATACACCCTCATTGTGATGATTTTAAAAAAGCTATAAAAAATAAACTAAAAGGAACCTTAGCGTCATAGTCGGTTACTTCCTCCGAGTGCTGCGTGTCTTGATAGGTTCCGTACGTACATGCGCGGCTGCAGAAGAATTTGTAGCCGGTACATTGTTGCCTGTGGTTGAGATATGCTTCGATGTGAGAACTTCCAATTGTGCTGTTGAAGATATACGTTGTTTCGAACCATCTGGCAACTTCACAAAAATGGTACCATCAGATGACCAAACGCTTCGTAAACCAAAAGCTTTGCGAGCAGACAGGAACAGAGCTTGCCGTATTTTAGTTAGAAACTCGGCTAAGACGTATGTAGTGCCCTTTAACGACGTCTTCTTGCTCCAAATGACTGACCGATCAGAGTAGTTGAAGAATCTGATAACTATTGGTCGAGGCTTATCAACTGACTTACTTCCAAGTCTATGGCAGTCCTTGATAGATGTTGTATTGAAGTCTAATACATGAAGCTGTTTATAAAAAATGTCAGTCACCATGTCGGACAGCTTTTCACCACTCACCTCGGGGACCCCTGACAATAGCAAACACTTTCGCCTCTTTCGTGTCTCAAGGGAATCTACTGAATCATTCAATTCAGAAATTTGCTTACGCAGTATACTCAAAATGCTCCAGACAAGATTTTTGAATTCAGCAAATTCCTTGGCAACTCGGCTGATGTCTTCTTGTGGACGGGGTGCAGATGTCTTCAAGAGTGCTTCAAAATCATCCATTCTTTTGCTTAATTTTGATTCTAGATCTTGTTGTGATTCAATAACACTGGATATTGTTGCCATTGTGATGTGTTTAATTTTGTCATGAATATGAGCTATAGTCACCGGCAGTTAAGGGCAGAATATCAGGTAATTACAGCATAAACTCACTGATTTATTATATGTGCTGTAAATATAGGGCTATTAGACCCAGAATTTACTTTTATAAATAAAATATAATAAACTTTTCTATTTTAAAACTTTAAAATTAGGAGAGCATATGTTGCTTGTTTTATTTCTACCCAAAAAAAAAAAAAAAAAAGGAAAAAAACTTGTGTTTTATACAATGGAATATAAACTTACTGTTTTATATTCCATTGGTTTTGTTAATAGTTTTCTTTCATCTTAAGTCACGTTGTATGCATATGTAATTTTAGCTCATTTCTTATATTGTTGTAAAGTATTACTGTTTATTTTCTATTTTTATTTTATACTGAAAATATTCTTCAATTCAATTCTTGTAGTTTTGGCAACCAGCTGTCGATACTAAGCGACTAGCTATTACTTCCAGTATCATGTGATAGAATAGACACGTTATTAAGAGTTAAGGTCCATGTAGTATTGACATAACAATTGATGCGCGACGTAGACCGGACATTGAGTTACCTAAAACAATAAGACATCACAGTTAGTACCATCACCAACAAAAAAGTTTAACCTACTAGAGTTAGTAAACATAAATATATACAACAATTAACTATCTACATATTTACAAGGAAATATTATTTTGCTGAACAAATTTACAGAGGATTTTAAGGATAAGGGGTTGGTTGGAGGAGAGGAGGGTTTTCAGGTTAGTTGGTCTGGGGGTTGGACAGGAGGTTTGTGGACATGGCAAAACTGGGCCAGTCAGCCTTATCCGTTTTGTGTAGGAGTAAGGGCGGGAGTTTCTTGGGAATTTGAGCAGAAATGGGAATGGAAAGGGTAATAGGATAGTGGTCACTTCCATGGAGGGAGTTAACACGATTCCAGGAAGAGGCTAGACTAAGGGAAGGAGAAGAGATAGAGATATCTACTGCGCCATCCCTACGATTCGGGCCCGCAATACGCGTGGGGCGTCCATCATTCATGACACATAAATTCATGTCATCAACAACGTCCGCCAGACACCTACCAGGGCCACCATCTGGGATGGAGCAGTACATTCCCCATAAACTGTGATGACAGTTAAAGTCACCTAGGATAATAATAGGATGAGGAATTGAAGAAATAAGGGAACGGAACTCATTAATCAATGCAACTGTTGGGTCAGAAATGTAAACAGAGACAAGAGCAAAATTTACAATTGTAACCGCAACAATGTTAATATTGAAGGAGTGGGAAGGGAGCTGGATCAGGGAATAGGGGAGCGAGCGTTTAACAAATAAGGCAGCACCACCATGACCATCCGGCCTGTCATCCCTAAGGCAGGCAAATCCAGACAGTCGAAATCTACTGCCCGGAATAAACCATGTTTCAGAGATGGCTATAGCTAAAGGGTCATGCCGGTGCACCAAATGGGCAAGCTCGTGTTTTTTGGGATGTAGGCTTCTACTATTCCATTGGAGTAGAGTGGCCATTTTTAAGAATGTTATAAAGTGAGGACAGTTGAGATGCTACGTTGGGCGGTAAAGTGGAATCATCAAATTTAGAGAGAATATTAACTAGAACGGAGATCAGAATTTCTAAGAAATTTTCATTAGAAGAGACGAAAGGGTTGTTTAATGCGCAACCGGGAATGGGAGAAGGTGGGTCGCGGTTGCCAATAATTTCCTGGTGGGCAAATTTGTCGTACCCAGGAGACAAAGGAGTTCTAACTTTGGGGGGTGAGAAGAAAGTTTTTTTTATAGGAGTAGGTATGTGGATTAGAATTTGAGGGGAGGGATTTAAAAACATCTGCGTAGGACTTGCGGGCAGCAGGGATTCGGGCAGATGCTTCTTGGTATGAGATGTTGTCTTGGGACATGGAGATCTTTATTGCTTTTTGGCGGGAGAATTCAGGGCAGGACTTGTCTGTGGCCAGGTGAGGACCTGAACACTGGAGGCAGGTGGATTTCTCTGGAGGAACTAGACAAGAATCGCCGGGATGAGGTTCGGAGCACCGGAAGCATCGAGGAGAGGAGCGACATTGAATTTTCACATGGCCAAACCGACAGCAGTTCAAGCACTGGATGGATGGGAGTATGGATAGGCTCTACGGGAAGGGATGAATTAAAAACAAGGATCTTTTCTGGCATGTTTTGTCCTGAAAAAGTCAGTACCACTGAACCGGTTTGTACCCATGTTGGGCCAGTGGGATTAGTAACTTTCCGGTTGAGTCTTCTGGCTTTTAATATCAACCCACAGCTTTGTGAGGCGGAAATTCCTTCTACTAATTCCTCCATAGACCATGTTGTTGGGACACCACGTATGAGTCCCATTCTGGTGACATTGTATGTAGGGATAGTTGTTACATAATTGTATGAAGTGAGGTGTTGATTGCTTATGAATTCATTGGCTGCAGCAGCTGTAGTGAATTCCACTGACACACGGTTGCGACCAACACTCTTAACACCATCACTTTTTATAAACTTGATATTGCTGGAAACAAGGAATCTGCCAAATTGGAGTGAGTTTAAAGACGTACCAGCAGAAGGATGGGACTCGGATTTGGATACATGTACGATAAAAGGGCCTTTATCCACATTAGAGTAAGTTTTTTTCTCTAAGAGGCTAGGGTGGACAGATAGGGACTGGATAGAAGGAGTGGAATTAGAGGGATCAGTTATATGTCTCTTGGGGACCGCACTAGGATCGGTACCCTCTGCAGGGCGTTTCTTGGATTGAGAGGTAGAGGATGTAGCAGAATCATCTATTGGGTGCTCTAAAACACTACCAACAGGATCAGGAGGTTTGGGCGGGATATTGTCAGTCTCCATAATTTGTAAAACCTATGATTAAAACTAACAAATACACTTACCAAAACCGGGACAAAACAAATAACTACAACATAAACACACAATGCTATAAAATAACTCAATGAAAATACGAAAAACAACGTAATTATTGCGAAAATAAACAAAACACGTGTATACAACAACGCCAATCACTTGACAGTCGAAAATATTCTTAACTAAATATTATTGTTTACTTGTCAACTCTAAAAATTGTCATGTTGCTTATGTCACTTTTCAATACAGATAATTTATAAACTGTTATTAGGTTTTATATTCATTTCTTTCTCAATTAATTTTAAAATTGTATTTCTATATTACAAATTATTCTGAGACTTGCACATTCAGAATCAAGAGAAGTATCAGCTCCACTTTTACCATACCAACACCGCTGCTCCAGAGACTAAAACCTCCTTGATAATAGAAGTGACAGCCGCTGGCCGATGAAAAATGGATGTCTCTCGAAACATAATTTAATTTACGGCTGTCGAACGAAATCGAGGATATAAAAGGAGTGGCGAGCTGATCTCGTGGCTTTTTGAAAGAAAACATCGATCAGTGCACTTGGGAGAGCTATCGAAGAAAAGTATAAAAGTAAAATATAAAAGTATCATATAACTACATAATCTCTTGGAGCCGCTATATAACTATATAAACCCTTGGAGCTTTAGATCCTGGAAACTTAAGGACACCTAAGCATTTTGGATAATTTCTGTGTATATATAGCAAATTTATGGACAATAAGTGGAAAAGTGTTTTTTATAGAATCTTGTAAGTCTTTTTTTTGTAAATATATTAACTTTAAATTTATTCTCTTTATTTTTTTTACCACTTCTTTTAATTAGTAGGTTACTTAGGCTATTACTTAAGGTAACACTACAATAGGCCTCCCCCAAGGTTCTCCACGTCGTTTGGTCCTATGCCCAAACATACCAAAACAAAATATAAAATAAAAATAAATAAAATGAATTCTATGTGTTTGGTTTGGTGCATTGATTATTTGAACATGTCATGGAATTATGAATTTAACCGAAAATCATTACTAGCGACGCGGCACCAATAAGCAAAAAACTTGTTTTACGCGGTACTGAATACCAGTAATTTATGAAAGAAGTGACCTTCAAGTTGAGAGGAGTGATAAATACCTACATTTTTGGAAGTCACGGGCAATACAATGGCAAATTCTGGCAATAAAGGACTTTTGATTGCCAGAGATGGATGAACCTAACTTTGTGAGCATACCTAGGCGTTGCTGCGATCGAGGTCATTAGAAGCATGTTCATTTCGTCTAACCTATTCGGGTAGGCATTAAAGTAGCCTTAACTAAATTGAAAATGCAGATTTGATTGACTAATTGAAAACGTTTATCATAAAATATATGATTTGTGATTTGAGCCCGCAGCGATGGCTTTTTGTCGATGTTTTTGAAGCAATTTGACCAGCTGTACCAGGTGACGTGCTTCCATATCTAGCTTTTCATTTGTTTTTTTTTTCCAGTCTAATGGGTATTTTTCATATAGCGAGGTGTGTATCTTTATCGTTAAATTGTTTTTTGTGCCCATTTTAGTACTTTGGGTCTTTGAGGTTTTTTTAAATATTGATGTCGTTTGGATTCAATGACACCTGGTTGAAAGTGTTCATGAAAACCTATGATGGTACATGTCAAGTGTAAGTAAGTTTTTGGCCAAAAAGCGAAAAGCTGACTCAGTGTGGCAACTGTAATGATAATAATTTTACAAACAAACTAAGATAACAATTCATTTCGTAATGCCAACGCGTCACGCGTTCGAATGCGGAACGCAGCGTTGCTAGTACAAATTCATAAGTGTGCATGTACAGTCGTGTCAATGGAATATAATTTCTTACTATTTGGCTAAATGTCGTTTAAAAATTAAAAAAAAGACATCCAGTTAGTCCGTTTGTGGAAACGAGGTTGCTGTGCGGGGAATTTGTTTTAAAATTTAGCAAAACATAAGACATATTTTCATACGCGCGTGTGACACGTTCCACGGAGAGTTGCCGACCGAATTGGCACGCGCGTACGGAGCGCGCGCGGCCACGTCCGTACTGAACGCGCGTAACATACGTGGCGTTTGGCGCATTCCGATCGTGCGTATGGTATGGACCTTTCAGTTTTATATGAAACGCGCGTTCGAACGCGTGACGCATCGTTGGCACTTAACCACCGTAGCATACCCCTTTCAATGCTAGTCACTACATCTTCTTCACTTTAAATCTATAATAATTTTGTGTGGGTGTGTTAATTTAAGTAAGTCAAAAGTCACATAAAGATGTTTCATTTCCTTTTTCAGTGTCATAATGAAGAGTGTATTGCGGAGGTACTATTTTTCATAAATAACTCAGTTAATAGTCAATAGTTTTATCAAAAAAAAGAAAATGGTCTTGAGTTTTGCTACTAAATGTAATAGGGTAGGTATTACAGTTACACTTCAATCCGAGCCCATGTTCTGGATCTCCAGGCTAATAGATTTGTATTTATCTAACAGGTCCCTAGATGAAATATTTCTTTCCTATTTTATATTTCTTATCATACAGGGGTTTCTGGTGAAAAATTTTAGATACTGAAGGAGAGCACTCTGTACACGGTTCTGATCATAATTATGTAATAAAAGTAGGTACTTGATTTTTCACTAGAACTCTCTATAAATAACTAAAGTTATGTTACTATATTACTTTACTTACGCCTGAGTCAAACAGGATACATGAGCTGGCACACGGATCGCTGCAAACGTTAGTGTAACCATATGTTGCGAAATCAATTCTTTTACTTTTGGTAAAGTTTACACAATAAATAATGAATATTTATTTTTTATTATATTTTTTCCCTTCGCGTATGATCTCCTATCACGTCCTCGAATTTCAAAAGTGACCCACTAGTCTCCCTGTATATAATAGGATAGGGAAAAAGTCTTTTCGCATATAGTATGTACGAACTTGTAATAAAATCTGTTTGGCTATACCATTTGTATCTGGCTGGTTTGGGTAGATATTATTAAAAAGTTTTAATTTTAAAGAAAACAATCCGAAATTTAAATTAGGAAAATGGGTGATTTTCATTTGTTCTTCTTATTGTTAATATGAATGAATCGAATGAAGAAATTCGATACATTTTAAAATTTTACTACAAAAAAGGTAAAAATGCAACAACAGCGAAAAATATTTTGTGATGTTTATGGAACTAATGCAGTATCTGTGAGAGTAGCGCAAATTTGGTTGAAGCGGTTTCCAATCCAGAAATGTTGATATCAAAGATGCACGCCACGCTAGTCGCCCTGTTATAGACAAAATTGATGCCATTTTTGAAAAAGTGGAGCAAGATCGGTATATTAGTAGTAAACACGTAGCTGGAGAACTGGGAATTTACCACAAAAAGGTTTTGGCACATTTTAAAAAAGCTGGGTACACAAAAAACTCGAAAGTTGGGTGCTCATGAGCTCACTGATATAAATCTAATGAAACATGTACCTACTCATTTATGATTATTTATTACGACGAAATAAAACCGATACATTTTTGAAGAAGCTGATAACTGGTGATGAAAAGTGGATCACGTAGAATAAGAACGTGCGAAAAAAATCGTGGTCAATGGCCGGTCAGGCTTCACAGACTGGCGAAACCCGGGTTAACTCGCAACGCCGCGCCGTTGCGGCCAGAATTAATCAACAGAAGGGGTGTGGTTTTTCACCATGATAACGCTACATCTCACACATCTTTAGCCACTCAGCTAAAACTATTAGAGTTTGGCTGGGCGGTGTTAATACATACGCCGTATAGTCCTGACCTTGCAACTTCATATTTTCACCTGTTTCGGTCTCTGCAGAATTCCTTAGTCAGTGTCAGGTTCACATCACGAGAAGACTGCCAAAACCATTTGTCGCAGTTTTTTGATCAAAAGCCTCAATTTTTTTTTGAAATTGCATCACGTCTCTACGTATAAGATAGCAAAAAGTTATCCAACAAAATGGCACCTACATATTAGGTCAAATGTAATTAAACTTTATAAAAAATCCCTTTGAATTTTTATATAAAATGCGAGGATATTTTTTCCTCTACCTAAATAGTAATATTTTATAAATTACAAAACTTATACAATAACTGATAACAACAAGAAACCCGGATGTTTTATAAAAGATGCATATCAAGGTGTAGTGACTTTTTTATGTTACGACGGCAAATTTGTATGTAATAAAAGTTAAAAAAATCCAAAAGTTCGTTGAATTGGAGCATTGTTATTGTAACATATTGTAACTGCACATATAACTAGGCTATCATTATCAAATTAAATAAAATCAAAAAATATGTTTCATATGTTCTTCCTCAGATTTGAAATAACCACCTAGGAGTTTTTCTAATAAACACTAAAATTAAAATAATGATTCTGTTCAGACTATAAGTGTTTATCAGAAAACATGTTGCAAATGACCCCTTAGAGGATTATGTTCTAATAAGCAAATATCCCATGGTATAATAAAAGCTTAGTTGACTTAGCCACTTTGTTCTGAAAACTATAAGCAGTATAATCAAGTTTTTTTTTAATATCTGGTAGAAAGTAAACATGGGAATGAGATACCCATTCACTCGAAAATAATGGTAATGGCCAGGATAAAGATTCAGGCAGTTCATTCACTAACAAAAACTGTCAAAGCGCTTTATTCGACTTTTTATATCTACCGCGTGGGAATGTAAGTTCTTTTTTCTGGTGTGGTATTTTAAAAATAGCATCCAGGTGGACAAAATGCATATTACTCAAGTATTCGCCTGCTGTGTGAGAGAACCTGAGTTTGCACCCCAGTCGAGCCAGTTTACTCATCGAACTTTTCGAAGATGACTCATGTCAGCTGTGATCTCCATAACACATGCCTACGAACTAACTTAGTGCGAGGCAACACAGTTAGTATGAGAGTTTGGGCAATGGATTTATTTTAAAGAGTACGACCAAGCATACTTCCCTGAGGAACCCTAGATCTCCTCTGCTGTTGCACAACCGAATTTCCGTCAAATAAGTTAGTTATGTAGTAAATTAGCTTCAGCCAGTTTCTGCCTACATTTAGTTTAGTTCAGAATGGCCTAACCGCCTTTGGATGAACGTGACCTCCTACGTACATACATACATCTTACAGTTACTAATTTCAATAAATTTTATTTGGTCTTATGATCCATTCAAGATCCGTCCGAATAGTGAACTCTTCCTTAGACCTCAATCTCACCTGATGGTCTGTGAATATTTATCTCGATAAATTATTTATACTTTCAGAGTCGCCAATACAAGAGCACGGCTATGGTAAGTATTTGGTTCCCTAGTCTCTACGAGTAAAACAAAGTTTGCCTCTGTCAGTTCGTTGACTTCAATGATTTTGAATTTATTTGTATGTCAGTCAAGTTAAACGCATTCTTATCATCATCATCATCACAACTCCGTGTAATGAGCCCACTGCAGGGCTATGAGTCTCTCCCCTGGGTTACGAGGAGGCTTAGGCCGTAATCCACCAAGCATATTTCATGGTGCCGAAATGGCTTCTGACAAACCCTAACGACTACTGTATACGAGTATACAGCACCCGGGACTGACTGTTTAACGTGCCCTCCGAAGCAAGGAAGTCGTCGTGAGAAATGATTGGTCGGCGGTCACCCATCCTAATACCGGCCGCACCGAGCGCGCTTAACCTGCGATATCGTTTGATATGCACAGTAACCACGGCGCCATGATGACTTCCTTCTCTTCTTATAAACCTTAGTAAAAGATGAACTGACTTTTGATTATCTATAATGACGGTAAAAAGCAAACCTGCTGTACTCCACAAAAAGCAATATGCTTAGGAGAGCCTAGAAACTTTTTAAATTTTCGAAAAAAATCATATCTCTTAAGCTAGAGAAGGAGTAAGACCATTCGACGCAGATTTTTTTTCTGATATGAAATGTGTGGGTTACAGCAGGTTCGCTTTGTAGCGTTGATATGTACTTGTATTATTTACACATATAGATAATCAAACTGATAGTGGCCTATTGTTTAGCAAATTTTTTTTTTTTTTTTCATTTTAATCTTGATTCTTTACCACCAATATTCATTATTTCAATTTCGCAACTCACGAACACAACGAGTATTTATGATATAGCTGTAAAATACACATTATTCATCGCGTCTGTTACTGAAAACTGTGTGAAAATCCGCTAAGTAGGTTTATGAGTTTCAAAAAGACTGACAGATTTTTAAATTGAAATCCTTAAAAATACATAATATCGATGTATTTTAATACATAAATTATAAGCAATTCAGTAAAGTATTTAAGTAAGGTGAGCTTAGCGATGTATCAGGTAAAATTGTAAGCAAGCAAAATTTTCGTAACATACGTGTGTTTGTTTGTTCTTTTTAATATTAAACACCACATTTGTTATATTCGCAGTGCACAGGGTTTTACTGCATATCAAAGTTAAGTGTTTAAAATAACAGATGTATAAGAAATAACAGATATTACTTGCTTGCCGTAACTACAAAACATTGTAAGTAGTTCTTCGGAACTAGGAATGCAATGAACACACACTCGGAACACTATAAGTACGACCCTTCTTTGCATTCTGAGGATGCTGGTTGAAGTGAATTACGTGTAGACGGTAGCATTGTAAAGGTGCGTTAAGCGGGTGCACGGAGCGGACGCCTGACGCGGATGTCCGTGCCATGCGCACATCTGCTACGTCGCGTGCGGAGCCCTACAAAACAACGTATGCGCTGCTCAACGTATTTTTCAAAACACAAGCAAGGAAGGTACCCGACGCATGCGCACGCTGAACGCAGCGAAGGCCCTTATAGTTGTGTTCATTGCATTCCTCGCTTCCTGGGAAGTCGGTGAACAAAAGTACGTAAATCCTGCATCACTAGTGCAAGTTCGAGTCGCGGAACTAGCAAGGTAACTTAGTTATAGTAGTGAGATCGCCTAAGTTTCACGATTCATAAATTAGAATAAAACACTGATCCATGACACCTGATGGTAAGTGAACATGAAGACTAAGGTGGTACACGGCAATGGATTTATTTTAAAGAGTACGACCAAGCATACTTCCCTGAGGAACCCTAGATCTCCTCTGCTGTTGCACAACCGAATTTCCGTCAAATAAGTTAGTTATGTAGTAAATTAGCTTCAGCCAGTTTCTGCCTACATTTAGTTTAGTTCAGAATGGCCTAACCGCCTTTGGATGAACGTGACCTCCTACGTACATACATACATCTTACAGTTACTAATTTCAATAAATTTTATTTGGTCTTATGATCCATTCAAGATCCGTCTGAATAGTGAACTCTTCCTTAGACCTCAATCTCACCTGATGGTCACGTTTCACGATTCATAAATTAGAATAAAACACTGAATAAAACACTGATCCATGACACCTGGTAAGTGAACATGAAGACTAAGGTGGTACACGTCCATCCACGAGAAAACTATTCACTCGATACTTAACAGTTCCAAGACTGTTGTAGTATAAATTTAAAATTTTTCATTTCAACTCGACGTTTTGGCGTCCTAGCAGACCCTGTGGTCACGAGAGACACACAATCTCACAGGCTAAAAAGTGTATTTTTGTTAATTACATTTCAAATTTGATTTTGTAGTCGTTTGTATTTTCCATACTCCAATAAGTCCAGTATAGTACTTATAGTTTTATTTTTTATTTTTAGGCCGATGGTTATCAATCTTATGGAATGGTAATTATAAATCATAATTTATTAATTTTGAAAGCTTGCTGACAAATAAAATAGGCACAATTAAACAATTTTTTGGTGCCTGAAGATGAAGATCATCAATTTTTGAGATGAAGATCATCAACTATTAAATTATTTGGTTGCTTGGCAGAGATCGCTCACTAGCTATAAGGACGTCGATTGTGTTTTTTTTAGGTTCTTTTTTTCCTTTTTTGTGTATATGTAAGAGGTTTAATTGGAGGTTTTTTGTGGGCAATAGGCTGACTGCAATAGTCTCTCTCCACCATTACAATGCCTCCAAATTTGTCAAACGTGACATCAGATGGTTTTATAACCTCTGGTGTTTTGTCTACCCCATAAGGGATACAGACGCTAAGTTATATGTATATGTATGTATGTCTACAGGTAAAATTAGCCCTGCATTAGGACAACGGATTAAGAAAGATCAGTATCATCGTGGCCATGATCTAAACTATAAATTGAGAGATTTTTTTGTACAATCTATACGCAATGAACTTCGGATTTTTTCCAACTTTATCTTCGAAAATTAAGTTTTGTCAAAAAATTCTCATTATAGAAATTGGCCAAAAAACTAAACGATTTTTGATAAAAGATTTGTATTTTCTTTTTCCGTTCTCTTAAAGGACAAGATTTTATCTTCACAAATTTTGGCCTATATGTGTATCGCACAGTTGCACAGTGTGTCAGATGTCAGCAGTATGGCCACACAAAGAACTACTGCATGAGGCCATACCGGTGAGTAAAATGTGCTGGACCACATAAATCTACAGAATGCAATAAAGACAACAATACACCAGCTCTCTGTGCCCTGTGCCATGGAAAACATCCTGCCAGCTATAAGGGCTGCTAAGTATACCAAGAAATAAATGCTAGAAAAACACATAAGTTAGAGCAAAACAAAAGGAAGAATTTTAGAGACAAGGTACATCGACAAAATAGACACCTACAACAACAAAAGGACCCTACAGATAAAACAATGCAGGACCCTAATAAAGAAACCAACACTCTATACACTAAAGTATTACAGACAAACCTTTCGAACATAGAAAGACCACAATACAGACAAACGGTGGACCAAATTCCACAGAGAAAACAAACGGAACCTTTGAATTATAATTCAAAAGAAAGCGACTCCCAGACAGTAAAATGTCTTGAACAATATTTAATCCAACATACAGAAAAAATTGACCAACTTCTCCAAACCATGACTTCACTGATTAGTCTTGTTGCGTCGCTCATACAAAATCGCCGATAGATATGGATCTAAGAATTGCCACTTGGAACATAAATGGTATTTAACCTAACAACCAAGAACTAGAAACTATACTAATCATGAATCAATTTGACATCATGTTAATTTCTGAAACACACCTAAATGACCATAAAACCTATAAACTGAAAGGTTACAATGTTTACAACACGAACCACCCTGATGGAGAATCACATGCTGGCACTGCCGTCATCGTCAAAAACAACCTAAAACACCACCTTCACAGTGAAGTCAGAAAAGACTACCTACAAGCAACAACAATTACTGTACTGGACAAACTTGGATCAATAAACATTAGTGCAGTTTATTGTCCTCCCAAACACAAATTAAGTAATGACCAACTTATTGAGTTCTTCATGTCATTAGGGAAAAGATTCATCTGTGGAGGTGACTGGAACTGCAAGCACACTTACTGGGGCTCAAGGCTAATCATGACACGAGGGCGAACACTCAAATCATGTATGGATCTACTGAAATTACTACCATTATCAACAGGAGAACCAACATACTGGCCAACTAAATATGACCCAAATAAAATACCAGACCTTCTTGACTTCTTTGTGGTTAAAGGTATATCAAAACACTACACAGAAATAAAGTCCTCCTTTGACGGGTCCTCGGACCATACACCAGTTTTAGGAACATTTAGTGTCACTCTTATTCAGAAAATAGGAGAGTCTACACTTTATAATAGTAAAACGGACTGGCCCGCATTCCGTGAGTATCTTGAAGATAAGATTGAGCTTAAGGTTCGGCTTAAAAATGAAGACGACATAGACAATGCAGTTCAGTATATTACTAATTTAATTCAGGAAGCTGCATGGCTATCAACTCCTGAACTAAGTAACGGAAACTACGCAACGATGAGTATACCCCTAGAGATAAGAGCAAAGATACAGCATAAACGCTGGTGCAGGAGACAATGGCATCAAAGCCACAATATGGCAGATAAAACTCGTCTGAATCGCGCTGCTAAAGAACTCAGAGATCTACTAAAACAGAATGTCAATGATACTTTTCAAGAGAAACTAAGTACATTATCTGCAACCAAGAAAGATAACTACTCACTATGAAAAATCACAAAGGACTTTAACAGACCAACTCAAGCTATTCCTCCTCTGAGAACCCCTTCAAACAAGTGGGCAAGAATGGATGAAGAAAAGGCTGAGTTATTCGCAAACCATCTGAGCAAAGTATTTGAACCAAACAAGTCAAATATGGACGATTTGGAACGCGAAATAGACGAATTCTCAAAATAAAAAAAAAATAAAAAAAAAAATGCTAAGATCAATCTCGAGAGCCCCGTGGTTTATCAGGACCAGTGAGCTACACGAAAATCTCAAGATCAATACAGTGACAGAGGAAGTGAAAAAGTATTCTACCATATACAAACAGAGACTGAGTACTCACATAAACTCACTAGCTCGTGACCTACTCATAACTGAACCAACCAGACTGAAGCGTTGGCTGATTCTAAACTTGGACACCAGAACCTGAAAAGGATGTGGATGATAAGAGTGTTCTTGATGAAGAGCATCTTAAAAAGCTATATTACCGGAATGACACCATCTGATAATGGCTAAGCTTAGCCGATGGCAGATTATCGCGAGAGAAAAAAAAAATATGTGTATCGCGAGGTACATGGAAACCAAATTGTAGGACACAAACTGGGGAATTGTAAAATATAGGATATATTTACGTGTTCATGATTAAATGTCGTAATATAAATGATTCAATATTGTACAAAATACCCTTATTATTATTTACATATGTCAGCAAATGTCAATAATGATAGGACACCAATCCGTTAATCATTCAAAGAAGGTCATTATTCCAATATAGGCTGGTATAGTGGTAACATACATTGCCTACTATGCCAGAGGTCCTGGGTTCGAATCCCGGCGGCGGCGGATATCGGTGTGATGAATACAGATATTAGCCGTCAAGTCATGGATGTGTATATGTTTATTTAAGTTTATTCTAATAAAAAATATGTATTTATTCAATATGTATGTTTATATATTTCTTAAGTATATCAGTTATCTGGTATCCATAGCACAAGTTCCTTAAGAAACTTAATTTGGGCTAGATAATGTTGTGTGAGTGTCAGAAATATTTATTTATTTATATTTATTATTTGATAAATAAATAAACAACAGAATGTCAGTTTAACAGTTATAGCAACATTTTTTTATGATAGCCATTTTCTCGGGATGGATAACAGTCTTTTTACTGCATAGTACAGCAGTATGGCTTGTGTACTGCCCACGAGTAAGATTTTTTTTCTCAGTTTAAAATTTCAGCTTAGAACTAAACTTTTAATTATAGTTTTCTTAAGTGGAATCAAAGGTATTATAAACCGCTGAGTGTACATCGGTACCTCAATTGGGCCACTTATACGGGGATCCTTAATGCTTAGGCTACACTACCGTGATATGCCAATAATTATTGCCATAACTTAAACCACGATTTACGGCCATAATTTTACAATGCCAATCAATATGGCAAATGGCGGTAGGCAATAGCTCCGGCGGCGGTCTTTTTTCGCACATCAAAGAAGATTACCGCAGTAATTATTGCGTTTGTGGCCACACTACCATTTGTCCAGTGTGCAATATGAGCTCACCGGCGACGCACATATCGACCGACATGGAGTGGTCAAATGAAAAAGCGCTCGAGTTTTTAGAATTATTCCAATCCGAACCGTCTCTTTGGGATACCCTTTTTTGTCTTCTTTTAGCTTTGTTGAAATTTAAAAGATTCACGTAAAAATAATTGGCACTCATAAAACACAACACAGCTGCAGCTTCGACCTCCATCTTGAAAAAGTGATATTTTCCGCCAAATTTATTGACATATTAATTATTGCCGGTAGACGGTAAGGTAGTGTGGCCGTAGTATAACCACACCAGTTCATGCAGTAATTTAAACGGTAATTTAATGCCATAATTATTGCCGGTAGTCGGTAAGGTAGTGTGGCCTCAGTATAAGAGATAGCTTTTTTCATAGTTATGACATAAATAATATTCTTGAATAATCTTTAATGTTTCAGTGTGAACATGAGCGGTTATGCACGACAGCGGTAATTTTTTTTAAATAACGATTTTTTCTTTGAAATGTCGTCCCAAACTTTGGTAAACATGGCCCATTCTGCAGTTCTAATTTTCGATGACACGTTCTTGCACTTCGAATGGTATTTGAAGTATAACGCGAGTACTGTAGGTTTCCAGTTGCTCAATCATACGCGGCTGATCCATATAGACCTTGGACTTTACAAAGCTTCAAAAAAGTGAAGCTTTTGATATCACGGTATCTACAGCGGCCAACTGTCCGAAAGGCGAAATTAACTGTTACAAAAGTTGTTCTAGCAATAAAGCTATATTTTCACGCGTCGTGTGACAAGTAGCGGTGCCTCCTTGTTAGTACCATACACACATCAAAAAACGTTTGAGATCACTTTGATAATACGACCTCGTTCTTGTCACGTTAGCATGAAACGTTTTTTCATTATATTCTTCGTTTAAAAATTAAATCTTTTAATAAGATCTTAAGATCTTATAAATCTAAGAATCTTAAGATTTGGGGACTGAAAACTGCTCGCGTCTGCAAGGTTTAGCCCTCAATACCTTGTACGTGGTCCCTGGGTGGTGCTAAACGAGCAGTAAAATCTGGTGGTAGGCTTCGGCCGTGGCTTGTCACCACCCACTAGACAAAACCATGCCGCCAAGTAACCTAGTTGCGTTCCGGCATGATGTCTAGTGTAGCCATTGAGGAGGATAGGTCTGAGTAATCGTGCTGCATCGGAGAACTGTTTTCAACTTGTAGGATAATGACTCACCGGGTGACTCGTTTTGGAGGGTAGCGGGATCCGAAGCACGGTGCACCGCTGGCCGACCGCAGGTAGTAGGGGGCCCAAGTAGCATATCAGCCATATGCAAAAGGCTGCCCCGCCACCTCGCGAAAAATCCCGGGAGGCTCCATCGTGCCGGCTGGCGACCGGTTTGAGAGGACCCGATGGCGAACTCGGGGGGGTTCGGGCGTCCCCGCAGTCTCCAAGCGAGTTTCTCAAAGGTGCGTTACCCCTATCGCGTTGCTTGGTTCCATTTGCAGCACTTCACTCAACTTCTGTTCTCCTCCCTATTCACTCCACTCCAAAATTAATGAAAGGTCCAAAGAAGAGTAAGGTAACACAGCGGTGGCACTTCCTCTCGTTTAAAGTGCACTTTTGTAACATCCGAGGAGTGCACTCCAATCTCAATGATGTCCACCACCACCTCGAGACAGAGAGAACCCACCTACTCTTCCTAACGGAGACGCAGATCTGTGATCCGTCAGACTCGGCATACCTCTGTTACCCAGGTTACATCCTGGAGTCCAAATTCCATCCGCACGCCGGGGTGTGCATGTATGCATGGGACAAGATCTGTTGTCAGCGTCTCCGTTACTTAGAAGTGCCGGACCTTTCAGTTATGTGGGTTCACATAGATACCGGCCTAGACCAAATGGTATACGCTGGTATTTATCGATCACACAGCGGAGATCGGGAGACAACAAGGCTTATGGACTATCTCAGCAGTACAGCGGACAAGGTTCAGCAACGTTTTCCCACAGCGCAGTTGGTGTTCCTGGGGGATTTTAACGCACACCACAGACAGTGGTTATACCCGTTTTAGGACACTGACCATGCTGGTAGAGAGGCTTTTAAGTTTTCGCTCACTCATGGCTTCTCTCAGCTTGTTGACGAGCCTACGCGCATCCCAGACGTTGCTGGCCACACTGTTTACTGCCTGGAGCTTCTGCTGACAACCGATCCCGACAGATATTCGGTGTCCGTCACTGCACCCTTAGGGACATCCGATCACTGTCTGGTGAAATCTGTATCGCAGTACTCGCCACCTGACACCCAACCAAGTGGTTCTAGGCGAGTATGGCGTTACAAGTCGGCAGATTAGGATGAAATGCGACATTTCTTCGCATCTTATCCGTGGCGGCAAGCTTGTTTTACATCAACCGATCCATCGTGCTGCGCTAATGCAGTCACAAGTGTGATAGGTCAAGCAATGGAGTTCTTCATTCCCTACGCTGATCTATCCCTTGAAACCAAAGCTTGCCCATGGTTTAGTGCTGAATGCTTTTCCGCCGAAAAGCGTAAGCGAGAAGCGTACAAAGCCTGGGCAACCGCTCGCAGAAGCAAATCCGTGGATTCGCATGAACACAAGAAGAGGTACAATGCTGCCGCCAAGTCCTGCAAGAAGGTGATCAAAAGAGCTCGTTTCGCCCACATAGGCTGTATTGGAGACAGAATAGCGTCATACCCTTCGGGAAGTAAAGCTTTCTGGTCCCTCGCCAAGTCGGTCGAAACGAACTTTTGTCGCCCATCGCTGCCGCCACTGCGGAAACCTGACGGATCTCTGGCCCACATCGCTAAGGAAAAGGCGGATTTATTTGCCAGTATCTTTGCGGAAAATTCTCGTCTAGATAGCCAAGGAAAAATCCCACCCCAATTACCTCAGTTCGGTCCTACAATGGGTACCGTTCATATTCGCCAAAAGGAGTTTCTTAAATGCTTGCTGCACCTAGACGAGAATAAGGCTAGCGGTCCAGATGGTATTCCTGCAGTGGTGTTGAAACGCTGCGCAGCTGAGTTGTCTCCCGTTTTGACGCGTCTCTATAGACTTTCTTTGGAATCTGGTGAAGTCCCAAAATCCTGGAAGCTGGCTAACGTACAACCAGTACCGAAGAAGGGAAGCCGTGCTGATCCTGTCAACTATCGACCAATCTCAATCACTTCCATACTTTGTAAAGTCATGGAACGTGTATTGAACAATCGACTCCTGGCATACCTCGAGACCAACGAGCTCCTAAGCGATAGCCAATATGGTTTCCGCAGTGGACGCTCGACCGGCGATCTTCTCGTGTATGCCACACACTTATGGATTGAGGCCTTGGAGGGTCATGGTGAAGCAATAGCTGTTTCCTTAGACATATCCAAGGCCTTTGACAGGGTCTGGCATGATGGTCTCTTAAGCAAGCTTCCAGCATATGGCATACCAACCGGGCTCTGCGACTGGATATCTGATTTTCTGAGGGAACGGTCGATTCGAGTAGTCTTAGACGGCTACTCCTCTGACCTAATGGCGATTTATGCCGGGGTACCTCAGGGATCTGTTCTCTCTGCAACTTTATTCTTGCTGCACATTAATGACCTCCTAACACAAGGCATTATTGGATATGCTGATGACAGCACTGTTGTTGAGAGATATATATCGAATGCGTGAACGAGCGCCCATGAAATCCAGGTTTTGAGAAAGTCTATGATTGAACGCGTTGATTCGACCTTGCGGAATGTGTCCGATTGGGGCGAATCTAACCTGGTCAAATTCAACGCCTCCAAAACACAAGCGTGTCTATTCTCCGCAAAAAAGAGCACCTTTACTTTTACGCCCACTTTCCAGAATGTATCTGTTCCCATCACCGACCAACTAGGGCTTTTGGGCGTCACTATAACGTCCAAATTAAACTTCGGCCAACAAATTGAGTCTATGGCAAAAACGGCTTCAAAAAAATTGGGTATCACCTCGAAGGTCCGGCGGTACTTCAGCCCTGAACGGCTGCTCAAATTATACACAGCCCAAATGAGGTCGTGCATGGAGTACTGTAGTCACCTTTGGGATGGTTCTGCCGAATACCAGCTCGAAGCGCTAGACTCTGTTGACCGAAGAGCCCGTAAAATCATAAATAACAACAACCTTACAAATAAAAAAATGCAGACGCTGGAGCATCGTCGTAAGGTTGCTTGTTTGACAGTATTTTATCAGCTACATTTTGGTGAGTGTGCGAGTGCTCTTTTTGACCAAATTGAACCCACCCCTTTTTACCACCGGACTACCAGACGCAGACAGAACTTCCATCCCTATATAGTGGATTTACCAAGAAGTCGAACAAAACGCTTCGATGGTTCCTTTTTAGTACGGATTGCCAAGGAGTGGAACAATCTGCCTGCGTCTGTTTTTCCTGACCACTACAGTCCTGGAACTTTTAAGTGTCGAGTGAATAGGTTTCTCGTGGATGGACGTGTAACACCATTGTCTTCATGCGCACTTTCCATCAGGTGGCATGGAAGACAAACGTCGTATCCTTACAAAATAAAAATAAAAAAAAGAAAGGAATTTAAAATATCAATTCTTTTTCTGTATAAAAAGAGATTAAATCCTTGTTTACACTCATTCAGAAATCTGACCAAATTGAATCAAGCGTCTTTTCTGACTTTTCGAAGAAGGAGTTCATTCAAAAAGATGCCGAGGGGATTATCAGAAATTTTACGAGCAAGAATTGTTATATTGAGGGAAGGACATTCTACGCGAGCAATAGCACGCAAAATGGCTGTATCCCAATCCTGTGTCGTTAACACGATACGGAAGTATCGCAGCTTGGGTAACTTTGCTTTTCGACCTCGCTGTGGTCGGGCAATTTTTCTTACTGCTGCTCAGAAGCGTTACATCAGATTGCTGACTGCCCGAGACCCAACAAGCAATGCCACTAAAATAAAAGCTGAGTTGCGAGCTGCTACTGGACTACAAATTAGCACTCAGACCATCAGGAATTGCTTACACCAGGTTGGATTATGAGCGAAGAGATCTTGGCGAGTACCGCTGAACTCACAACAAAAACAGCGCCGCAGATTGCAGTGGGCTAGACTTCGCCAAAATGAAGAAAAAGACGAGGAAAACCTTTAGCGAAATTGTCTCTTCGTTGACGAGTCCAGAATTAGTACTCATCCAGACAACCGACCTCTTCGTGTCTGAAGAAGACGTGGGGACGCTGAAAGACAAAGAACTGACAGCAGAACCGAACAAGGCGGCAAATCGGTCCTTTTGGGACAGTATAATGATTGGTGCTAGAGCGCCGTTGATCCCGTACCATTGCTATTAATGGAATTATCAGGTCATTTAGAATAAACCATGGCCCTCAATTCGTAATAGTTGACGATAATGACAATAATGCAAAAGCTCGACGAATCTCTTTTAGACTTTTAAATTCAATTTTGGTTAATAAAAATAAAAAAAAAAGCAAAATTCCTTTAAAAAGTAAAATTTCAAAAATATTCCATCTTTTGCTAGTGATCTCAAACTTTTTTTGACGTGTGTACGTCCTGGAGTTCACAGGCTTCAACTTCAGAAAACATACGACGCTTGAAAGGCAACCCTCACTAAGCGACATTGAGTAAACTTTACAGGAGAGCGATTTGAAGTACAAATTTTTTAACCAAAATTCATAAAAAATTACCTAAATGTTCGACTAAAATGATGATAACACTCGTAGAAATCATTTTTTTATATCTATCCATATTATCAAAATAAGACACCTGACGCTTTTATAAATACACGTTTGTGTCGGTTAGATAAACTTTACCTGATTTGATAAACAGGTAAAATTATCTAAATCATCACTCTAGTGTGTGCAGTACCATGTAAAAATGGGTAAATTTACTTAGTTTAGAATTTTGATATAGAAAGATTGATCTAAAAAGATCTGACAGTTTAAAATAAATCAAGTAAATATACCTAAGCATTATATAATGAATTTATCGTTTGTGAAAATTGTATCTTAGTCATTAAAATGTAACTGACATTTAACCAAGAACTGTATCGGTAATTACCATCATGCACCAAAATAAATTAATTCAATTATATTTGAATAAAAGTATTTATTGAAAATTAAACAAATACGCTACTTAGCGCCGACCATACAAAAGTAATAAGGAAACTAATTATTACATGACATTCAGTCTGAGATCAATATATTTCTTAATTAAACAATTATTATTGCTGTCGCAATTATTAATTACCCATACTCATCACTCATTCTCAAAAAAACATAATATCTTCTCGTGCACATCCCCAAGAAGCAATTTTTACAATACTGTAAATTGTTTATCAGAAATGTTCAGAGTGGCTGCTAAAAATTGTTGGCAAACAAATCTTCTACCTTCTCCTTAGTTGATAAAATATTTGATAGTGTAGTTGCGCTTATTAGAATCGGTACGTTTCTGTTTAATATTTTCTTTTTGAGACATTTTTCACTTTTCTTTTTTACTAACCAATCCCGGCGACGTGTTTTATCAAGATTCCAAAAAAAAGTAAATATGGTTTCTCTTCTTTCTTCAGACAAAGACCCGCAGTCGTTGCCACATTTTTTCCAAAACAAGGATTACCGTTTTAGTTGGTACAACGACACCTTTCTTTGTTATATATTGTTCACCATTTTTTTTATTTTTTGACCGTTCTTTTCTAGAATTGGATTTTTTATTCTCGTTGCAGATTCTCCGACTACATCATCTTCAGTATTGGCATCTTTGACTTTTGACCTCTTTTTAGTACCTATACCTTCGTATTTTTTTTTTTAACTTTTTGTTCCGCTGACAGCAAATCATCTTCTGATGTTATTTCTTCTTGGCCTTCTGACCAATTATCTGAATCAGCTATGTCACCATAAAAAGTAGAAAAATCTTCTTGATCTGACATAAAATCAATGTATTTAATATCTTTCTTCGATTTTCTTTTACCGACTTTACTTATAATTAGATTAGATTCTATAGTTTCTTTAATGGATCTAGCCGATGATGTAGACGGTACATTATGATCTGACGTAAGTGAGGTAAATTTTGTGTTTTCTTCAACCTGGTTGAGGCTCAACAAAGTTGGCTCTTCAACTAGGTCAGCAGTTACGAGTTACAGCAACCGATATACGTGGAGAAGTAATCAATGCAGTTGTTTCAGTGTGACCTGTTGTGGTGCATAAACTATATCAATCTTTCTTAGATCAAAACTTCTTGCTTCCATGCTGGACTGGGAGCGAAAGAAAAACGTAGAATGTGCTAGCTGCTTCTCTTCCCGGGCATACTGTAAAAGTCAGTTAAGGGACAGAGGTTTTAAAGGCTTTTTTGTGGGCGATAGGCTGACCCCCTGTCACTACTGTGGTCTCTTTCCATCTTTATAATACCTCCAAATTTGTCAAACGTGACATCAGATGGTCTTGTAACCTCTGGTGTTTTGCCTACCCCATAAGGGATACAGGCGTGACGTTATGTATCTATGTACTTCTTGTAATGCTGGCATTCACCAAAGCCATCTCGACTATGGATGAACTACGTCTTTTCCGCTCGCGACTCATTTTTAGCTGCAAAGAAAAATAAAATTGATTTCAAATGAGTACTTTATTCCATCTAAAATATAATAAAATTTAAAAAAAATCTTAAACGAAATGCTGTTTTGAAATAGGCAACTACTAAGTTTGCATAATTTGATTGAATACTTACCATGTATTTATTGAATGTGCACCGAAATGTGAAACGTTCTCCCTAAGCGACGAAGTTTAAACGTGTCATGACGCGTGCCCTGCTATGTCGCGCATACCTACAGGACGTTTTTAAACTCTTGCAGTACCTTAGCGACGAGTAAATAAATTTTGCGCTCGGGTAAATTTATCTACGCACCATACTTAGCCATTTAGCAAATCAAGCAAGTCTATCTAACCGACACCTTTAATATTAACCGTTATACCTAATACATTATCAAGTTAAAATACATAAGTATAAATTAATGAAAAAGTCAATACATGAAAAACTGACCAAGTTCATATTCCGAAATGTAAGAATGTCGAAACTGCTAGATTTTCTTAAAATCACATTTTTTTGGTCGTTTAGTAAGCATAAAATATAGATTTGACCGAATTCACGCAATAGCTAAGCGACAGTAAACCTCGTCGTAGAACTATGAGACCTAGACCAAACGATGCAGAAAAATCTGGCGGTTCGAATGGTATATATAACTCATTTGTCAACACACTTGCTCGTAAAGTGAGCGTTATTCTATTGAATTTAGAACTATAAACTGGGCTATAAGTCACGCGTGCATAATATATTATACCCTAGTGCATAATATAATGAATCCTACAAAGTTGAATTGTACCTTTGTGCAAATTAAATGCGAGTAAACAGAGCATATTTTATTGATCCGGGTTATACATTAATTTTTTTCAGAAACAACAAAGAGGTTTTATACCACTTCAAACCAATATACATTTTTTTATGTTTACGCCTTATATTAGTTAAACAAAATTGTATATCAAACAAATTATTCACAATTTACAATAATTTGTTAGAAAATATTAAAATATTTGGATTTACCACTCCAAATTAAATATTTTCATGTAAAATAGGCTGTATATGCTATACAGCCATTGACACATTTGGCGGAAAAAAAAAACCTACGCGCATGCGCGAAGTTCGGTGCCATTTTTCAATCACAATTCACAGCTTTGTTATCAAGTGTGTTTGTTATTTTATGAACACGTATGTCTGTCTTTTACTCACAAGTGTGTTGAAAAACGTCGTATATAACTCGTGAGCGTTGCTAATTACAGCTAACTTCGCTCACTTGTTACATAATATACTATTACGGATTGATGTCGGTTAGTAAGGATTGCCTTTCAAGCGTCGTTAGTCGATAATCATGGTACAATAACGGTCACCATTAACAGCTACGTTCAGGGACCCAATTCTGTAACTTTTAACATTATGTACGGTGACGTGCATGCTGGTCACCGATGGTTCTCCTAGTAATATTCTATTGACAAAATACTTTCAAAATGTGCCTGAAAAAGTGCATTATGTTAACATGTGGTAATTACAGAATCGTGCCTCTGAGCGCTGCGCTACAGGGGGCTAAGTCTGTCCAGTTGTTGAAATTCCAAAATATACTGGACAAAACTACCATAATATGTTTACACGACTCACGTTTCTTCTGATGAAAAATCTATAGACTAAAAGTACCTCCAAATGAATCACCTATTATAATATTAAAATATCTATACAGGGTGACTGGTGGTTCACTTTTGAAATACGAGGCCATCATAGTTTGAGATCAAACATGAAGAGAAAAATTAATTAAAAAAATTAATATTAGTTATTTACTGAGTAAGTTTAACCGAATGTTAAAGAATTCATTACGCAACGCAAGGTTACACTAGCGTTGGCAGCGATCCGTGTGCCAGGTCACGTGCCGGTCACGTACCGCAATTGACTCAGGCGTAAGTAAATTAAATAGTAACAAAACTTTATTTGAGTTGTAGTGAAAAATTATGTACCTACTTTTATTACATAATTATGGCCAGAATCAAGTACAGAATGCTCCCCTTCAGTATCTTAAATTTGTCACCAGTCACCCTATATTTTGTCATCTTGAAAGTCATGCATGCAAGGATGCATACTGATAGATCAGTCCATGGTTTGCTCTCAGAGAGGGCTATTAAAGCTCCATCTATGAGCCCTTCGTCCCCACTTATCGTACAATAAAAGTTACATGCAATAAACATGTTGCAAATTTAAAATTTAAAAAAAGAAATGGACAAAAACAGAAACTCGAGGACCCTGTGTAACAAAGATTGATGATTACTGTTTACGACGCGAAAACACACTGTGATTTTCACATCCACGGTGTGTGAAAACGTTAGCATGTTTTGCCTGCTTTTATTTTAAGTATCCTAATAAGTATATAGATAGGTACAGGGTCTATCGTAATTAATAGATAACCCGTTATCTGAGGTTGGTCCGGATGTAAGACTGTCGGAAAATCGTATCTTTTTGGCAGGATACTCAGTCTTATGAAAATAGCGGAGACGTTTATACTTTTTAATAAATTTCCCTACCATTTTTTTTACTTAGCTGCCATTTCATAAAATTTAGGTATTTTTGAGTAAATTTTTATGTGTTTTAGTTCTGAAGAATGGCGTTATTGAATTTGGATACAATTTTAGGTGTTCTTAAAGTAAAACATTATCAAAATTGTCGTTTTAAAACAATTTTTTTCATAGTGAATCGTATCTTTTTGGCAGGATTCTCAGTCTTATGGAAATGGCGGAGACTTTTATACTTTTTCATAAATTTCCCTACCATTTTCGTTCATTTGGCTGCCATTTTATCAAATTTAGGTATTTTTGAGTAAATTCTACTGAGTTTTCCAGATATACCGGGTTATCCATTAATGACGACAGACCTTGTATAATAAATGTGAAGTATAATATTCTCTTCACAAATAATCTCAGTGTACCACGTCCTCGAATTTTATAAGTGAAGTTTGACAATCACCCTGTAAAACTTATACAGGGTGATTTAAAAAGGTGTGACAATGCTTAAACAGCGCATGGCTAAATTGATTTAGAATCCATCCCATCAGGTCTCCCAAACCTCAGCATTTCAGATCGCAAGTTATCCCAAGTCAAACTTCTTCGTAAATTTTAACATCTGCAACCCGAAATTCTTATCAGCATTGTCTGTTGCCGTACATGCTTAGAATGATAAGCGCATTCATTAAACTTCTTAGGCTGTCACAAAATAAACTATTTTTTTTATTTGTAAGAAAAAAAGGTTTGATTTGAAATTGGATATTTAGGTACCTATATCATTCAAAATCGGTAATAGTTTCACACCATTTATTACTGTCACACCTTTTAAAATCACCCTGTATGATATATAATTGAACCTTAAGACGACGAATTGGAAATTTGGGTGGTGGGGATCTCGATTTTTCCCAGCAGTTACAAAACATATGAAAGTGATATTTTATAATATGATTCTTCATTTAATTGACTCCATTTTAGCCGTTGCAAAAACACGATTTGTTAACTTTTGTAACAGAGAAAAAATTGTCAAAGAATCCTCTTTTAAAACAGAGATTTGTATACTACGGGCAAACTAGACCAGTTATAGAACCAAAATTTTCTTAGTAAATTAGTCTTATTACACACTTCAATATGCCCGTTATGTTTTTCAAAACTTTTTTGTAGGTTTAGATTAAAACGAAATAAATCATATTGTCGCATACGACCTTTTTGAACAAGCTAGTCCGCGCGCGATCTTGTATGAAATCAATCTCCCCTCAGTGACCTCAGTCCCCCGGTGACCACTGTCAACGACGGGTCTATGTCAGTCGAGCAAGCGTCCGCCATCGATCGCTGTGCAAAATTTAACGCAAACTCGACTTACAAATAATTAATTTAAAATGGGAAAAAAATGTGTTGGCTATTCTAAAAGGAAAAGGAAAGCTTGTTTTATTGAGCTATGTAAAAATATGACTAAGAAAAGGTAAGTAATCGTCATTTTTATTTGTCAGTCACATTGTTTGTTTATAATAGTATTTATACTTAGTAAATAGGTAGGTCTTACTTTTTGGGTACTTAGTAGTCCAAAAAATATTCTAAAGAATGTGAGAGTAGTTATATTGCGTTTGTAATTTATTTATTTTTATTTATGAAAAGTCGATCGCAATTTCGTGGTAATTGTAATATGGGTTCACAATTGCAATTTACTGTTATTATAACTAAAAGTCGACTGCTACTTATTTTTACTATTTGAATTTAAACGGTTTTTATAAATAATTACAAAAATACTTTTCAGAAAAAAATTGTTAGAACAATGTTCGGAGAGTACAGTCATGGAGTCGTCTTTGAATCTCAGTGAAAATAAATCAATGACTTTTGATTTTACGGAACAGTATGTATACATAATACTTGCCGACATTCATACTAATTTAATGATCTACTTGCTTCAAATATCAGTTCTCTTTTGAAGTAATAATATTTTAATTTATAATTTCGTTTAAGATTTTATCACGTATCCATCAACATTATGATATTATGATTAATGAAAATTCAAAGTTCACTAATTGCATTATTTATTTAGGTCTGCGGATAAAAACAACAAGCATCTTCCATGTACCATTGAAAGCATGTTTAAACTTACAGTGGGTATATTGTTTTTTTTTTCTTTTTTGCAATATTCATAATGATATGTGTAATAATGTAAGTATATTATATTGCAGACAGAAAAAAAAGTGAAGAATAGCGCTTCTCCAGACATAGCATTAGATTGCGCGCCTGAGGCAGCAGTAAGCATTCTGGTTATTTTTATTACTTCATGCCAAACGTTGGAGATTTGAATGGCATATTAGAAATCGTATAAAAATATATAATATTTTATTTATGTTTCAGAGACAAAACCAATGTAAGGAAAAGAGCGCTTCTCCAGATATAACATAGGATCCAGAGTACGTTATTGGAAATAGCAATGAAAATACTGACCCAAATATTACTCATAATTCTGTTTCTGGCGTTGATGAAGTTGCTAATGCTGCAACCTCAAATATCGTTATACCATTTTCTAAATATTAACTACAAATATGTAAATGCTAGTGTGTCTTGTATTTTATTTGTTTAGTTCTAGTATTTTTTATATGTGAAAAAGTAAATGTTTTCAATAATAAATGATATTATATTACTTAAGTAATGTGTGAAATAAAAATATGTTATTATTTGTATTTAATTTAGTAGATAAACTGTAAATAAGTGAAACAATAAATTTATAAAAAATCAAATGTTCATATTTATAACTGTGTAAATTTTTAATAAATATGTGGCGTTATTAATATTCAAATGCAAATGATTACATGTAATAAAATAAAAAATACCTTTCATGTTTATTTTTGCTATAATCTGCCGTATCTAACTTATAAGTGGCGTGGCCTTGACATTGCATTTATACCTCACTTTTAATTAGGCATTACAAACTATGTTTTATTTTGAAAGTGTAGTTAAAAACCATTAAGTAGTTTAGTAGTAGTAGGTAGTGCAAGATCAAATAAAAGTTATTCAATTTTATTGAGTACTGTTGCATTTAGAAATATTAAAATAAAATAAAAAATAAAAAACAAAAAAAAAGAATTCAAAAGTTCATAACTTTTTTATACACTGAATTTGGCCAAATATTTTTTGTTAATATTCATCAGTACTAACCCTAACACCCTGTATATATCATCATACTCTCCAACTGATTGTAACTAGGTTTATTGATATTTATAAATATGTAAATAAAAATAAATTAAAAAGTGTTGTATGAGCAACTCTATAGAAGTCTCTGTTCCAGCGGGCTCTCTTGACAGCTATCAGGGCTGTCGTGACGCTACGAAGTCGACTGCGAGATGCAACTCGCAAGCCGCGTAAAAGTATCGGGGTGTTTGCGGGTAGCGGGGCGCAAACTCTCAGTTTTAGATAAATTGTTTAGCGATTCGTCACCTTAATATGATAAAAATATATATTTATTTACAGTGCAATGGACAAATGTGCGTCACAGCTGTACGTTGTATATTTTTATGTCTTTTTAAACATAGTAATGCTCGTATTATAAAAGCTTATTCTGAATTGAGATGTACTCAAGCACGATACTGATATCTAAGTAATTCAACTTCATACAAACGGATGAAACGCGATTTCCACAGACCTACGCGGCTCGATCTTGGCATGCGCTCGGCATGCGGCTAGTCACGAGCGTCTGCATGTTGAAACAAACTTTTTAATTTAATAATACATCTTTTAGTACGTCTCAGTCGAGGCGCATCATGGTTTTTTGACACAAAACGTATTTTTGTTGAACAAATTCCTATTCAACTCACAAAGTATTTTATTTGTTTATATAAAAAAAGTATATTTGCAGTCACAAAACTAAATTGAAGTAAACATATAGTAGGCAAATGTAATTTAAATGCTGAAGGCGGGCAGCTCTATTAAATGTGAAAGGACCTCGGCGCTATAGGCATTTATTTCATAGATGCAGCCGAGATGAATTACTGTAGATATCTGTACCGTGTCAAGTTTACATTTTTCGCAGTTGTCTATTGCGAATATATGCTTGAATCAATCATATCACAGGCCTGGGTTCAGTTAAAGTATTTAAACAGATACGTCGATTAAACAACAGTAATAATGAGAACTGCAGTAACCTGGGGCCCGATTCTGTAACTTGTATCATTTTGTACGGTGACGTGCTAGTTGCTCACCGATGCGATGGTTATAATTTTTATCGAAATCGGTTGAGTGCTTCATTGAAAATTTAAACATAAAAAAAAAAAAATAGGTAGTATGATTTCGGAGAATGTTTACGTTGATGCTATTATAACTCAGCCAAAGTTTTGACGTGAAGTTGGTTTTTTTAATGCTCTGCATTCGTTGTGACTTGTGACTGTTTTACATGAATTTAAAATTACAACAATTACAATAACATTTCAGTGCTACGCTTTCTGGTGCCACGCCGATGTAAGTAAAATTTGGTATTCCGAATTGAACTTGCACGAGTCTGAAATTTAGAAGACAAAAGTCTTGTAAACATACTTCTTATAAAAAAACCCTTTGCTTAATGTATAAAATTACAGTCCGTAGGTTCTCAAAGTTTCGCGACTGTAAGTATCTTTTAAACTATTGGTTAAAAGATAAGGTGTTACCCAAATAAAATAACGTAGGTAAAAATAACGTCGGTTTAAATACAGGTAAGCTACCTAAATTTCATTGTTATGGGCTCATTTAAGGTCAAAAAAGGAAATAATATAGGGAGAAAAAAGGTCAACATGAATACGGAAAAGTTTTCTTTCGAACAATACTAGGTATATCGTATTCCCAATCATGCGTCCTACAATGACGAGCCACAGCATACTGCAAAACTCAAAAATCATACCGAGTTATTGAAGACTCCGTTACTGAACTTCGAATGACAAAATCGCGATGTTCGTAAGTATAGGAGTTCGATCTACGTTAGTGCGAAAATTTACTTTAGTGAAGTATGGAATACCGAGATGGTCACGAGTTTGACAGTATCAAAATGCGATATCCTACGTTACTTCGAAAGTTCATATTTTTAGCATATCTTTAAATATTTGCGAACGCTACCTTCTAAGTAAGGGCGACTATCTGAAGAATATCTGAAGAATGAAGAATGAAGCGGTAAATTATAATCAAACATCCGCATACTATCGAAATACTTGAGAATGTATATTTCTTAAATAATCATATAACAACTTCATAGTTTTCATTTAGGTGACCCGGAAGACAAACATCAGCTGTCTTTTTTTATTTTTTTCTAATACATATTGTTCCTACGATTTTTTTCAATTTGATAAAATTGAGATTTTTTTAGTGTTCAGGAACGGAATGCGCCACCTACGTAAGTTTCAAATTTGTTATTGTATAATCAATTAATGTGCCGAGAACAAAATCTAACGACTTTTTTATTCAATAATACCACGTTAAATATTTTTTAAATTGTTCTTTATTTATAAGAACAAATTAAAAATTTCCAAGTGTTTCTTTCTAGTGTCAACCATCAACGTATCGCATCACGCACTCGGGCACTCATTTCTACGCGTTGCTAGCTTTGCGCTTTTAATATTTTCTTACGAACATTTATCTTCTAATTGAGAAGCATTTATTTAAAAAAATACCCTTAGTTTAAAATTCATTAAAATAAAATGATTAATTTAAATGAATAATTTAACATTTGCTTTGAAATTATGAAATATATTATGTACAACCAACCGAACATATATAAATTATGCGCTTCGAGCCTTTCAAGCGCAAGTCTATTTGATTTAAAAAAACAAAGAGTTTTTTGAAAAAAAAAATCAGAACAACTCACATGAAATTCAATTAAAAAGGGAATTAATTTTTGAGCTGTTATTTAAATAGTTGAGATGTTAATTTGAGGCCACCGGCGGAGCGCCATTTATGGTGAGTGTGATGTTTGAGTTGTGTGAGGTTTACCTGGTCATCTACCACACTCAACCCTGGACCATCCTGACATGGTCAAAAGTCATTGAGTTAAGTCATCGAGATAACACTTACCCAAAACCATCATTCGCATTATACCTGTATTGACGACCACATTGGCGATGGGGTAAACCTGTCTGCCTCTGACGCCAGTTGCAAGTTCGATTCCCGCACGGTACAAGAAAAAATAAATCCGTGTCTGGGTGTTTATCTACAATATTTATATTCTTCCCCCCTAGTCAGCTAAATGGTATCCCATAACACAGTTGTTGTGATTGTCTGGAGTTTCTTTTTATTCCGCATGCCTATGTAATTATCCTATATTTGAGTACTGTTTTCTTATTTTATTTTACCACCTCATTGTTTATAGAATTGCTCAGAATGAGATTTCTTACCGACAATTTCCGATCTATTGCTGCCCGCACATAACCGCTTTCTCAATATTTTTTAACGCTCATATAATTATTTTCCTGCTCAAATATTTATTCACTGATACATTTCATTGTTTTTTTATAACTCATTTTTGTTTACTTTACTGCTTAGTTTTAACTGCTGAACTAGTTATTAAACGTGTCATTTATAATTTTTAACTTACCAAAACCGCTATTCATAACTCCCTTTTCAAATCAGTGCCTTTAAAAAATCTACTCAACATAGAAGCTTGTAGTTATAAATTAAATACTTACTCATTTTATTAGTTAGTCAATAGATATAATTACCTACAATCTAACTAAATAAATACTATTATGTTCTAGTGTGAAGGGTATAAATGTTACGCAACCGTAAGTAAATTTTAGAGAGTTTTATAAGGTAGTTAATGAATTTATCATCTAGAAGGAAAGATATGATTTCACATATGACCTTATACTTAACTGTGTAACAATGTTGGTGTACAATAAAGAGTTTTATTATTATTATTACGCAAACTTATGACAATACGCTTTTCGGCGGAAAAGACCCGACAATCGGACCAGTCGGTCGGGTATCAAGAGGGAAAGAAACCGGCGAACGATTCGGGCAGTATCGAGCAATAACGTTTTCTGCATGCGTGCTGGAAGCGAACCACCGCCAAATTCCAGCCTTTCAAGGTGTCTGACCAGTGTGGCTGGGGTCAAACCGTTTGCGGATGTATTATCAAGCTAAACGCAATATAATCTGAACATTGTCTCAGGATTCATTATGTAAAACTAAAGTGGCTGGTCACTTGCGACCTCGTTCAGTTAACCTCTCGGATTGCCCGCAACTGGCAGTTAGTCGCTCCGTCAAAACCCGCTTATATCCAGCGACAAGGAGCCAGTCGCTTGAGATAACCACTACTTTTCGCTTTATATAATAGAATGCCTTATTTTTAAATCAATTTGAAACATTTCATTATAATGAGGAAGGACACTTATAGCTAGAAAACCATAGACTGAGAAACTTACGATACATAAATTTGCTGTATCAGTCGTGCAAAATAACGGCCATTCGGGGTATTCGTCGCTCGAGTTTACGATATTATAATTGGTGATAATTGTGTTTTGTGTTTTTCCCGCTTCATGTGATAATAGAAAATTATGTTATTTTTCAAATTAACCCAATAGCCAGTTATTTAACTAAATTTTATGATGTAAATACACCCTTTCTTCCTACACACCGCTTACTTTTACTTCTAACGGCTGCGATACTTTTGAATTAAATATATTTTTTTAGTATCAATACTGTTATTTATTTTTATTTTGAATAGATAAAAAGTATAATTGCCATATCTTGAGATACTCAGATCCTCATGATTGGTTTGAAATAAACACAATTTTGATTATAAATATGACCGACTAGCTGTTAGTCGCCGGACATTCATGTATCAATGTCCTTGTTAGCGTAAGGTTCGATAAACATGGATACGACCATAGTTAGATTTCTCTAAAGCGTGTGGAGGGGCGTGTTGTCTGGCTGTAATTTATAATCTGGTTTTTAATATTTGTTACATATGTTTTAGAAGTCGTCGTGGCGCCATGGTTAATGTGTGTATCATATATTACGATATCACGTGTTAAGGAACGTTCGGCGCGGTCGGTACTTGGATGGGTGTCCATTCATTTCTCATGACGACTTCCGTGCTTCGGAGGGCACGTTAAGCAGTCGGCCCCGGGTGCTGTACACTTGTATACGGTAGTCGTTAGGGCTTGTCAGAAGACATTTCGGCGCCCTGAAAATTCTGGCATCCACCACCCAGCACTGGGCCAGCTTGGTGGATTATGGCCTATACCTCCTCGTCACCCAGAGGAGAGACGCATAGCCCTGCTGTGGGTGCATTACAAAGAGTTGTGATGATGATGATGTTTTAAAAAATATCACGTAGTTGTAAACAACTTTGTAAAAAGAAATCCACCCTAGGATTATCCATGTTAACGTAACCTCCTCTAGGTATTTTGGGGTAAAATTCAATGTTTTTGTAGCTCTTGTGTTAAATTTATTTGTATGGTACAGTAGTGATATTTTCACTGACTCCATTGGTCAAGTAATTATATATCTAGTACATGTTATTTAATTTCCAACAAAGTCAATAGATTTATATAGAAAGACGTTTTTCTTGAGGTTGTACTTTCGCACCCGGTTTTAAGTAACTTTGGTTTTTGTTTCAAAAACTATGTCACTTTCATGAGTAATACTTATTTCAATTGCTAGTTTGTGAACCAAGTTAACCTGTTAACATCCATCTTAATGTAATTAAATACCCTTAGCAATAAATAAATCACCGTGTAAAAAAGTCCCTTGAGGCCTCATTTAATGGCCGCCATTTTTTTGTGGTATTTTATAAATGCATATCTTGTAAAAAAAATGCATTAAAATTTGCTTGTTTTTAGTTAAATTTTATTAGAAATTTATGTTGGAATAGATTATAGTAATTTACTTTACATAAAATATTGTTTTATTGATTTAAGAGCCTTAAAAATACCATCAAAAACCCTAGGCACAAACTTTGATGCCAATATAATTAATAATCTGCTATTATAAGCTTTGTAATAGTATACATAGGAAACTTATTAATCATCAATAATTTCATCCATTTATTTTCATAAATCGCGAGAAATCGTGGCTAGAACGTAACCGAAGAAAAAAATTCCCTGTGTGTCCGGCAACTTGGAGCTAGTTGGGACACACCCGCTATATTCGCATTTTTTGCTCAGACATCTGGGAGGTTAAACTCAAGGATACAGCGGCTGTAATTTTTTTATAAAGAGCTGTTAAAAATGTTATACTTATATAAGTCTGGCTAGTGAAAGTAGAGAATGAAAAAAACTGGCGAATTTAAAAAATCTGATCATGTTAAACCCGACTATAGTACGACGCATGTTTATTAAGTAAACTTGATACTATATTAATTTTTTTTTGTTTTAGATTAATTTTTAAATTGGTATCAGTTTCCTCGTTAGACGCGGACAACACAAACTTAAGAATGGTACAATGGGCGGCCTTATCGCTTCAGAGCGATCTCTACCAGAAAACCTCAAGTTGTATAGAAAAAAAAAACTGTACAAACATCGGCAATAATAAAGCTTATGTTTAGTTTTATGAATATAAATACTACATAAAAAAAAACAATATATACATCATGATAAATACATAGGTAACTTAATAAAATACCTACTTAATAAAATACTTCTTCTAATTTTCAATCAGAGAAAGGTAATAATTAGGCATTAACTTAGAAAAGCTCATCGATGATGTTAGCAATATTTATTGGTCAGATGCCCTCTGTGACTTATCTGTGGACAGCCAAATTAGCACATTAAACAGTCTTATCACCGATCTTTATGACAGACATGCACCATTGCGTCCTGTTAAAATTAGACATCTTTCAGCTCCTTCGTTGTCTGATGATATCAAATTATTGATGCGTAAAAGAAACTGTGTAAAAGCGAAGTAAAACTTATATGCTACTGACAAAAACTTGCAAGTGTATAGAAATTTGAGGCAAACACAACGGCGCCATATTCATAAATCGGTTTCACACGGCGATCCAGCTAAAGTCTGAAAATTCCCAGAACCAGGTAAATCTAAAAGTGACAGCTGCATTAAAAACACAAACCTAACCTTATTAAATAGTCATTTCACTTCTTCTAGCTCTATAGACACTTCTACAAAAATCCATACTCTGAATCACATATCTAGTTTACCGACGCCAAATATTCCTTCTTTTTCAATAAGTCAATTTGCGGAATGTGATGTTAAAAGAAAAATAGTCTGCGTGGCCTCTAATGCGAGTGGATCAGACTGCATTAGTCGTAAGATGCTCATCCCTATCCTAGACATTATCTTTCTTGTCCCTTACCTCCATACTGAATAACTCAATTGCTAATAGCGCTTTTCCTGATGTTTGGAAGGACGCTAACATCATACCATACCCGAAACAAAGCCAATCCTCTTTCCTTTTCTGATAATTGTCCTGTTGCCATCTAACCTTTCCTTTCTAAAGTGCTTGAGGGACTAGTTCATCAACAGCTCAGCACTTTTTCAGGAACCGTCGCAACCACAACAGTGCCATATTCATAAATCAGTTTCACACGGCGATCCAGCTAAAGTCTAAAATTTCCCCAGAACTTTAGGAATCGGTAAATCTAAAAGTGACAGTGTAGTCAATTTAACGTAGTTCTTGTATATCATAAACTTCTCAACCCTTTAGGTATCGTTTTATCGATAAAATAAATGGTCAATAATTAATATATTTATCAATGGTCGAGTAAAATTTCAAAACATATTGAATTTGAACAAAAAAGGATATTTGAAAATCAGATTATCAGCAATACGCCAGTCGTTTTTACGGTATTATGAAAATATAGAAAGCAAAAGTGTGGCAAAACCTTTTCTAGATAATGAAATTCGTACTACGAAAATTCGGTATTACCATAGGTAACCAGGAGAACCGTCTGTTTACGCCAAATAAACACGAAGGCCGGAAATTCGGCATCATTATTCGAGCATCGCGACAGCACCGCCCGCACTCCCCGCGCCCCTAGTATATAATCACCGACGCGCCGGAGCAGCTTTTTTCCATTGCGCTTCGACCCAATCAAGCCGCACTTCACCGCGTCATCGCCAACAATTTAAAATGTAAATGTGTAAATTAGTACTTACTTATAGTATTCTTGCTTGTAAAATTGAAATATAAGAAATGTGGACATCTAAGTTGGTTTGATTCAATAAAAGGATTCATCATACTGGCGCCCCTCGGGTGGGCGATCACCACGCCGACTGCCGCGCTGCCACGTGCACACATGTGCGCTATTGGAGGGCGCGCCCGCTGCAGAAGCGTGCTTTGGGGTCCGCGCCACCACGTGCGCGCAAGTGCACACCACGCGCCACGTCCGCGCCACCACGTGCGCGCAAGTACACACCACGCGCCACGTCCGCGCCACCACGAAGCAGAAGTCTCCACCGGCAGCGTGACGCCGGTAGCGTCCGTTGGCGCCGCGTCGACGATCCACGTCGAGCGCCGTCGCTGCCGGCGCCCTTGACTGGCTGCCTGCACAAGGCAGCCTCTCTCGTCAGCGCCGCCGCCACCACGTGGCCCATGTGGCCCTATTGAGCGCCACAGCGTCCGCCGCATGGCGTAACCACGCCACCAGCACTGCGTCCACGTGATTGCGCGTCTGTCAGGGGAGTGTCGTGAGCCTTTTTCCTTTTTTTTTTCCATTTTTCATTATTCCTAAATGCGTCACTTCCCGCCTTTTGCATTGCCCACGCAATTTAACTTAACCTAAATGTTTTTATAGACCCACCTTAGATAGTGGTTGTCTCTTCAACACATTTTTTGCCTAGCTTTTGAAGCATATTTTCATGGACTGACCACCTCAGACAGTGGTTGTCCTTTCAACACATTTTTTATTGCTTAGTTTTCAAAGCATATTTCCTAGACTGACCACCTCAGACAGTGGTTGTCTTTTCAACACATTTTTTATTGCTTAGTTTTCAAAGCATATTTCCTGGACTGACCACCTCAGACAGTGGTTGTCTTTTCAATTTCAAATATTAACATAATATATTATACTTAAGATTAAGTTCAGAATATTGCACAAATATTCATAAAGGGTTTGTTGTTTTAAACCTTAGTTTCTCAATTTCAAAGTTTGTTTATTAATATTTCACATATTCATGACAAGTTACTTCTTAATTTCAAACACTTCATAATTAGAATCTCATTTTGGATAAATATTGCACAGATATTTATAACAAGTTTCTTGTTCATTGTTGTTTAAAGTCAATAAGTTCAGCCATTGTGTTATTTGCAAATTAAATCCTTCTCTGCACTGCCATTGCCCTTTGGTCTGCCTAATTGCTCACACAAATTTTCATTGCATTCCAGCATTGCCCGCTTAACTCTGCTTGCATCTTCGCCTCTGCACAGCCAGCTGCCAGCTTCAGCATCTTATACAAGGGGCGTAAGCGTTTTTTCCAATTAATAAAACTTTATTTTCGTTGTTTATTAATAAGTGTTAATTCCAAGACTTTCTGAGTGTTGTTTTTTAAATAAATTAAAATGGTGTTAGACACTAAAGAATTTCTTGCATTAAAGGTTAAACGCAGTTCAATTAAGGGTCAACTGACCAACTTTAAAAATTATTTAACCACCTTAAATTCTCCTTTAACCGATCAAGTTGAAGTTAATAAACTTAATTTAAAACTTAGTAAGTTCTTGGAACTAACATCCACATTTGAGCAGCTGCAGACTCAAATAGAGGTGCTCAATGAAGAGTCACTTGCTGATGAACTTCAAGAGAGGGAACTTATCGAGGATGCTTTACAGACAAGCATTGCTACTGCCCAGAAAATATTAGAGCTCTCAAAGCCTGATGTCCTTGATGTTGACAAGGCTTCCAGTTGTAGCAGCGGTAACCATAATGGCATTAGTTTTAAACTCCCTCAAATTAGGATTAACAAATTTGATGGCTCCTACTTTAAATGGCTGGAGTTTCATGACACATTTACATCTCTTATTCATGAAAATCCTAGTATTAAGCCAGTGCATAAGTTTTATTACTTAAATTCCTATTTAGAAGGTGAACCTGCCCGCATTATTCAGAATATTGAAGTTTCCGATTTAAATTATTCAAGTGCTTGGCAGCTGCTCTGCGAACGCTATAATAATAAGCGGCAATTAACTTTTTACCATATTAATTCACTTTTAAATATCACTCCCATACAGCGTGAGTCTGATAAGGCACTTAGAAACCTGGGTGACCACATAACTAAAAATTTAAGAGCACTTAAGACCTTAGGTCAACCCACTGAATATTGGGACAGCCTTATCATACATTTAGCTACCCAGAAGCTTGATCAATTAACCCGTGTTAAGTGGGAGGAACATCAAGGCAGCTTATCAGAGCTTCCCTCACTCGCTAACTTTAAAGATTTTTTAAGCTCTCGTGCTGATGTTTTAGAGGTCATGCTCAGATCTAAATTTGATAAGCCTTTGCCGCCTAGAACTACGATTGAAAAATCTTATAATAATAAATTTAAGTACAATACTGGACCCTCTAATCAAATAAAATCATTCTCAATTTCAGTGACTAACAGCAAGTCGTGCGTTGTATGCCAAGGCCAGCACCCAGTTTTTAAATGCAAGGTGTTCAAAACACTAAGCATGGAGGACAGATGGTCACATGTTGAAAGGCATAATTTGTGCCAGAACTGCCTGCGCTCCGATCATAGTATCTCCAATTGTCGCCTTTCGAGCGGCTGCAAGGTATGTAAGAGGCGACACAACACTGCATTACACAAACACTCACCACATAACACACCCCCACCTTCCTCTTCTTTGGATCAAACAGACCACAGGGATGGTGCGGAGGGAATATCTACCACAGTCATGTCGTTACTGTCCACAAATGAGACATTGTTGTCCACAGCAGTAATTGACATTGTGGATCCCGCTTCAAGGGAAAGAGTAACTGTTAGGGCACTGTTAGACAGTGGAAGTCAATCTTCCTTTATTACTGAAGCCCTGAAACTTCGCCTGCAATTAGCTTCTGAACATTTAGGTAGCACTAAAATACTGGGCATTGGTGATGCACAACTTGATTTAATTCCGGAGCAGTGTTCTGCCATTGTAAATTCAACTTGTGGCATCTTTAAGTGCTCAGTGAACTTTTATGTTTTGCCTAAAATTACTAGTTTGATTCCTAAATTCCCTATTAATAAGGATTTGTTAAATATTCCGACGTCTTTTAAATTAGCGGATCCTATGTTTTACAATCCAGCAGTCATAGATGTTTTATTAGGTGCTGACGTGTTTTGGGACTTGCTTTTACCTGAACAGCACAGACTAGCTTCTACTAAAATCTTACTTCAAAATTCTAAGCTTGGTTGGTTGATTACTGGTTCGATTCCATGCAACAAAACCCTCAAGTCCATTCAATGCAACCTTTCCTCCAGTTTAGATAGTTATAGCACAGAGAATGAGATAATACGCTCAAATTTAGATTTGCAGAATAGTTTAACAAAATTTTGGGAGTATGAGGACTTCCCTTGCAATAGTAATAATCCAACTATTGTATCAGAGTCAGAGAAACATTTTGTTGCTAATACTCACCGTCTTGCTGATGGTAGATTTTGCGTACGCCTTCCTTTAACAGCTTCCCCTACGGATTGCCTAGGAGATTCTCTACATATAGCTAGGAAGCGTTTTTTTAATTTAGAGAAAAAACTTAATAATAATTCCCAATTAAAACAATTGTATACTGAATTTATTGATGAATACAGGGAACTGGGACATTTATCTATTATGCCCATCCTATCTTCAGACATACGTTCTTTCTATTTTTTGCCACATCATGCTGTATTCAAGGAAAATAGTGAATCGACTAAATTGCGTGTAGTTTTTGATGCCTCTGCTCGCACTACATCTGGCCTTTCAATTAATGATTTGCAATTAATAGGGCCTAATATACAGGACTCATTGTTTAATATTTTGCTTCGTTTCCGTCACTATAATTATGTACTTTCAGGAGATATAGAAAAACAATATAGACAAATTTTGCTTAATGAATTAGACAGAAACCAACAAATAATCTTATGGCGAGAGCATGAATCCCAGCCAATTCAATATTATCGACTTAATACCGTCACCTACGGTTTTGCAAGCGCTAGTTTTTTGGCTTCACGATGCTTATGGCAACTAGGGGAAGAGACAACTCAACCCAATATTAAACTCATTATTCAATCTGACTTTTATTGCGATGATTTGCTGTGCGGTGCTGACTCTGAGCAAGAATTGTTGGATATTAAGAGTGCCGTCTCAAAACAATTATTATCAGGCTGTTTTAGTTTAAGAAAATATCGTTTAAACTCACAGTTGGTCATTAATACTGAATTAAACTCGGAATCAGATAGTTTAATCTTAAGTCAATCTTTTCAAACCTTAGGTCTGGGTTGGAATCCAAACCAGGACACCCTGCATTACGATATTGATATTAACTTAGATAAGGTAGTTACAAAGCGTTCAATTTTGTCACTGTCCTCCAAAATCTTTGACCCATTAGGCCTACTTACTTTATGCACAATCAAACCAAAATTATTAATACAAAAATTATGGAATCTAAAATTAGAATGGGATGACCCAGTGCCTCCAGACATTTTAAGCTCATGGGCACATTTTACTAAAAATATTAGCTGCCTTAAATCACTTAATATTCTTCGCAATGTTCTCTGTAATACATCTCATTTTGAACTTCATGTATTTTGTGATGCTTCCCAAGCAGCTTATGGTGCTTGTGTATATGCTAAATCTATCTCCAGTACGGGGGAGATCGTATGTAATTTACTATGTGCAAAATCCCGTGTTGCACCTATCAAGAATAAAACAATTCCTAGGCTTGAATTATGCGCTGCACTTCTTGGAGCTCGCCTTGGTACAGCTGTGCGAGATGCCTTGCGTAAGGTAGTGACTCGAATCACTTATTGGTCCGATTCAACTGTTGTACTAGCACGGTTGGGCACTTGCCCATCCAAATTAAAAACTTACGTCTCAAATAGGGTAGCGGCTGTTCAAGAGTTAACTAGAGGTTGTCTGTGGCTTTACGTGCCCACTGAGCAGAATCCTGCAGACCTAGCATCACGAGGTGTGGATCCTCAGTATGTCCTAAATAACACGAAGTGGTGGCATGGACCTAGTTATTTATTAGGATCGGACGATGAATGGCCTCCCTCACAAAACAATACCCCAAATGAAGTGCCTGAACTAAAACTGTTAGTCTCTCTTTCTGAACCCACATCTTCGTTCATTAATTTTGAAAGGTTCTCTAGGTACAAAACGTTACAACGTAGTGTAGCATATGTAGTGCGATTCATCAATATGTGCAAAAAACAGGCAGTCAATGAGCCCTTTAGCGTTGCCGATCTTCAAAATGCAGCATTGATTCTTGTTCAACAATCTCAAAGGGAATCATTCCCTATTGAATTAAATTTACTGTTAAATAATAAAGCCATTAGCCCAAATTCATCATTAGCATCTCTGACTCCATTTGTAGACTCTCAGGGAACCCTGAGAGTGGGGGGGAGGCTGCGTAAGAGTAACTTAGATTATGAAGTTATGCATCCAGCATTACTATCCTCAAAACACTATTTTACTAAACTCATATTCATACACGAGCACAAACGCCTCTTACATGCAGGTCCACAGCAATTATTGTCGTCGGTGCGTGAGCAGTTCTGGGTCACAGGAGGGCGCAACTTGGCGCGACGCACGGCTCGCACTTGTGTCATTTGCCGTCGTTACTATGCCAAAACCATGTCTAATATAATGGGTGATCTTCCATCACAAAGATTGACACCAGATTTTCCATTTCTTAGTGTAGCCTTAGATTTTGCAGGCCCATTTTTTATCACTGACCGTAAAGGGAGAGGTTGTAAAATAACTAAATGTTACTTGTGTCTATTTATTTGCCTAAGATACAAATGTGTTCACCTAGAGGCTGTAAGTGAATTATCAAAGGATGCCTTCATCCTAGCCTTTAAAAGGTTTATATCTAGAAGGGGCAAGCCGAGGGATGTTTTTTGTGACAATGGTAAAAACTTTGTGTCTGCTGCAAAGGAAATAAACACTTTCTTTGCTAAGTATTCTACACCTATATTGGAGTTTGCATCTGATCAAGATGTTAAATTTTGTTTCTCACCCGCTTACGCCCCCAACTTTAACGGCTATGCAGAGGCTGGCATTAAATCTGCCAAATTTCATATAAAAAGGATTATGGGCAATACACACTTAACCTTTGAAGAGCTTTCCTCATTATTTGCTCAGGTTGAGGCCATCCTAAACAGTCGTCCCCTCTCCCCCCTTTCCTCATCTCCTGATGATAACAAGGTGCTCACACCAGGACACTTTCTCCTTGGCAGGTCGCTGACATCCATACCGGGTCCGGACTTACTTCAGGATAATCCAGGAAGGCTGAATCGCTTCAAGCTTCTTGAACAATTGAAACAAAGCTTCTGGAAAAGATGGCAAGCGGAGTACATCACAGAACTTCAGCACCGATACAAATGGAAAAGCAGAAAATTGGATTTAAAGCTTGGAGACCTCGTGCTGGTCCAAGAAGTAGGCCTGCCTCCAATGTCATGGGCACTAGGCCGCATAGTCAATTTGTACCCTGGAGCTGATGGTGTGCCTAGAGTCGCCGATATACGCACACAGAGAGGAACCATCAGACGAGCGCTGAACCGCATTTGCCTTCTGCTTGAAGAATAAGTTGAAAGCAGGCTTTCAACGCCCCGGAGGATGTTTACGCCAAATAAACACGAAGGCCGGAAATTCGGCATCATTATTCGAGCATCGCGACAGCACCGCCCGCACTCCCCGCGCCCCTAGTATATAATCACCGACGCGCCGGAGCAGCTTTTTTTCATTGCGCTTCGACCCAATCAAGCCGCACTTCACCGCGTCATCGCCAACAATTTAAAATGTAAATGTGTAAATTAGTACTTACTTATAGTATTCTTGCTTGTTAAATTGAAATATAAGAAATATGGACATCTAAGTTGGTTTGATTCAATAAAAGGATTCATCACCGTCTTTAAACATCATGCACGTCACCTGCAAAACGTTACAGAATCGGGCCCCAGATCATCGATCCTCGATTATATTTAATATTTATTATTTTCTTTACTTTACAGTGCTATGGAAGAAGGTGTGTGTCAGTAGTAAGTTTATTTAAAACAATTTTTTTTTAATTAACATTCTCGCGTAGATTGAATGGTAAGAAGTCTAGTTTTTAAACTTTATATTTTTTGCTAACGAAGTTCTTTTATTTGATACTCCACACGAAACTGTCAAGATTTTTTTTTACTGATTTACTATAACTATTTCCAAGTAATATTTTTTACATATTTGAGCTGTGCTCACAAAGCTCTTTCATTTGATACCCCACACGATACTATAAAGAAAAAGTTTTTTTGTTTTTCACTTTAAGGCCCCTAGCGGGCGCTGTAGTCAATTTAACGTAATTTTATATAGCCTATAACCAGTGGACAGTGAAGAGACTTCCAAGGAGACCCCATTTGTCCAATTATGATTACTAGTTTAGAAGTTCTGAGGGAACTGATGAACATGCATACCCACATACATACATACATACATACTTACATACATACAGGTCAAAATCATAATTACAAAATAATAAATTTATTACAAAATTATTGATGATAAGAACATTTTTGTTAAAAAAAAGCAATTTTGCTAGTAAATTTATATTTTGCAATGAATTTAACGTAAGGATATATTAATCCATAGCATTACTGTTCAGCTTAACGCTGAAATACTCGATGTGGTACGCAAATTGATTGTGTTGGCTTTGCAGCTGTTAATTTGATAAAAGATTTCGTCCAAATAATAAGCCGTTACTTTTTATTATTCATAGTGCAAAGGATCGCATTGCACTGCATTGGTAAGATATTTTTATTCTTAATAAAAATTTAATTTAATTACTCAATTTAACAGCAGACTTCCCCATAAATAAATAAATAGTTATACTAGGTCGAGGACCGTTCGTGAAGCCATCTATACCTACCTTTTTTTTTTTTATAAGTGACTAAACCCGCGTTTGACCTCAATCTCACCTGATGGTAAGTGACGATGAGGTCGAAGATGAAAGCACACGGGTTTAGGAAGGAACTGGCTCTTTATACAATATTGCCGGAACACATTACCGCCGGAGCGGTAACATTTGGCAGCAGACTTTATATAAAGGGTGGTCGCTAGCCAGGCGGACCCAGAAGGGATCCTACCACCAAGCAAAACCTACGTATTCTGTGTTGAAAGCGTTGGGCGTACGTCCGTACCAGTGTAACCATGCGTTGCGTAATGAATTCTTTAACTTTTGATTAAGTGTAAGTACTCAGGAAATAATTTTCATTTTTTTTTAATGTATGTTCTCAAACTATCACGTCCTCGAATTTCGAAAGTGACCTACCAGTCACCCTACAATTAAGATTGATCAAAAAGTACAGAAGTACAAGATGCTATTTATAAGAACTGACTTAATTAACTAATAGATATAATTAAATATTATGATTTTGATAATCTAAATATGTAAACCTTGTGTTAAATAAGATTAGCGAAGAAGAAAGAAAGGAGATTTTGCAGTCATCAAAACTTTTTAGTCACACATCCGGGTTCATATAAGCCATTAAAGATTTTATTACACAAAACTGACCCACCAAAAGTTTTTTTTTGGCAAAAAAATTATGGGACGTTTTTCTTTCATGACACCTGGTGGTAAGTGAAGATGAGGTTGAAGATGACAGCCTACGGGTTTATAAAGGAACTGGCTCTTTACAAAATATTGGCGGAACATATCGCCACTGGTGACATTGATACGTAGCAGATATTATACAAGGTGTTCTTTTTGATATCTCATAACTTTGAGATTCTGTGCCTTACTAAAAAATAATACTTTTTGCTGAAGAATATGTGGTTCAAAAGTGCATACTTTCCAAGATATCATCAATATTAATATAATGAGTTCATAAATTATCGTCCTTGTAAAATTCATTCAATAGACGTGTAGTGACTTTACCAAAACTGATAGGTAAATAGTTTTATCTCCGACACACGGCTTCATCAATATATATAAAACTGTTCCGTTACTGACTGAGTGACTGAGGTACTGAGTGACTGAGTGACTGACAGACAACGAACAGCCGTAACTACTGGGCGTAGAGAGCTGAAATTTGGAACATAAATTTTTTAGGAGATGCAGGCGTGCACTAAGGAAGGAATTCCCGAAATTCCCACGGGAACGGGAAATATAAGTTTGTATGAAAAATCTTATTCCTTGAGTGCACCGTTGTGAAACTTGGTGTAAAGGTTTTTCAATGTGTGTCTGGTTGCGTTATGAAAGGAATTCCCGAAATTCCCACGGGAACGGGAAATATATGATGTTTTAGTTTGTATGAAAAAATCCCATCCCTTGAGTGCACGGATGTGATACTTGATATAAAGGTTCCTCAATAAGTGTCTGTTTGTATTATGGAAGGAATTCCCAAAATTCCTACGGGAAGGGGTTGGACTTTTTAGTTTGTATGAAAAATCTTATTCCTTGAGTGTACGGATGTGAAAATTGGCATAAAGGTTCTTCAAAGAGTGACTGGTTGTGCTACGAAAAAAATTCCCAAAATTCCCACGGGCACGGGAAATATATGATTTTTAGTTTGTATGAAAAAAACTTATTCCTTGAGTTCATGGGTGTGATACTTGGTATAAAGGTTCTTTCAAAGTTCTTTCAAAATTTAAAAGGAGAAGGGTAGTTAAGCGCATACGAAGTTGCGGGGTAAAGCTAGTAAGGTATATAGCACGTTCGGATACGCTCGGGAATCTTCGTGTTTCCCTGCCTCCGGTCACGTAGGCCATGCAACAGATGAAGGCTGTTGTCATTCTTCTTTCACTTTTCGATCCGCGTCCATATATTGTATTTTACTTTATTTTAACGTAAAATGTTTTTATTAGAATGAGTTATTTCTTTTGCCTTTATTTAAAGTGATGTGCATGTTATTTCGTTTAATGTAAATACTCATGCGTCCAGTGTAAATATATACCACGTTTTTCTTCACAAGAAATTTGCTTTTGTTTCTTTTCTTCGCCTATCTTATGAGACTACAGACGCGTGTCTTAAAAGCCATACAAAAAACAACAAAAACATTTTATACGATGAGGAACGTTGCATACAATGTACAACGCAAAGGGTTGCGAACTGTACTTGTGCAAAGCGATAGAAAAAGGGATAGAAAATGCCACGTTGTCATACTTCGCATAACGATGTTTTGACTTAATTGAATTATTATTTTGTATGAAAAAATTGAAAAATTCTTCTTTTTCTCAGTCGTACACTCTTGACAGAGCTCTGGTGGCGTATAAGGTTGACGGTACGCGTACATGTTTAGTCAATTATTTCGGCTTGAACAGTTTTACTAGCAATGTCTCTCCATTTTGTTTCGATTTGCTGCATTACGAGAGCATTCTATCATGGTTGTCTGAGTGGACGATTTGATAAGGTCTGTCCATCGAGAGGGGAACCGGCCTCTAGATCTTTTTCCCCCTACATGACCCTGCACCACCAGTCTTTCGATAGTGTGCTCTTTCCTCGATATGTGGCCCAAGAATTTTAAGATTCGTAAATGAACAGTCGACGAAAGACGTTCCTTGATCTTTAAATTTTATTCACATGTAATTTGATTGTTTAACATGGTCCCATTAATACCCTAGAGTTATGGGAAATCAATAGGAACACCTTGTATAAAGGATGGACGCTAGTCAGGGAAACCCTGATGGGGAATCACAAAACGGGGCCACTCGGAGCAGTTGCCATTTACGACACGCGGTGTGGTAAGGCTATTCTAAGCCTTATCGCGAGGATGTAAGATTGATTTTCTTTCTTAAAACAATTTAGTCACTTTTACCACCACAATAAGTGAGCCCAAATTTAATAAATTTTGAATTATTTCCACGATCGGAAAATTTGGCACAGGTTGCGGCCAGGAATGCAACGGATTTCTTATATATGATATTACTTATATTTACTTAATTAATGATTAGTTTATATTATTAAAAAAAATCTATTGATAAATACTTACATAGTTTAATTTATAATTTAAGAATAAACAAATTTATTGAAATAGATTTTATTTTTTATCGTGCCAATTTATATTTTAGTTCTGAGTAGTTTGCGTCTAATGGAAAATGAGAATTGTCACCATTATCATTTGAAAACAATTCTAGTATAGGTAGTAACATATTTATTTTCTTTGGTTGAGTAAATCAACGTCGAAGTAAAAAAATCCTTATTTCTTAGGTATTTAAATGCACTTGAAATAGTTGAACTATTCACAAATTGAACTTAATCTACCAGGACTTCGGAAAGTCGATCTGTTGAGAAGAATTTGCAAGAAACTTACAGCAATCATCTTTTTAAAATGAAAAATTTCAGCCGGGAATCCCATCTTCTTGCATCCAGATATCTTATAGTAGACCTTTTCATACAACACTTATACTTAAATCTATCGAAGGGCTAAACTTAAGTAGTTTTGAAATTTTATTATAAAAGCGTACACATGAACGAGTAACAGTCTACTATTATATTTATACATTAGGTAAAAAGGTACTAGACAGAAACGTAGACATAGATATAGTGGAAAAGATAGAAGTAGCAATAGAGGTGAGAGAGAATGCAGAGAATGTGGATGGAGATGGAGATAGACGTGGACACGGACAGGACACAGACACAAACGTGGACATGGACATGGAAAAGTATCATAGTCATAAAATCATCAGCAAAATGACCTGGCACCTCTAGCGGCACCCGTTCACGAGTATAACGCAAGCACCGGCCATCACCGGATCATATTTTAGGGAAGAGGGTGACCCGACACCCGACACTACCGCTAGCCATGCCGCCTGAGGCAGCATGACGTTTTTGATGTTGTATGGACAAGAAGGAGATGGAGACGGAATTGGAGATGGAGATGAAGACCTTTTGAAAAACAAATTACAACTCAGAACTTTTATCGTCCATATATTCAGATATTATGCATTTTTAACAGTAATAGTTATCATAGCGTAATATGTGGAATACTTATACTCCAGCACTTAGCTACGTAACGGAGACTCTCCTGCCTTAGCATGCTTATGCTCGTTCATGGGTACTCGTTCATGTATACGCTTTTATAATTTTGTTCTTAAATCTAGCATAGAAATTATAACCTGATACTATTATAACTGAGTAGAAAAATTGAGTACCTACTTTTATTATATAATTATGATCAGAATCGAGTACCTACAGAGTGTTCTTCTTCAATATCTAAATTTTGTCACCATTCACCCTGTATACCTATACCAAATAGTTATGCAATACTAAGTCACCACAACTTGGACTATACAAGGTGTTTTTTGTGATAGCCCATAACTTGGAGGTTTTGTTCCTGACGTCTAATCGCCGCGCGCGGGGCGCGTCGAACCAGTTTTGCCGTCCACTGGCCGCCGGTCGCCCACTTGGACTTGTACTACGCCGAGGAATCAACTCGCAAATAATGTTAACTTTTGTAATAGCTTAACTGGCATAAAATTACAGTCCACTCAACCCTTTAAAAAACTTTTTGGTGACTGAAAACTGCTCGCGTCCGCAAGGTTTAGCCCTCGATGCCTTGTACGTGGTCCCTGGGTGGTGCTAAACGAGCAGTAAAGTCTGGTGGTAGGCTTCGGCCGTGGCTTGTCACCACCCACTAGACAAAACCATGCCGCCAAGTAATCTAGTTGCGTTCCGGCATGATGTCTAGTGTAGCCATTGAGGACGATAGGTCTGATTAATCGTGCTGCATCGGAGAACTGTTTTCAACTCGTAGGATAATGACTCAACGGGTGACTCGTTTTGGAGGGTAGCGGGATCCGAAGCACGGTGCACCGCTGGCCGACCGCAGGTATTAGGGGGCCCAAGTAGCATGCCAGCCACATGCAAAAGGCTGCCCCGCCACCTCGCGAAAAATCCCGGGAGGCTCCATCGTGCCGGCTGGCGACCGGTTTGAGAGGACCCGATGGCGAACTCGGGGGGTTAGGGCGTCCCCGTAGTCTCCAAGCGAGTTTCACAAAGGTGCGTTACCCCTATCGAGTTGCTTGGTTCCATTTGCAGCACTTCACTCAACTTCTGTTCTCCTCCCTATTCACTCCACTCCAAAACTAATGAAACGTCCAAAGAAGAGTAAGGTAACAGAGCGGTTGCACTTCCTCTCGTTTAAATTGCACTTCTGTAATATCCAAGGAGTGCACTCCTATCTCAATGATGTCCACCACCACCTCGAGACGGAGAGACCCCACCTACTCTTCCTAACGGAGACGCAGATCAGTGATCCGTCAGACTCGGCATACCTTTGTACTATCCAGGTTACTGTTATTTTTTTATGTGATAAATGAAACTTATAGAATGTGTTACGTAGTTTTATTTTTAAAGACAAGCACCAGTTATTACAGGATACAGGACGGACGCCATTACAGTTCTTTTTAATATCCGCTGCCTAGAGCTATAAGAGTGGTTGAACCACAGACTATATAAAGAAAATATAGATATTTATAGATTAGAATCTTGACGATTATTATTATAAAATTATTTTAATTCAACACACCCCTGTAATCGTTAAGATACTAGTTTTACTATGCAGTAATTACAGTTTCAATTTAACTTATGTACTATTAGAGATAGCACATGTTTACAAGATTAAGTTTCAAAGTTGAAATAAAAAATAAAAATACTAATCAAAATTATTCGGATACAATGCAATTTTTAAGTTCTTTAAATTTCAATGGTTTTAAAGGTTTAGTTAGAATATCAGCAAGTTGTATATTTGTAGGACAATACTGTAATTTAATTATATTTTGAACAAACAAATCATGCAAAAAATGATAACGCATATCAATATGCTTAGATCTACGATTAAAAACACCATTTTCAATTAATTTTATGGCACTTTGATTGTCCACATTTAAAGTCACAGATATATTCACTTGCAATAACTCTTCAATCAGTCCTTTCAAATACACTACTTTTCTACAACATTCAGCTGCTGAAATATACTTTGCTTCGCAACTAGACAAGGCAACAATTGGTTGCTTTCTTGTACACCAATGTATTACACCACCACAAAATAAGACGAGAAAACCAGTTGTACTCCTTCGGGTATTTACATCTCCAGCAAAATCAGAATCACAGAATGCTTCTAAATGAGTGTAGTCTTTGCCCATTTTGTAGGATAGAGTGGTATTCATATTTCCTTTCAAATATCTTAATGTTTGTTTAACATTATTAATATCTTGTTGTGAAGGGCTTTCCATGTGTCTACTTTCAAAATTAACTGTATAACTCAAGTCCGGTCTTGTTTTATTTGTTATATACATAAGATGTCCTATGGCTTCTCTATAAGGGTAAGTAACATTGCAAACTTCTTTTTCTTCATTTTCAGGATTTTCTTTAAGCGGTGTTGGCTTAACATCTTTCATATTAAATTGTTCTTTTATCTTCTGTGCCATTTTATATTGTTTTAAATTAATAGAATTATCTCTTTTCTCTATTTCCATTCCAAGAATTGATTCTGGATTTTCATTGTAAGTCACTTCAAAATCTATATTTAGGTTTTTCAGTAATCTTAATAGTTGATTCTTATCTTTACCAATCAAAACTCCATCGTCTACGTAGATTCCCAATATTACTGACCAGTCTTGAGTTTTAAAAATGCATCGATCAGATTTTAGTTGGCTCAGTCCATTTTTTATCAATACAGATGTAAACTTTTCATTCCAGTTATGCGGAGCTTGTTTCAAGCCATACAAGCTTTTGTTCAATTTACAAACCTTTACTGATGAATCATGTGAATAACCTTCAGGCATGGCCATATTATATATTTCGTCTTTGAGATCTCCATATAAAAAAGCAGTTTTAATATCCAAGGTCATAAAATTATAATTCTTTGATGCTGCAATAGCTATTAATATTCTAAATGAACTGTTACTCATAACTGGGCTGAAAGTTTCATTATAGTCAATACCATAAATTTGTTGACAGCCCTTGGCAACTAAACTTGCTTTATAAGATCCATCATCTTTATTTTTGAAGACCCACACGCTCGAAACTAGCTTTCTTCCATTAGCTTTAGTTTTATCTACTAAATCCCAAACATTATTCTTTTCAGAATCTATGGCCTTTATCCATTCATTTTTAGCAGGACCTGTTATAGCTTCTTGGTAAGTCAACATCGCATAGTCCAGGTATTTAATAGGTAGATTTCTTTGTCTTTTTGGTCTTTCATTATCATTTCTTTGTATATTATTTTGTGTATCAACATGTATTTCTGTATTGCTATTCTCAGAATTTTGTACATTTTTATCTTGTATATTATCATCTATATTTTTTAATAAATTTTCTGCTATTATTTGTGTTTCTATGTGATTTGTTACATTATTATTAGTATTATTTACTTTTTCAGTATTTTCTTCATGTATTTGTATATTATTTTCTTTGTATTTATATTCATTTTCCTGTAGTATACTTATAGGTATTTCTTCATTTTCATTGTTTATTTTTTTAATTTTTGTAAATTGTATGTTACGTCTCTTTCATATACTATGTTTCTTTTTTCAGGGGACCATAGCCGGTAACCTGTAGGTGCATAACCAACCATAATCAGTCTTTTTGTTCTTGAATCAAACTTTTTTAAGTGTGTAAGTTTTTTTTGCATAGGCAGTTGTACCAAATGTTTGTATATTTTTAAGACTGGGTCTTTTATGTGTCCAAGCTTCATAGGGTGTTATAGTCATAGACTGAGTAGGAAGTCTGTTAATAAGGTATGTGGCAGTCAACACTGCTTCTCCCCACATTTCTATATTTAATTCCGATTCAAATAGGAGAACTCGGCCTTTTTCCAAAATTGTGCGGTTTTCTGCCTTACCATTTAATTGTAGACTGTAAGGAATTGTATAGTCCAGAGTGATTCCTTGTCTTTGACACCAATCTTTGAATTCGTTGCTTGTATATTCTCCTCCATTATCGCAACGCAGCTTGTGTACTTTGGTATTAAGTTCTCTTTCAGCTTCATTTATGTATTGTTTTAAATAATAAGTAACTTCATTTTTATATTTAAGTAAGTAAGTTTTTGTGAAATGTGTATAGTCATCCAATATAGTCAAAAAATATATTATTCCGTTCCAGGTTTCAGACTCACAAGGACCACAAATATCACTATGAATAATTTGCAGCGGTCTCCTAGCTACATATCTTACAGTATTGAATGGTTTTCTTACCTGTTTTGATTTTATGCAAATTTCACAATTATTGCTCATCTCCTTTATACTGTTTTCAGATATTTTTATGCCATCAGCAATTTTTTACAATTTTAGTAGGGCATCTTTACTTGGATATCCCATCTTTATATGCCAGTCCTGTAGTGATTCTTTCTTTTCAGAAAGTAATGAAGTTTCACATTGTTTTATTACTTCAATAACATATAAACCAGATTGGTCTTTCTGGCCTGTTAAGATTATCTCATTGTTCTTGCTAACTTCTACTTTATTTTTATAAAACATAACTTTACCTCCATTATTTGTGATAGCGTTTACTGACATAAGATTTTGGGTAAGATCAGGTATGTACAGTGTTCTTTGTAAATTACATTTTTCTCCTATAATTTGACCTTCTCCTAATGACTTCATCTCAATACCACTTTTGGCTATTCCAACTGATGTCTGGTTGTTTACAAAACCTTGTAATATATCTTGATTATTTGTCACGTGTGCAGAGCAGACAGAGTCTACTATGAATTTCACAGAATTTTCATTACGCATGTCAGAATAACTAAAGAAGGAAACATGCAGGCAATTGATTAATCAAAGTAAACAAAGCCAACCCAAAGAATATATAACAGAGATAAAAAATGACGAAGGAGTTAAGGATGCAATAGATATAGCGGAATCTTTTAATAATTTCTATATAGACGAGGTAAAAAGCCAAAACGCAGAAAACTCCAAGACTTCAATCAAATATAACAATTTACATTCATTATTTATAAGGCCTACTAATTGTGATGAAATATTGTCTATTATAAAAAGCCTTAAAGATACTTATAGTACTGGTTATGATGAAATAAATACAAATATTATAAAGGGAGTAGCTGTGTATATTACACCAGTACTAGCCCACATTATTAATTTATGCATACAAAATGGCACGTATCCTGATAAATTAAAGATTACTATTATTAAACCCATGTACAAAAAATCTGACCGGGACAACATGTCGTCATACAGACCATTGGCTTTCATTCCAGTTTTCTCTAAAATATTCGAGAAGGTTATTTTCAAAACGATCTATAGTTTCTTTGAAAGTCAAAATTTACTAGCAGAAGAGCAAGTTGGTTTTAGACAAAATAGGGGAATAAATCTAGCATTCTATAATTTTCTAAAAGTGGTGATAAAAAATGTAGATGAGAGAACACCTGTTTGTGCTCTAATGATGGATCTCTCTAAGGCTTTTGATTACGTTGACCACAAGATTTTAATAAACAAACTTTGTGCATATGGTGTACGAGGTGTGCCTCTTAACCTCATCAAATCTTACCTGACTGACAGAATTCAAGCAACGCAAACCACAAAAATTTGCACTGACTCTAAAACGGAAATAAACTATCTTTCGAGCTTTAGAACAGTTAAGTATGGGGTTCCACAAGGCAGTATATTAGGTCCCTTACTTTTCTTGATATATATCAATGACTTCCCACAAATAACTTCTAACTCTATGGTATTATTTGCTGACGATAGTACACTAATATGTCATGATAAAAACATCAATAAACTTCAAACGGACATTAAAAATACAATGGACATTATTCTAGACTGGTTGAAAACTAATAACCTTAAAATTAATTTGAATAAGACGTATATTATAAATTTTTCTAATAGATCCCAAAACCTACCATCTTTTAATATTAATTATTGGGGAAATCAAATAATCGATGTAAAGAAAACTAAATTCTTAGGCTTGACGATAGACAGTAATCTCAACTGGAAAGACCACATAGATGACACATGCAGCAAACTAAACAAATGCTCTTACGCTTTGCGCATGTTATCCAAAACGGTCAACCAATCAGCAGTTTTATCTGCATACTATGCATACGCGGAATCAATATTAAGATACGGGATTATATTCTGGGGAAATTCTAAGGACAGAACAAAAATTTTTAAAGCTCAAAAAAGATGCATCAGGTCAATGTTCAGTTTAAAAAGCAGGGATTCGTGTAAACCATACTTTAAAAATTTAAAAATTCTCACTTTCCCAAGTCTCTATATTTTAGAGACGGTTATTTTTGTAAAAAAGAACTTTGCCCTATTTGAAAAAATGAAAGGTAGAAGGTACATTAATTATATTTGCGCCCAGTCCCGCAGTACGACGTTATACACTGAAAGTTTTTCGGTATGGCTCCTAGACTATACAATAAATTACCCAAAACAATTAAAGATGTAAATAACCTATATAGTTTTAAAACTAAATGCAAGGAATATTTAATTGACAAATGCTTTTATACAGTTTATGATTATTTAAATGACCGGTAGATTAAGGAAAATGATAAATGACATTTGTATTTTTAATTTAATATTATATTGTGCATGCCTTTTGGTAGAATATGGCCCGAACTATGTTTACAAAATTGACAACTCTATATGTACCTAGTCAAGATCTCGGGAGCGGGAAATAACTTTTAAAAACTAATTTAAATATAAAAACTACTTTATTGAGACGTGTAGTCAGAGGCTTATGTCTAACACGAATGAATCTAATATTAGGTTTTACAATGAAGCTTAAAACTAGTGCTTATCTCTAAACTCGCAACGCACCGGACGTCAGCGTCTGGACGGCAGACGCTGCGTTAGCATTTTCATGAGAAACAGTAATAACGCGTCCCGGTGGCCGTTGCATAACTCCTCCCTCATCAAGCGCGAAATTATCGGGTTCCACTGAGATTTCGATCGGGTTCCGATGATTTCGCCCTTTAAGTATATATCTAATACATGAGTAAAATACTATGCTTAACACTAGTACATACAAGAAAAGGGTAGGTGCACTGACACTTTTTGTATCGATAATATTATAATCGATATTATCACTTTCACTGTTTTCACTACCACTATTTAAGATCCATGAGAAACGTCGTAATTCTTCCAAGTTCATGCTTTTGATGTTGATTGGTTGTTGGAGGCTGAAGTTCTGGTAATTAAGATCAGGTAAGGTAATAATAGGTGTAACTCTGAACTGGATACTTTCAGCAAATGAGCGCTGGTAGTTTAGCTTCACACCGTGCAGGAATAGGGAACAGTTTTCCGTTGTAGACACCATGTAAGTACCATGTAGAGATTCTTTGGTTTCATCATGGCCGCAGGTCTCAGTAATTAGTATAGGGTTCTGAGAGAATACAATCCAGGTTCCAAGACTGATTCGCTGGATCTTGACATTTTCGATGTCGACAGGGAATGCTACGCATCTGCTTGTATCTGGCTGGAACTCCAGGAGCTGCTGCACGCAACTAGGTGGCTGGAACTGTACCACGTGGTCGTCGGTACACAGGACGTTGTCTGCATCGATTCGGTCGCAAGGCTTACGAACTGGCAGGTATTTAACATTTTTCACCAAGAGGTAGGGGAGTTCAGGGAGAAGAACTATAGTTTTATTAATCGCGTTTTTATATATCGGAAGAGAATAGATTTTGAAATAATTAAACACGGTTTTCTCGACAAGTGGTATTTCCAAAATAAACGTTATCTGGTTTTCCTTTACAAAGGATTTAACTGTAATACTCTTTTCAAATTTAAACAAGTTTTCCTCCTTAACTTCATACATTAAATTATAATTTCGACTAATTTCCTTTAAATAGTTTAACATTTCACTAGAGTTAACAATAGACTGATGAAGTACAGATACTTTGGTGAAGGCTAAGGCAGTTTCTATTTCATTGAGGTTAGTGTAAATAGTTCTAAAAGTGTTCATAAATATTTCAAAAATTTTAAATGTATGGATCAGATATAGATATTTGTTTTCTGCATTTGCACTAGATTTTATAAGCTGTTCGATATATCTTAGGCGTCTGTCGATGATAAGGCTGTTGTTATTTAATGTCTCCGTACTGTTCACAAAACCATCCAACATTTTCGTTACCAATGTCATTTTATTTTCTAATTTAACCGTATTAGTGCCAATTTTAGATAAAACAGTATCATAATGAATCGCGTCTTCGTGATCTAGGTTACCAGTAATTGCTTTGATAAATGAGCCAAGAGGATTAAACAAACTACGTCTCGATCTCTGCATAGGAACTAGCTGCCTTAACTTGAAAATAGTAATATTATTTAAATACTCGACTTGCAATTGCACATCTGTAAGCTCTTGAATTTTATGCGAGGTTACAATATTAATGAATTCCCTAAACTTAAGAGTGTTGCTTTCTAGGTCAGTTACTAACCCATTAAGGTCAAGTCTTTTTACTATAGTCCATCTATCTTCCTGCCTATGTGCTTGTCCAACCTTGATCGGTAGTAATCCAGGATTCTTTCCGAGGTTCTGTAGGTGTAAGGCCTTACCGTGAGCTAGAAGGCTCATTAGGGCCAAGCTCCACCTGTGGAGGGCGTTTAATATTTTTAATCGCTACATTAGTATCTCGCTTTCCTACTTGTAACGGGACTACATTTCTAACGGCTTTTCCTTTAACTATTGCTTTTCGATACCTGGGTTTATCCTTACTTTTCCTTGTGTTCACATCTTTAGAGAAAACTATGTCACCTTCTATTAAGTCTACGTTTTCGCCTAATCGCTTTTGTCTAATCTTTTCTTTATGTAGTACGATTTTGTCTGCTATATACTTATATAGATAACGTGTCCGCTTTGCATGATCTTTCATAAGCTGTTGCATGTATGATTTTTCGAATTCGCCATCAAAAATATTGCTGCTATCTGTATGACCGAAAACTATTTCGAAGGGGGTTAAACCAGTAGTTGAATGTATGGTGCTATTGTATGCCATAATTGAATAGGTCATAATAGATGCGGCATCAGTGCATTTTTGTTCGTATTTTGCTAATCTGTATATTTCTATAAGTGTAGAGTGGAAACGCTCAACGATACCTGTAGAGTTGGGGTTGTGTGGCGTGCAAATGTGTAGTTCAATTTTGTACATAGATGTTAACTCTCGCATGAGCTCGTTGTTAAATTCCGTACCAGGGTCGCAGTTTACTTTCCTAGGTACACCGTACATAGAAAAGTATTTAATTAAGGCTCGTACAACCTCTGCTGTTGATTTATTATTAATCTCTATGGTCTGTGCTAATTTACTGAATGCATCGACTATGCTTAAATAGTAGCGGTTTTCTATTGTAAATATATCTATAAAAACTTCTTGAAAAGGGGAAAGTTGAGTCTGCGTTAACTGTAAAGAGGGTTTAAGTGGTTTCCTATCATATTTCATTATTCTACACGCTTCGCAACTGTTAATGATAGCTGATATTAATTCGTGCATATTATTCCAGAAATACGTTCTTTTTATTCTAAGCATGGTTTCTTTGATACCCCTATGGCATGTCTTTCCTTCATGGTATTTTAACACAATAGCCTTTTGCTCATTTTCGTCTTCAACGTACACGACTCTTTCCGTGCATTCATAGAATTCTACCATACCTTCTTTAAACAATTGTATAATGATCATGTTAAAGTCTTTTCTATGTTGCTCGTCTTCAAAGTAAATAAAATATTTAATTTTGGGTCGAATATATTCTTTTAAAAATTGCTTTATTATATCTGAATTATTTATTGGCATGAAAACTTCTAAAACCTTCTGTTTGTCCCTAGATATATCTTTAACCTGTAATTCATTTTTGAGCCATGTAAACACTAGGATTTGATTAGGTTTGGTATCAATAGCTTCATTTAAAATTGGTATGCCTTTGGTTTCTAAATCAACTGCTGAATGTATTGTTTCAGTGCTACTAGATTGTGGTGGAAGAGGATAAGAACGTTCTAAGTCAGATGCATCGCTTATAGTCAATGTTTCAGAGCTGTCAGCTATGGTTATGGTCTCTTCACTGTCTCTTTGTCGTTTAGCTAATTCCGTTATTTTGTCAGTTAGTTCCGTTACGTAGTCTTGAATTTTCTGTTCAGATTTGTCAACGTTCACCTTCGTGGATTCTTTGTCTAAGTTATCTATTGCGTTAAGTTTTATTCTAGAAAGAGCGTCAGCGTTAGTATTTTGTTTTCCGTTTTTGTAAATAATCTTAAAATCGTATTCTTGTAAGCGTAATCTCCATCGAGTTAGTTTACTATTGGGTTCTTTAAGAGAATAAAGCCAAGCAAGAGGTCTATGGTCTGTAAATATTGTAAAGGTAACACCATATAGGTACGGTCTGAAATGTTTAACAGCCCAAATTATGGCTAAAAGTTCGCGTTCGATGGTACTATATCGCATTTCAGTTTCGCTTAGTGTTCTGCTAGCGTAAGCAACAGGTTTGTCGTTTCCTATACTGCCTTGGGATAAAACGGCACCTAAAGCTACTGAAGAAGCGTCAGTGGTCAAAATGTATGGTTTGGATGGGTCTGGATATTGAAGAAGGGGTGAATTTGTTAAAAGTGTCTTACATCGTTCAAATGCGTCCATGTATTCCTGATTGATTATAATTTTGTTACGTTTCTTTAGGCATGATGTCAATGGTTGGGTTATTTTAGCGAAGTCTTTGATGAAGCGTCTGTAGTATCCTATGAGTCCGAGAAAGCTCTTGATTTCTGTCACAGTTTTAGGTAAGGGGTAATTAAGTATTGCTTTAATTTTGTCGTCATTTGGTTTCAGTCCTTGGTCAGTAATTGTGTGTCCTAGGTATAAAACTTCCTTTCGGAGAAATTCGGATTTGTCTAACTGAACCTTGAGATTAGTTGCCCTGAGTCTGTCAAATACGGATCGTAAATCATTTATATGTTCTTGTAAGCTAGTACTATAGATTATCATGTCATCCATGTAGACAAGTGTGTGGTTTCCCTGTAATCCTCTCAAAATATTGTCCATGAGACGCTGAAATGTTGCCGGAGCGGTTTTTAGACCGAACGGCATCCTAAGGAACTCGTAATGTCCATCTGCGCTAAAGGCTGTCTTTTGTTGGTCGTTTTCATCGATTTCTATTTGATGAAAACCGTTTGCAAGGTCAAGAGTAGTGAAATACTTGCTTCTGCCTAGTTTGTCGAATAGGTCTGTTATGTTGGGCAATGGGTATTTGTCATCTATTGTTATGTCATTGAGTCGTCTGTAGTCAACTACCATCCTAAATTTCTTTTCACCTGATGCATCGGCCTTCTTTGGCACTAGGTGCACTGGAGCATTCCAGGGTGAATAGGATTCTTTAATAATATTGTTTTTTAAAAGTTTTTGGACTTGAGCTTTAATTTCGTCTATCTGAGCAGGGGGTTGTCTATACGGTCTAACATAAATAGGGTCTTCGTTTTTTGTTCTAATTTTATGTTTGATCTGATTTGTAAAAGTTAATGGTATTTTATCACAATAAAAGATGTCTTTGTATTCTCTACATAAGTTACTAATTAGTCGCTTTTCTTCTTCGTTCATGTGATCTAGTCTAAGTCTTGTCAAGTTTTCGTTAAGTGCGTCATCAATTTCGAGGTCTTTCATCTCTACATCTGCGCAGTTAACGTTCTGATTGTCATATTCCGTAACTTTAAATGGTTTTGTAATTGATAATTTCATAGGAACATCCGAAACATTTTGAATAACTGTTGAAGCATAACCGTTAACACAACTAACTATGGCTGATGGCATTCTAACGCCGTCACAAAATTTTGTAAAGTTGATGATAGCTTCGCCTGAGTATTGGTCTATTGGTATCTTTACTAGCTGTTCCATTCTGGGTTCTAGTTCTATAACATAATTAGTTTCATTTATTATCGGTAAGGTTGTCGATTTAGTAACAAGTTGTTGATTTTTAAGGTCTATTACGGCTTCTAGTTGTGTCAAAAGGTCGTTACCAATTAGTCCGTCATATTTATGATCAACGTCATAGACATAGAACTTATGGTAATCGTTACTGTTAAATGTTGGCATTAGTGGTATTTGAATAACTTTGTCATGAGTACTTGAAGCATGGGTGCTTATAACTGTAAAAGGTTCGTGAAAGGTATATGATCTAAAATACTGTTTAGCTTTATAAGGGCTTATGAACGATCTAGTACTGCCAGTATCGATCATAAACTTTGAGTCTATTTCAGGTACATATATATAAGGTAGCTTAAGTTTTGTGTCACAATTAAGGTATACTATTTTTGGCTTTTCTTTGAGGCCTGGATGTGAAAATTTTCTACTTGTTCTTTTGGCTCCCTATCTTCGTTATCTAATTCATCGGGTTGTTCAATTATGCAGTTCTGTTCAAAATAGTCACTTATTTCTACGTCATCCGAATTTTGATAGTAATATTGTTCATCGTAATTATTATAGTTATAGTCGTAATAGTCATGGTCTAAGTCTGTTTCATTCAATCGGAATCCTTGTTGCGGTAATGCTGATTGATTTTTCGAAGGTTGAGCAGTTCTCATAGATACGTCATTATCATATTTATTCATGACCTGGTTTGGTCTGTAGCCAAATCGTTGGGGTGAATTGAACTGATGGGGTTGCATATTATTATTTTTTGTACCGAATTGTTGGGGTCCTAACTGAGGTCTATAGCCTATTTGGTTTCCAAACTGAGGTCTATAACCAAACTGCGTACCAAGTTGAGGTCTATAACCAAACTGAGGTTTATAACCGAACTGAGGGTTGTTGTTATTAGGCTTAAAGTTAAATGGGGCTTGAGAATTATTAAATCTGTAACCTAACTGGGGCTGAGGGCCATTGAATTTATATCCGAATTGGGGCTGCATGTTTTGGGGTGATTTAGCCTGATTTTGAAGTCCAAAATTAAATTTAGGTATACTAGGTAAAACCGGATGTAAACTTGAGTTACCAAATTTAAATTGTTGAAGTGTACTAGGTGTTTGAATTTTAGGCACATTATTGGACTTGTTCTTTAAATTATATTGTTCGTAGAAATTAACTTCCTCTAAAACGTATTCTAGGGCTTTTTCTAACGTGTCTGGGTTCTTAAGCCTTACTATTCTAATATAATTTTCGGTTAAATTGTAGAGAAAAACGTTTAATGCTGTTTTATTATAAATTATAATTTTTACCCTTCTAGTTTCGTCGTCGGATATTTCGTTTACTTTACAGATTAAACAAGATCGAACGGTCTGAATTCTATTGCAAAACTCTAAGTAACTTTCACCATGTTTAATTTTTAATCCTTCTAACTCTATGGCTATACACTCTTCACTCCTAGGATCACCAAAATGTTGGATAAGTAACTCCTTAAATTGCATCCACGTAATAATATCATCGCGCTCGCTCATTAAAGCGGCAGCTTCGTCTACTAATCTACTAGTTATAGTATGCATTACGTATATATTCTGTTCCTCACTGCCATGATATTTATTAATTAAGTATTCGCACCTTCTTATAAATAAGTTTAACTGCCTTTTATCGCCATTAAAAAGAGGTATAAGTTTTAGCATTTCGTTGGGAATAACTTGAATAGTGGTTGTAGCCATTTTGAGAATATAAAATTAACTAACACACAAGTAAAAATCAAAATAAAATCTCGCAAAATAAAAAGTATATAAAAAGAACACACAATAAAAATCACACAAAATCAAAAATAACACAAAATAAAGTTCAGTAAAATAATAAAATCAATTTATAAAATTCAACGCTAAAAATATAGAGTTTTACGATGTTTAGAAAAACCAGATAATTATTATTATGGAAAAATTCGATTCCAAAATTTACGATTTAATATTTTAAAACAAAGTTTTTCGATTTTGAGAAAAACAGTTAAAGTTATGATGGAAAAGGTTCGATTCCAAAAATAACAAAAATTAACACTTAAAAATAAAGTTTTTCGATGTTTAGAAAAACGGTTTTAACGTTATGATGGAAGAAGTTTGATTCCAAAAATAACAAAGAAAAAGAGGTTGGGAAAGGATGGTGAAAAATTGCACTCACCAGCCAGCCGCCAGCATGCTCTCCTTGGATTTGACGAATTTATTTGGTTCGAGGATCGTTCGCTTGCACCGAACAGTCGCGTAAACGCACGTTTGTAATTGCGTTTATTTTAATACTTGCTAAGTACGATGCTTCCTTCAAACGATCCTACCGGCTGCGCCAGTCAAGATCTCGGGAGCGGGAAATAACTTTTAAAAACTAATTTAAATATAAAAACTACTTTATTGAGACGTGTAGTCAGAGGCTTATGTCTAACACGAATGAATCTAATATTAGGTTTTACAATGAAGCTTAAAACTAGTGCTTATCTCTAAACTCGCAACGCACCGGACGTCAGCGTCTGGACGGCAGACGCTGCGTTAGCATTTTCATGAGAAACAGTAATAACGCGTCCCGGTGGCCGTTGCATAACTACCTATATTCGTGCAAATAAATGATTTGATTTGATTTGATTTGCTTATTATTGTTGTGTTTGTTGTTTTGTTTACGTTTATAGAAACATTTTTCAGTAGGGTGATTATTTTTCTTGCATATTGTGCACTTGTTTCTGAAATAACACTGAGATTCATTGTGGTTGTTTTTCTTACAGATATTGCAGTGCAGTGTCAGGTTTTTGTATTGATTAAAAGTTTGTTTACGTTGAGGACATGCCTTAAAAGCAACTGGTGTCTCAGCGGTAGATCTTTTTAATCTTTGTTCCTCTGTGGTAAGTCTAGATGTGAGATTTTTCAGTGATCTGTCACTAGACGGAGTGGATTCCCATGATGTTATAAAATAGTTGAACTGTTCCGGTAAAGTTGTTAATATTTTTGACATAATCATGTTATCATTTACCTATTCTTTAATTTGATTTAGTTGAATATGCCATATTTTCTACTGTCCAATTTTGTATGTTATATCTTTGTTGGTATTGTATTCATATTTGAAAAATGACTGAAGTAAATCACACTTCTGTTGATCAGTATTATGTTGAAATAGGAATAACAATTTATCAAACATTTGTTTTGAGTTCTCACAAGACATTATTTGAGGTAATAATTTCCTGTCAATTGTAAGCATTATTATTTTCTGTGCTTTAGCATCTTTGGTAGCTTTTTCGGAGTTTTTCAACAATTCAGTGAGAATGTCGGTTGACGAAAATACGATATCTTGTAGGTTAGAACTTTTCATAAGGATTGTTATTTGGAATTTCCACATGGCAAAATCATTTTCACTTGTTAGTCGTTGTATTTTTGACAATTCTTCTATTTTGTTGTCTTCCATTGTTAGAGTGTAAGTTTTTCCACGTTTTAGGTAATGGCGTCTTTACTTTTACACGTGTGCACTTGAGTTATATTCGTTGTTGTCCAATTTTATTGATTTTATTGCAACACATGCTTTTTTTTAATTATGAAGACACTGGGCCCATAACCTGTTATTTTTTATGTAATAAATGAAACTTATAGAATGTGTTGCGTAGTTTTATTTTTAAAGACAAGCACCAGTTATTACAGGATACAGGACGGACGCCATTACAGTTCTTTTTAATATCCGCTGCCTAGAGCTATAAGAGTGGTTGAACCACAGACTATATATTATATAGATATTTATAGATTAGAATCTTGACGATTATTATTATAAAATTATTTTAATTCAACAGTTACATCCTGGAGTCCAAATTCCACCCGCACGCCGGGGTGTGCATGTATGCCAGTGACAAGATCTGTTGTCAGCGCCTCCGTTACTAAGAAGTGCCGGACCTTTCAGTTATGTGGGTTCACATAGATACCGGCCTAGACCAAATGGTATACGCTGGTATTTATCGGTCACACAGCGGAGATCGGGAGACAACAAGGCTTATGGACTATCTCACCAGTATAGCGGACAAGATTCAGCAACGTTTTCCCACAGCGCAGTTGGTGTTCCTGGGGGATTTTAACGCACACCACGGACAGTGGTTATACCTGTTTCAGGACACTGACCATGCTGGTAGAGAGGCTTTTAAGTTTTCGCTCACTCATGGCCTCTCTCAGCTTGTTGAAGAGCCTACGCGCATCCCAGACGTTGCTGGCCACACTGCTTACTGCCTGGACCTTCTGCTGACAACCGATCCCGACATATATTCGGTGTCCATCACTGCACCCTTAAGGACATCCGATCACTGTCTGGTGAAATCTGTATCGCAGTACTCGCCACCTGACACCCGACTAAGTGGTTCTAGGCGAGTATGGCGTTACAAGTCGGCAGATTGGGATGAAATGCAACATTTCTTCGCATCTTATCCGTGGCGGCAAGCTTGTTTTACATCAACCGATCCATCGTGCTGCACTAATGCAGTCTCAAGTGTGATAGGTCAAGCAATGGAGTTCTTCATTCCCTACGCTGATCTATCCCTTGAAACCAAAGCTCGCCTATGGTTTAGTGCTGAATGCTTTTCCGCTGAAAAGCGTAAGCGAGAAGCGTACAAAGCCTGGGCAACCGCTCGCAGAAGCAAAGCTGTGGATTCGCACGAACACAAGAAGAGGTACAAAGCTGCCGCCAAGTCCTGCAAGAAGGTGATCAAAAGAGCTCGTTTCGCCCACATAGGCTGTATTGGAGACAGAATAGCGTCATACCCCTCGGGAAACAAAGCTTTCTGGTCCCTCGCCAAGTCGATCGAAACGAACTTTTGTCGCCCATCGCTGCCGCCACTGCTCTCTGGCCCACACCGCTAAGGAAAAGGCGTATTTATTTGCCAGTATCTTTGCGGATAATTCTCGTCTAGATAGCCAAGGAAAAATCCCACCCCAATTACCTCAGTTCGGTCCTACAATGGGTATCGTTCATATTCGCCAAAAGGAGGTTCTTAAATGCTTGCTGCACCTAGACGAGAATAAGGCTAGCGGTCCAGATGGTATTCCTGCAGTGTTGTTGAAACGCTGCGCAACTGAGTTGTCTCCCGTTTTGACGCGTCTCTATAGACTTTCTTTGGAATCTGGTAAAGTCCCCAAATCCTGGAAGCTGGCTAACGTACAACCAGTACCGAAGAAGGGAAGCCGTGCTGATCCTGTCAACTATCGACCAATCTCAATCACTTCCATACTTTGCAATGTCATGGAACGTGTATTGAACAATCGACTCCTGGCATACCTCGAGACTAACGAGCTCCTAAGCGATAGACAATATGGTTTCCGCAGTGGACGCTCGACCGGCGATCTTCTCATGTATGCCACACACTTATGGAGTGAGGCATGGTGAAGCAATAGCTGTTTCCTTAGACATATCCAAGGCCTTTGAAAGGGTCTGGCATGATGGTCTCTTAAGCAAGCTTCCAGCATATGGCATACCGACCGGGCTCTGCGACTGGATATCTGATTTTCTGAGGGAACGGTCGATTCGAGTAGTCTTAGACGGCTACTCCTCTGACCTAATGGCGATTAATGCCGGGGTACCTCAGGGATATGTTCTCTCTGTAACTTTATTCTTGCTGCACATTAATGACCTCCTAACACCAGGCATTATTGGATATGCTGATGACAGCACTGTTGTTGAGAGATATATATCCAATGCGCGAACGAGCGCCCATGAAATCCAGGTTTTGAGAAAGTCTAGGATTGAGCGCGTTGATTTGACCTTGCGGAATGTGTCCGACTGGGGCGAATCTAACCTGGTCAAATTCAACGCCTCCAAAACACAAGCATGTCTATTCTCCGCAAAAAAGGGCACCTTTACTTTTACGCCCACTTTCCAGAATGTATCTGTTCGCATCACCAACAAACTAGGGTTTTTGGGCGTCATTATAACGTCCAAATTAATCTTCGGTCAACAAATTGAGTCTATGGCAAAAACGGCTTCAAAAAAATTGGGTATCATCTCGAAGGTCCGGCGGTACTTTAGCCCTGAACGGCTGCTCAACTTATACTTATATATGTAGTCACCTTTGGGATGGTTCTGCCAAATACCAGATCGAAGCGCTAGACTCTGTTGACCGAAGAGCCCGTAAAATCATAAATAACAACAACCTTACAAATAAAAATTGCAGACGCTGGAGCATCGTCATAAGGTTGCTTGTTTGACTGTATTTTATCGGCTACATTTTGGTGAGTGTGCGAGTGCTCTTTTTGACAAAATTGAAACCCTTTTTACCACCGGACTACCAGACGCAAACAGAACTTCCATCCCTATATAGTGGATTTACCAAGAAGTCAAACAAAACGCTTCGATATTTCCTTTTTGGTACGGATTGCCAAGGAGTGGAACAATCTGCCTGCGTCTGTTTTTCCCGGTTTTTCCTGACCAATACAGTCCTGGAACTTTTAAGTGTCGAGTGAATAGGTTTCTCGTGGATGGACGTGTAACACCATAGTCTTCATGCGCACTTTCCATCAGGTGGCAGGGAAGACAAACTGTAATATAACTATTTTTGTACTTACTGTTTTGTATATTCCATTGGTTTTGTTAATAGTTGTTCTACATCTTAAGTCTTATTTTGTACATTTCTAATATTGTTTTATAGTATTCCTGTTTCCTTTTTATTTTATAGCTGCAAATGTATCTATTGTAAACTATTATGAAATGTAAATATTATTGTTTACCTTTCAACTCTAAATTTGTCATGTAGCTTATGTCACTTTTCAGCACAGATAATTTATAAACTATTAGTATGTTTTATATTCATTTCTTTTTCAATTAATTTTTATATTATCACTTTAATATAAATTATATTGAGACTTGCACACTTAGAATCAAGAGAAGTATCAGCTCCACTTTTACCATACCACCACCGCTGCTCCAGAGACTAAAACCCCCTTGTTAATAGAAGTGACAGCCGCTGGCCGATGAAAGAATGGATGCCTCTCAAAAATAAATAAATTTACGAGCTGTCGAACGAAATGGAGCCTATATAAGGAGTGGCGAGCTGAACTCGTGGTCGGCTTTTGAAAATAAAACACCGAGGAGAGTACTTGGAATTGAAGGAAAATACTAAAAATACTAATAACTAAAGTAAAATGAAATAGTATAATATAAGTACATAATCTTTTGGAGCTGCGATTAACCTAGAAACTTCTGGACAATACTTATTGGAAAAATCTCAGTGTTTATACAAATTCCTAGTGGACTTTAAGTGAAAATAGTGCTTTTCTATACAATCTTTGTAAGTTCTTTATTTGTAAATATATAAACTTTAACTCTATCATTTTTCTCTTCTCTCTTCCTTTAAATAGTAGGTTACTTAGGCCTTTACTCCAGGTAACACTACAGTTTGGCGCCCAACGTAAATTCCCTTAGTCGTGCTCTCCCCTAAATTCCAAAATACCACTCTAGATAGGTACCTTTTTTTTCGGCTTCATTTGGCTATAAACTTTTTTTTTTGTCATTCTACTTGTTTTCTACTTTTATTTATCTAGTACACTTTACTTTAAACTCTACTCCGTTAGGTACTCTTACAGTACTCTTTACATATTCACCACTCATCCCATATAATCAGACAATAGACACTTACGATATTCCCACGTGAATATCTCACAAAACCAGTGACCATTCCGCGTGTTGAAAACTCTTCTCGAGTCACACGGTTGGTTGCTGGTTACTGACTTACGGAGGGTATCGAAGGAGAGTATCCAAAGACGTACGTACCTCAGCACATAAGCAACCCCACGTTACACCTCTCATATTACACTCCCTTAATATATTTTTCGTTATTTTACTCGTTTTCTCTTTTACCTACCTATTCAACACTACTCCGTTAGGTACCTACTCTTACAGTACTCTTTAACATATTCGCTACTCATCACATATTAACAGACAATAGACACTTACGGTATTCCCACGTGAATATCTCACAAAATCAGTGATCGTTCCGCGTGTTTAAAACTCTTCTGAGTCACACGGTTGGTTGCTGATTACTGACTTACGGAGGGTATCGAAGGAGAGTATCCGACGACGTACCTCATGCAGATTTTCTCACCACTTACCCAATTATACTCCACCTTTTTTTTTTACTTACTGTTTATTTATAAAATTTTATTTTTTCTAAAATTTTAATTAAAATGGCGAGGCTTATTAAAGCACCTAATACTTTAACAGAGTTGTAAGTAAATTGTCACCACTTGTATATATTCTTGAGGATGATGATGGCATCCAAGGTAAATAGCATATTAAAGTTATTAAAATTTAGTAATGCTATTACCTTTTCTAAATATATTAAACTTTTGTCTCCTGTAAATAAATGTCATTTCTTTTCCAACTGTAAATAAAACTATTACTTTCTGTAAATACTATTTAATTTTTATTTTTCTTTGTTACAATTTTATAATGAGTACACCCATCATTTTTTATTTCGGTCTTATGTTGATTACACTTTATTTAGGGCTCTTAAGCCAACCTTTTTAATCTTCTCTGATAGCAACTTCTTTTGAGATTTCCTTTCGAGATCTGGAATAATAAGACTAGGTATTATTCTTTTATCTAGTAATGGCGGGCTACACTAAGAGCCTAATGCCATAACTTGGGGATCTAAAACCCAATTCTTTAATGGTGCGGCTGGCTACACTAAAAATAAGCCTTAGGCCATATACTATACTCGTATATACTATACTTGGGGATCTAAAACCCACTTCTTTAATGGTGCGGCTGGCTACACTAAAAACAAGCCTTAGGCCATACCTTAGGTAACTTATACCTAGGTATTTAACTTGTACATATTTTTCTTCTTTAATATGGGATTTAAGATAGAGCGGACGACAACTCTTTAAATAAGCCTCTGTCATGTAGGGTTTCCCTATCGCGGTTTACTTTGGGAGTATACGCCATTGACTGTGAGCCTTACCCTCTACCCTGAATGTTGAAGAAAGTTAGTTAAGTTTGATTGTTTAAGATGTATGTCCGAGATGTATGCATGTAGAAAGTAACTGCCTAAGTAACACCTCAAAATTTTTCGTAAGCTAAAAATTTTCTGGGGTTTTTGGGGAAAATGTAATATAACTATTTTTGTACTTACTGTTTTGTATATTCCATTGGTTTTGTTAATAGTTGTTCTACATCTTAAGTCTTATTTTGTACATTTCTAATATTGTTTTATAGTATTCCTGTTTCCTTTTTATTTTATAGCTGCAAATGTATCTATTGTAAACTATTATGAAATGTAAATATTATTGTTTACTCAACTCTAAATTTGTCATGTAGCTTATGTCACTTTTCAGCACAGATAATTTATAAACTATTAGTATGTTTTATATTCATTTCTATTTCAATTAATTTTTATATTATCACTTTAATATAAATTATATTGAGACTTGCACACTTAGAATCAAGAGAAGTATCAGCTCCACTTTTACCATACCACCACCGCTGCTCCAGAGACTAAAACCTCCTTGTTAATAGAAGTGACAGCCGCTGGCCGATGAAAGAATGGATGCCTCTCAAAAATAAATAAATTTACGAGCTGTCGAACGAAATGGAGCCTATATAAGGAGTGGCGAGCTGAACTCGTGGTCGGCTTTTGAAAATAAAACACCGAGGAGAGTACTTGGAATTGAAGGAAAATACTAAAAATACTAATAACTAAAGTAAAATGAAATAGTATAATATAAGTACATAATCTTTTGGAGCTGCGATTAACCTAGAAACTTCTGGACAATACTTATTGGAAAAATCTCAGTGTTTATACAAATTCCTAGTGGACTTTAAGTGAAAATAGTGCTTTTCTATTCAATCTTTGTAAGTTCTTTATTTGTAAATATATAAACTTTAACTCTATCATTTTTCTCTTCTCTCTTCCTTTAAATAGTAGGTTACTTAGGCCTTTACTCCAGGTAACACTACAAAACGTCCTATCCTTACAATATAAAAAAAAACAATACTTTATTCAAAGAATATGTGGTTTAAAAGTATATACTTTCCAAGATATCATCAATCTTAATATAGGTAATGAGTTCATAAATTATCACTCTTGAAAAATCTGTTCACATTCATTCAATAGACGCGTGTCACTGCAGCCATACAATAAACAACAAAAATATTTTAATCTTTGAGGAACGTTGTATACAATGTACAACGCAAAACGTTGCAAACTGTACCTGTGCATAGTTAAAAATACGGATAGGAAATTCCACGTTGTCATACTTCGCATAAAGGTACTTTACATAAGATGTTTTGACTTAATTGAATTATTTTGTATGAAAAATGAAAAGCAAAAAAATATATATTTTATTCACATGTTATTTGATTCTGTTACATGATCCCATTAACACCCTAGAGTTATGGGAAATCAAACGGAGCACCTTGTATAAGAAAAGCAAAAATTTCTCCTTCTGTCGATATTTAAAAAGCTCCGCCCACATCACCGACTTGCGTTAAATGTTTTATTCGAAGCGTAAGTTGAGCGAGGATAATACAATATTATAATTTTTTTAGTGCCGGGGTAGAGAATGCGGTGCATCAGTAAGTAAACTTTTATAATAAAAAAAAATATACCACAAATATCTAATAAATAAACCACCCAAAATATACAACGTTATTTTTTGAAACCTGGAAACAGTCGTCCCTGAACCTTTGATAGAATAGATTGCAATAATTTTTAGAACATGTTGCTGAGGGTGTATTTGCGGTAGGGGCAGCGACGAGGGCAGTGTCGTGGGGAATTTGGGCCGTTCTCGACGCCAGCGGGCGCTCGAGCGATTTGTCGTGATTTCATATAAACTCAATACTTTCTATCGTCTCGCGGAAATCGCTCCCCTGTCACTGTCGATGCCGTCCAGTTTGCAGCCTAAACAACGTACACAATTACTTGCCACGCGCGCAAGTACTAGCTTGGCACGTAACACTCGAACCACTCGCGCGACGAAACCAATTCACTACAAAAAGCTTGAAACTTGGTTAGTTTTAATGATACTATTTTTTCTACTTTTTATAACAATTCTTTAAATGAAAATATCCGACCCGTGTCCAAGGTTTATCATAAAAAATATAACATTGTATACAGGCCCATACTCAAATTATCTTATTAATTTGTAGCCACCATACAGTAGAACAAAGGGTCCTAAAACACACCCAGACCTGAGCCATTTTTGAAAAGTTTCTTTCCCCAACTGGACTCAAACTCAAGACCTCTCACGCCCCAGAAGAGTAGGTTTTCGACCAGTACACCTTCAGAAAGGGAGCCTTCAGAAACTATCGGTCAGAAGTCTTGGAGGCGTCAGTTAAGACTCGAAAGCTTATACCCAGGGAAATAATTCAATTCAGTAAAATTACAGTTCCAGTGTTCCCACTGTAGGGAAGAAAAACGATAGTGATGTGGTTTAAGTGAATGTATGTAATTATTTTTTTAAATAATAATATCGTGATATATGGAAGAGAATAATTTGGCAAAACGACTTTAAAAATCAAGAAGTTATCAATTCGATTTTACTTCTATTGTAATTATAAATAATAATTAATTATTTTCATTCAGTTACTTAAAATATCTAGTATACACACACTTCAAATTCAATTATTTATAAATTTCTTTAAAAATTCATGCAAAACGAATGACGTAGACCCGTTCGTTTTCACTCATTTTCATTCAGTACCTTACACTGCGAAGTCTTTAACTGGTATAATTTTTTTTATATCTTTTACATTCAGAACTGTCAGTTTCCAGCATTGAATTATTTGCCAGAGTATTGATGGTTAGAGTTCCCCATTCGAGTTTACCACCAGGAGGAATTTATTCAGAATTTTTCTTATCTATATCTAAGCATTATAAAATGCAAAAATCTTTAATTTATAAACAATTTGAAACGCATTTTTAAAACTTGTGTCTCCGGAGCTCCGCTCCGCTGTGTGCCTGTACCTTTTTTCACGCGCGTTTAAATACCTTAGGTCCAAAATTAGATCCGTATCGTTCTTGCTAGATTGATTCAATGAATAAGTTACTACTCATATCGGTAGACAGGCTTAGTAGCTACGATGCCACATAATGTACCTAAACTTATATCATACCATTTTTACATCGGGGATTAGAAATAACTTCATTTTTGCAGTGTTACGGATCACGGTGCGGAACACATCAAGGACATTGGGAGGGGGGTCCCTAATGCTATGTGGTTGAGTCAATATTTTGTTGTTAATTGAAATAAAGTGACTATTGATTAATTTTCATTTATTTGATTCCGTTTCTATAAAAGTTAATCGATTGAGAGTAAGCTGATCATTAGCCTTGTGATAATGTGAATGTACTTAAGCAGTATTCGAAGAATTATTCACGTTATCATCGGGTGATGGCGAGTGACAGCGGAAAAAATATATAAAACTGTTAACATATTTATGTGTAAATTAGGTATCAGACAAAAAGTTTTCTAAACGCAGAAAAAAATAAAATGGTCATCTTTGTCATCTTTCACGACTGGGGACGCTTTTGGTGTTTTTCTACATGTATAATAGGATAAATTGAATAAATAACCATATTATCAATTGAATATAACCTGTATTTAACCCTCTGAAGGATAAGGGGGTGATTCATCACCCCACACGTTCAAAAAATCAAGATAACTTTTTAATCATTACTGAGGGTAGTATGGTTTTCATTGTATTCTTCTAAGTATACGTAATTGGTAGCAAAGATCACTGATTAGCTGCCGGTCGTAAATTTTGCTATACCAACCTTACTGGGGTGACCGATAACCCCACTATCCTTTTACGTTTGTAGTTTTTTCAAAGAGCTTACTTAAGTAACTTTATTTTAAAAAGCTTTTAATTAGCTTCACCTGTCCGTTGTCTGAAATCAAATCTTGAAAGTTAAATTTAACCCACGTCTCAGGTTCTGATTAAGGTAAAATTTGGCATACATGTATAAATCGCATGTAAATGCAATATTATTATAACATGTATCTGATCTGATGATGGAGCTGGAAGGTGGCCATAGGAACTCCGTATTTAAAAGATGCAACCCCATTGAGTTTGGGCTCGTTAGATTTATCTTGATAAGTACTTTGATACTAGATGGTAACCAGGATCTGATAATGAAGCTGGAAGGTGGCCATTGGAACTCCGAAATTAAACAACGCAACCCCATAGAGTTTGGGCTCGTTTGATTCATCTTGACAAGTACTGTGATACTAGATGGTACTCAGGGTCTGATGATGGAGCTGGAAGATGGCCATGGAAACGACGTAACTAAACAACGCAATGTAGTGTGTGACGCACCTTCTCATTATATTTCTATCACACATTTAATCATTATACAGGGTGTTAGGTCCATCGCCGGCCAATTTGATATGGACTGTAGAATAGGTTATCTGCTGTGGCCTAGTGGCCATTAAAAATTCAAAAGCCATGTGGTTTCATTTTAACAACATTTTTGATTTTTTTTGTTTATCACCCCGAGATAAAAATAAAAAAAGTATTCAGTTTAGGCAGCTAACTTAGATCTAGTTTAAATTTGTACTGTTTAAGGCTTATTTTGACATCCAAAAAAAAATCATTAGTTAATTAGTTTTTGTTTTACTTTTCAGCTAAGTAAAAATTTAAAGCCAAGGACAGTCGTTGGCTTTAAATGCGTATAAAATAAATTTGAAAAAATGACCAGGTTCTTCCAATTTTTCAAAAACTTCTCTAGTCTTTCCTCTTTCAAATGATATGCTACATGCTAAAAACTATAAAGAGCATCGTAAAATTTGCAAAATAAGTGAGAGGGGTCGCGTTCAATTAAATTCCAGTTTGTGGCAAAAATACTTTTTAGCATAAGTGAGAAACTGGCAGAAGTTGTTATGGCCTGCGCCACAACAAAAGTCAATAGAGCAGATAAAAGTTGCTAGACTCGCTATAACTGACATAAATAGCTGTTCTCAGTTGGGACGCTCAGTTAAGCCAGGCAAGCCTCGTCCAGTCCTTGTGAAATTTATTAATTTAAAAGTTAAAGACAAGATATGTAAGGCTAAGACGGCCGTCAAGGGTTCCGGTTTAACATTATCAGTGTTTTCAACTAAGCTGAGACACAACAAGTTCCTCGCAGCTCGTGAAGCGGTGCTGGACCCGGGATGGTTCCTTATTCGTGCTGGGACAACATCGGATCGTCACCGTGGCTGACCTCGACGAAATTCCAATGGAGACCGGCGAGGCTGACGAAATTAAATCTCCGGAGCAGTCGAAGCAGGCCAAACCAGCAAGAACTAGGCATCCAATACGTAAATAATCTGTTCTTTTTCCTTTCCTTACGCCTTTGCTATGTATGTGTAGATACATATTCCTTTTTTTTCCTTACTTTGTTTACCTCCGACAATCTAACATTTTGTTTATACTTTTTCTTCCAATTAATTCATTTAGTTTATTAATTTAATGAATAATCGCTCGCTCAATCAATATTGTGTTATCAAACTGATTGTCAGTCAAATGTCAAGCTTCATTCTTTATCTGTCAGTGAAAGCTACCACAGGCATTGTGTTACTATTTATATTCAATATACAACCTATCGCATCTTATATTCAAACAAATGTTTTAAATAACTTCTACGACCAATACAATTAAATCCACTGTATGCCAACTCATAGTAATACTTTTCTAGGTCACGTTATAATTAAAACTGAACTGAACGCCAAATGCTTAGTTATTCAAACTAAGCCCTCACTGACCTATCGACCTCCAAGCTACAAAAAACTCTATAACTTTCAATATTACCTTCAATATACTGATGCAATAATATTGACAATCATATATATCTATTCTGATTTATTACTCGTGATATAATTTTTAGTAATTTAGCCGGAGGTGGAACTTGTTTTATATTATTTTTAAGTTTTTATATTTATTTTATCGCAAAGTAGTTTGATATCATATTTAAGTATTATATATTTATTTAGCATTTATGTATACCTCGGAGTATTCTAAAGAGTGCAATAGCGGCGAAGAAATGGTGGAGAGGATAAATATCACATGTGCTTCAATAACTCCAGAGATTTTGCAAAACGCCAGGGCATCGTTATTAAGAAGAATAAAATAAATTTAATTTTTATTTCAACACTGTATTTACTTCTTGTATGCAACTGGGGGACCCACTGCTCTTTAATCCCCACTTCTCTGCTTAATTCTCTCGCAATATCTTCCGGAACACTGAAAAAAAATTAAAATTTTTAACAAGTGCTTATTTTATAATATATTTCTTTATTTTATAAGTGGTATGTTATATTCGAACTGCATGCAACTCTGCCCCAAAAAGTGACAAGTAATATCGTTCGCTAATAAAAAATACTTTCATTTAATATACAGGGTGTTGTGTATTGAATAGATGATACTTATAAGTGGAAGGCAGTATTCAGAAAAATTAATAAATATTATATTCAGTAAAAGTCCTTCCGTTTCCAAGATATTCGATGTTTCGAAATAAAAAAAAATCCACCCTTCGCCATTCTTTTTGGCGTCAAGAGTATGTACCTATTCTGTATTTTGGCTTGTACTCCTGAAAAGATGTGCTATGGAATGTAATTTACTATTTTAAGTAAAAGTTTGCACGTTTTCCCATGCTCATCCTTTTTTTATTTCATTCCAGACCTTTACTCTGCCTTGGTTTAAAAAAAAATTGGTGGTTTGAATGCTTATGGCACTCAGATTCATAAATGGTATATTACATCGTAACTTTGAAATTTTGTATTCTTTTCTTATAAAATGACATTGACATAATTTTTATAATATTACAAGTTAGCTCCAAAATTTTCTTTACCTATCTCAACTTCAAAACCATTCAAGTCCGATAAACTGACCATTACTAGTCATAATAGGTAGTAGTAAAAGAGCAAAATGTGCTGCCCTAAATTAAGATATTTGAGTACAAATTGCTTCATATACTACTTAAAATTATTTGAAAAGGTTAGTTTCACTGATAAAATAAAACAATTGAATGCTTAATGCATATAATTTATTCAATAACTAAAGTATTTTTTATTCCCAATGTAAGTTTTCATTGAGCTAGTCCCTATTTATAACAAAATAAAAGACGTGTGGCACTCGGAGACTGCCGCGGTAAAGCTATTGCATAGCATTTTTTATCAACTTATGCAATTATAATTATTTATTTATTTTATTAATGCAGTAATTTTTGATATAATATGAAGTTCCATAAGTTCCTAGTAGATGGCGCTGATTGTTTATTAAAGCCCGCATGTAAAGTTATGAAATCAAAGTATCACCGCTCTGTCGGTCGGTAAGGTTTTTTTCGTTACGGAATTTCTGGATTCGGTCCCCACGCTCAAGGCCCGCGATAGAAGCTATGCAATAGCTTAATAAATGTCTTAATTCTCCTGTGATCACCGGTGAATTCAATCGGTGAGAAAAATTTCGCTCCGGTGCAAACCTCTACATACTGATCGAGTTATGTTGAAAGGATAGCTGTGATATAGCCACTTTGATTTTATACTATTATTATAAAGAATCTCTTTTGCTACAATGTGTGTCATACGACCACAACCATCCTTTATACATATCTCTATCAGTATGACGTTTAAAAATACATAAATATTTCAGCGGAGACTATTTTCTTGTTTTGTACGTTTTAGAACCTGTTGTAGTCGGGTTTTAGTTGTTAAAATTCATTCTTTTTCACTTATTTTGGAGATGTTATTACTCATTTTAACATATCTGAACTATGTTTATAAATCCCTTTCATTGGACACCCCACACGAAACGGCCAAGGAAAAAATATATACTTCTTTACTTAAAGTCCTCTAGAGGGCATTGCAGTCCATTTAACATGACGCCTTTAACTTATAACCACGGCTGGTAATCTCCATAGTGTATATTAGCATTAGTCTATGGATATTGTCCATGGGATCACATAATGATATTGACACTTGACTGCTTGAATTGGTTGAATAGTTTGATTGAATTGAAAGTTTCAATTCGAATTGAACAATCTTTGTAGAGATTGACACAATAACAATCTTTGTGAATTGATGTGTAAATGAATTTGATTATAAATAAATTATAAAAATATTGTATAAGTTGTGAAAATTGTGTTACCCTTATTTATTTATTTATTTATTTACACTTTATTGTACAGTAACAAAAATAGGAAATACAAAACATGGAACAAAAGGTACAAAAGGCGGTCTTATCGCTCTAGAGCGATCTCTACCAGACAACCTTTACAAAATTATACAAAAGTATTTAGCAATTAAAAATAAAACACAAAAAAAAAAACAAAAAGAGAAACATTATAAAATAGGTCAGTAAGTATGTGAACTTTAGTCAGTATATCGTATCGACCCATAATATAAAAATAAGTAACACATAATGAGATAACGATATAAAACATAATATACCTACATATGATAACATATATAAACAAATACATAATATATAATAAAATACACAAAATAATACATAATTAACGAATACTCTCTTAATCTTATACTGAAGATAAATAATATGTTTTTAGTTTTAATTTAAACGAGTTCAGCGAAGGGGCAGATTTTATTTCATAAGGAAGTTTGTTCCATAACGACACTGCTCTCACAGAGAATGAATTATTAAAACAGTGGGACTTATGAAGAGGAGTGCTGAGCATGAGATTATCAGCAGATCGTAATATTCTGTCGTGGTTCTCATGGCGATATTGAAATAAGTCTTTGAGATAACTCGGTCCCGCGGAATTAAACAGCACCCGGTACAGTAACGAAAGAATATGTGTATCCCGGCGAAGTCGGATTGGGAGCCACTTGAGTTTAGAACGGTATTCGGAGACATGGTCATATTTACGAGACCAAATATGAAACGTATGCAAAGGTTTTGAAGCCGCTCAAGTTTATTTAGAAGTTCTTCTGTAAGGTCAAGATAGCTGGCATCGGCATAGTCAAGAACGGGAAAGAAGAGAGTGTGTGCTATTGAGATTTTGGTGGGTATTGGCAAAAGATTGCGCAAACGTTTTACGGAACTATTGACGGCAAACATCTTCCTGCTCACTTCTTCAACTTGATACTTCCAGGAAAAACTCTTGTCAAATATAATGCCCAGATTCTTGACAGTGTCACTGTAGCAAATCTGTACACCATTGAATATTACAGGATTAATTGTGTCGAAGTTTAAGCGATTAATCAAGTTGGTACTGCCAATAATTATGACTTGTGATTTAGTGGGATTTACTGTTAGCCCGTGTGATTTGCTCCAATTAGATATGTTAGCAAGGTCACAGTTAATATTTTCTAAGGCCATGGGTAGGTCGTCGAAAGAGCAATGGCGATATATCTGCAAATCGTCTGCATACATGTGGTAGGAAGAAGATAGGTTACAAGTTATTGAGTCTATGAAAATTGAGAAGAGAAGAGGAGACAACACGCCACCCTGCGGGACACCGGCTTCGAGTTGGACCCAAGAAGAACAAGCATAGTCAGTGTATATACGTTGCCGACGTCCACGCAGGTATGTATGAAACCAATCAATTACTGATGGAGATATGTTAAGAGACCGTAGAATTTGGAGTAAAATGTCGAAGTTGACTGAACTAAAAGCATTACTGAAATCAAGTAATGCTAATATTGTGAGCTGTGTATTTTCTTTTGCCTTGCGAATGTCATCGGATATTTTAACCAGAGCTGTAGTAGTGCTATGTCCGGTCCGAAAGCCTGACTGGTGGTTACTAAGAATATTATTCTTTGTAATAAAATACGTTAATTGCTCATGTATAAGCCGCTCTAGGACTTTGGATAGGTAAGGTAAGATAGAGATGGGGCGAAAATCGTTCAAGAGTGTGGAAGAGGATTTTTTAGGGAGAGGGATCACCTGAGCGTTTTTCCATTGCGTAGGAAAAGTGTTGGACAGGACGGAATTATTAAATATAGCAGTGATTATGGGAGTAAGGAAATCCAGGAGAGGAATAATCATGTTACGGCTAATGCCGTCGAAGCCAACTGCATTAGATGTAACAGATGTGATGGCTCTCTTAACACCACGTTCAGTAAATTGAGAAAAAGTAAAAGAGTCGAATGATGGGGCAGGCAAAGATGAAATATTGTTTAATGTGTTGGACTTATCATAGGCGTCCATGTGGCAAGTAGAAGAGAAGTGATTATTTTATGAATTTATGTCGACGTTGCTTGGAATATTATTATGTTTATTTTTGCCTACACCCAATGTTTTAAGAAACTTCCAGACCTTAGCTGGATTTTCATTAGTGACGGAGTTGTGAATATAGCGTCGTTGTGCGTCCCTACACATTGTATTACATCGATTTCGCAGTTGCCGATATCTGTCTCTGTTGATCTCTGTAGGATCTTTTTTGTATCGCAAACGTGCACGATTGCGCCTTGCCATAAGTGCCTTTAAGTCGTCAGAAAACCAAGGAGCAGGAAGATGTTTTATTTTAACAGGTCGTACTGGGGCATGGTGGTCATAAAGCTGGGTAAGCAAAGAGTTAAATTTTTCCACTTGTAAGTCAACTGTCTCAGCATTTAGGACCCCGTGCCAATCCAGTTTTTGAGCATCTTCCAAAAGGTTATTTAAATCAATACCACCAAAATTTCTCTGCAGAAGGGTTCTCGGTTTTGATTTTGGAGGGCGAATCTTGTAAGATAGAAAGAGGAGATCATGATAAGAAAATGCATCAGCATCCAGTTTTCCAAATTTTTGGACATGGATTAAGGAGTAGACAATCATCAAATCAAGAAGTGATGGCGTGGAATTAGGGAAGTGATGAGTTGCTGCTGAAGGTAAAATATGCATGTTACATGAGTTTATAAGTGAACGTAGAGTGCAGGATCGGTTGTCATTTTTTAACAGGCAGGTGTTAAAATCACCCATAAGTGAATTTCCTTATGTGAATTTCCAAGAAAATATACCAAAGGAAGTACCTAACTATAACTCAACAATACCTGAAATATACTGTCAGCGGGGACTGAAATTATATACCTATATTGTATTTGTAATTGGATTGTCAGAAAAAATTATTTAATCACACCACATTGTCTAGCCTAAATTAAGTCTCATTAAGAACTTGTGCTATGGATACTAGATAACGGATAAATAAACTTAAGAAATATATAAACACATAGATATTTTTTATATAGAAAAACATCCAGACCCATATTTATTTATTTGTAAATTTTATTATTTGGCAAAGGAATTACCTATAGGCATAACATACTAAGAAAGTTCTTTGCCATGTCCGTAGAAAAAAACTGCTACACCTCATTGTGTAGAATAACATTTAAAAAAAAAGCTGTCAAAATCAATATGTGAGCCTCGTATAGACCGACATCTATGACAAGGGAGTTGTCCGTCTGAACTTGTTCTTCTTATTAGTCTGTGCTTATAACCAGCGGACAATCAAGAAAGAAGGCAGGCGAGTTATGACCTGTCAACTGATGTCATGATTGATAGCCGAAAGACGCGTCTTATTTTCAAATATATCGCAAAAAATCGTAGATTTTTTACTGATTTTAAAGCAATTAGAACCGTGATCAGACAGTCCATGGAAAAAAAGAAAATATTTTTTAAATATTTTGGAGAAATATTATTTTTGAACGTAGAACGTAGAAATTTTGCAAATAACACTATTGTCCGTTCATCGTAAGATGTCCCCTGTCGTTATGTTGGCACTATTGCTTGTCAAGCTGTTTTCGTTATCTGGGATAGTGAATTAATCCTTTTTATTGATTACTTGCCAAAAGGGCAAACGATAACTGGATCCTATTATGCAAACTTAATCCCGAAATTACGTGAAGCGATTAAAGAAAAACGTCGTGGGAAATTGTCATTGGGCGTGTTGTTTCTCCAGGATAACGCTTCACCTCATCGTTCAGAAGTTGCGCTCACCGCAATCCGCAGTGCTGGCTTCGAAGTCCTTGATCACGCACCATATTCTCCTGACTTAGCCCCGAGTGATTTTCACTTATTTCCAAAATTAAAGGAGCCTATTCGTGGAACTAAATTTGACGATGATGACGCGGTTATGACTGCCGTAGAGGAGTTTTTTAATAGTCGAGAAAATGATTTTTTTGCGGAAGGAATAAGAAAGTTGTAGATGCGGTATTCTAAGTGTATAAGATTAGAAGGAGACTACGTAGAAAAATAAAATATTCTTGTTTAATTTTTTTTTTTTTTGTATTCTTTCTAAGAATTTTTTGATTCGCCCTCGTATAATATAAATTGTGTCGTCATTCAAAACCTTCCTAGTCTTATAGTTGTTTATTATTTACAAATCAGAAAATTAAACATATATTTATTCGTGGTTGGTATAAACAAAGTTAGATTACGGGGTTAAAATGGACACATATTATTGGTAACACTGCTGCCACAATGCTGCCAACATCAGCAGGCAGGGGACATCTTATAGTGAACGGTCTGTAGCAATGCAAAGAGTAATGTTAATAGCTGACCTGTCAGATTTTTGACAACTCATGGAATGTATTAAAACAACATAATAGCTTATGTTCGGTTAATTCCAAATCATTTACTTCTATTAGAAACCGCAGCAAGGATTTTAATATTTTATCCTCTCAAGGTACTCAATAGACTACTAGTTTCATCCACTTGATATAAAAATTCCGATATCGTTTCTAAGAAATTAAATGAAGTGAGCATCAATAGTTTAGATATAAACAGGCAGCATTTCACATATCTAACAAAAAATAGTTTGACAGGTCAGAGACTGTATGGACCGTGAACATTACTTTTTGGGAGTTAACTAATATCGTAAAATTTGGTCTATGTCATATAAAAAAATGCAAAATCTAAAGGTACACCATGCCATGAAATACTTATTCCATTTCGGAAATTTGGTAAAATAAACTAGTTTTTTTTTGCCATGCAAACCATCACACATTTTTTTTAAACAACGGCCAAGTAAAGGTAAATAAAGATAACGTTAAGTTTGTACAAAAGTTAATTTTAAAGGAATTTTTGTTAGCCATTATAAAAATAATAGTAAACATTCGATAGCACATCTATTCAGGTGTACTACCTAAAAAACACAAATAAATAATCTCATTTGTAGTCTTGGCACCAAAAAGAATAGCGAAGGGAATTAACACTAGGGCTTGGGTAAAGGTGTTTTTAAAAAGCAACTGCTTGCCATGAAGGCTCAGGAAGAACTGACTTTATTCGCAAACTTCAACTTATATTTAAATGGTTACAATCTCTTATTCTAATAACAATAGGTGTCTTAATTCTAAGTACTTCCTTCTACGTAAAGATAATGGTAAACAGTGAATATTCTTATTAAACTTCTAATGGTTACAATCTCCTGTTCTAACCCATCCTTATTACAATAGGTATCTTAATTCAAAGCGCTTCTAAGTAGAGATAAGGGTAAACAGAGGTTATTCTTATTTAACTCCTCCCCCCTTAAGTAGGAGGCGTACAGGAACATGCGGTGGATGATGCAGCTCCTGCTGGGTCTCGACTGCTATGGGACTGGCCTCCTGAAGCTCGATCTCCTTTGGTCCTTCTTTGCTACGCCGTAGTCGGATGTGTCTGTAGTAATAGTTTAAGGGTGTCTGGTGTAAGCGTATTGAGAAAGCTAAGGGCTTACTTGTTTAGGAAGTCCAGAGAAACACTTAAATACACAAGCACAGCTGTTTATTAAAACTATCACATTTACGGCACAGTATAGATTAGAAGGAGTATAGATGAGAGCACAGATAATTAAACGTTGAAGAAAGCATATAAAACAATAGAATAAAGCGAAAGATAGTAAGCGCGTCGGTAATCGAGCGGCACAAGTTTCGCGTCCGAACGTAGGATTCCGACTGCCGGCGCGGCCGGCTAAGACAGGTTATGCGTACGCGCATCTATGCAACGTGACTTGAGAACAATAGCGGCCGGTCGCTAGGCTGGCAAGTTACGTTTCCACTGCACGATACAAAGTGACATAAACTAAATAGTAATGAACTTGTAAATACTATATTAATATTATTATAACTTGAAGTATATTAAATAATAAGTAATTAGATGATTGTATATGATATATATGTATAATAGGTATGTGAATATATAACATAGTAAAATAAAATATATTGATTCAAATAAGTAAATAGACTCTAAGAAATATTGATATGATAAATAACATACAATAGGTAAATATATTATTGTAGGATAGAAAGTAGCCTACATCACACCCCCCCTGAGACCGTCACTACGGTCGATAGTAATTAGGGAAGTGGACCCTACGGCCAGAACGGGTCTTTTTAATTATTTCTGGCTCTGGATCACCCTGTGGCACTCGGGAAGTATCAGGTAAGGAATTAGAATTGGGAGTGGGAGTTAAGGTGGGTGTGGGAGTTGAAGTGGGAGTGGGAGTAAAAGTAGGAGAAGGAGATTGGTCAACAAGCATGTAGGCCGGCTTAAGGCGGTCTATAGATACTGTGACGCTCTTATTTCTCACTAGTATTTTAAATACTTTATCGCCTCTCTCGAGTACCGTGTAAGGGCCGGTATAGGGAGGCTGCAATGATCCTCGTAATTTGTCTTCCCTTAAGAATACGTGGGTCGAGGTGGACAAGTCTTTGTAGATGAAAATCTTGTCTTTATTGTGGCGCGCTGCGGGTGATGGCTGCAATTTGGCCACAATTTGGCGCAGGCGCGAGGTAAATTCCGAAACATCGGTAAATTCATCAGCTGTCGATTGGAAAAACTCTCCAGGTAGGCGCAAAGGCTCCCCGTAGACAAGCTCGGCAGATGGGGCCTGTAGGTTGTCTTTGAAAGACGCCCTTATGCCTAAAAGCACCAATGGTAAACTGTCCACCCAGTTGAAGTCAGCGTGGCACATAATGGCAGCTTTGAGCTGACGGTGGAAACGCTCCACCAAGCCGTTGCACGCTGGATGATACGCGGTTGTTCTGCGATGTTTGAATCTGATCACTTTTCCAAGATATTGGAAAAGAGTGGATTCAAACTGTCGACCGCGATCGGTGACTATATCGGTAGGACATCCAAACCTGGATATCCACGATAATAATGCCTTTCCAACGGTTTCGGCTGTCATATCTGCCATTGGCGTGACTTCAGGCCATCGTGTAAAACGGTCAACTACGGTGAGACAGTACCTTTGACCTTGAGATGGTGGTAGGGGGCCGACTTTGTCTACGTGGATAAACGCAAATCTAGCGCGAGGCAACTCATATGTGCCAAACGGAGCGGTGACATGGCGGTGCACCTTACTACGTTGACACGGTAGGCATTTTTGTGACCACTCGCGTCAATCTTTTCGCATCCCAGGCCAAACAAAACGCTCAGCTACCATTTTGGTGGTGGCGTTGGCACCTGGGTGGCTAAGATTGTGAAGACTGTCGAAGAGGGGCTTTCGGAACTGCTTGGTCACAAAAGGTCTTGGTGTTGACGTACTTACGTCGCAAAATAGCTCCACGCTGGAATTGGGAAGCTTCAATTTTTGTAAGCGGAGTGAAAATTCCCCGCTAAGACATTGAAGCAGCTCGGGATCGGATTCTTGGGACTGAGCTAGCACCGTCAAATCAACTGGCATCTACAGTTCACTTACACGCGACAAAGTATCGGCGACAACGTTGTCTTTGCCGGAAATATGTCGGATGTCAGTAGTGAACTGTGATATAAAATCGAGGTGACGGTACTGGCGAGGCGAACAGTTGGCTTTTCTCTCGTGAAAGGCAAAACTGATCGGCTTGTGGTCCGTGTATACCACGAAGTGTCTAGCCTCCAACATGTGGCGAAAGTATTTTATACTTTCGTAAATTGCCAGCAATTCGCGATCATATGGCGAATATTTTTGTTGTGATGAACTTAGCTTGTGGGAGAAAAATGCGAGAGGTTGCCAAACACCATCCTTGAGTTGCTGCAAAACTGCACCCAATGCTAAGTCAGAAGCGTCTGTTACAAGAGCTAGTTTGGCTTCGCAGTCTGGGTGTGCGAGTAGTGCAGCATCAGATAGGCTCTCTTTGCATTTTTCAAATGCTGAAAGGGTTTCACCAGAGAGGTTAACAGGGTGAGATGGTTTCACTGATCCCGCAAGTAAGGCGTTTAAAGGTGCCTGGGTTTGGGCGGCGTTTGGCAAAAATCGCCGGTAAAAATTCACCATGCCCAGAAAACGTCGGAGTTGTCTGACAGTCGTTGGTGGGGGGAAACTTTGGATAGCCTCTACCTTAGAATCTAAAGGCTTGGTACCGGTTGCAGAAATCCGATAGCCTAAGAAATCGACTTCAGACGCGCCGAAAACGCATTTGGAGGTGTTCACAAGTATGCCGTATTCCTTCATACGCGTGAAAAGCTGCTGTAGATGGCGCTCGTGTAGCTCCTCGGTCTCTGAAAACACCAGAAAATCGTCGAGGAACGCGTAAGTGAAGTCAAGCCTCTCGTTACTTCATCGACAAACCTTTGGAATGTTTGACCCGCATTTCTCAGACCAAATGTCATAACGGGGAATTCAAACAGTCCAAAGGGTGTCGTGATGGCTGTCTTGGGAATGTCGTCGCTGAAAACCGGGATCTGATTATAGGCCTTCACGAGGTCTATTGTTGAGAAGATCTTACAGCCAGAGATGCTGTGGGCAAAGTCTTGAATATGCCTAATAGGATAACGGTCTGGAATTGTTCGAGAATTTAACATTCTATAATCGCCACAGGGCCGCCAGCCGTTATCTTTTTTAGGCGTCAAGTGCAGCGGGGATGACCAGGGACTTTGAGAAGGACGTGCTGTGCCATTATTCATCATCAACTCAAATTCTGCCCTAGCTATTTTCAATTTGTCCGGAGCGAGTCTTCTAGGGTTACATGATACGGGAGGGCCGGGTGTGGTTCGAATATAGTGAACTGTATCGTGCTTAGGAACTGTAGGTTTGCCAGAAGGGCGAGTAATTTCAGGGAATTGATCTAAAATTTTATGAAATCTTGTTCCACCCGATAAAACCTTAACAGAAGCAACGTTAATATTAACAGCACTGGCGCTAGAACATAAAGTTGTAGTATTATCAATCAGGCGTTGTTTGCGACAATCTACTATTAAATTATAAAAACTAAAAAAATCAACGCCAATGATGGCTTTAGTTACATTTGCAACAACAAACCTCCAAGGAAAGTTACGTCTTAAGCCTAGATTTAAATTTAACTCTAAGTAACCATAAGTGTCTATGCTGGTTCCATTAGCTGCACACAACTGGAAGTCCGTCCTGTTACGTCGTTCACGAAGCGCTGCTCGAGGGTAAACACAAAGGTCACTGCCAGTGTCCACCAGGAACTGGGTGTTCGAGCTACGGTCGGTAACGAAGAGGCGACCTGACGAAGTGGGGCAATCATCAGTCGCCATCAGTGACTGCCCGCGGAGTTTCCCGCCTTGTTGAAGTCGCAGGGTTTGATGCACCAGGTCGCTTTGGTCCCGAATTTAGCGTGGTACCAGCAAATAGGGTACTTGCGGTAGGTACGATGATTGTGACCGGGTCCTGCTGCGGGAGTTTGAGCGGCGGCGTCGCTGTGGTCTGGAACGATACCATGACGTGAATCGCGTGTTTGCTCGTCGAGTTTAAGTGCGAGTCGTTCCACCATGTGCCTAAGTTCAGCGATCTCCTTTGAAGTGCTGGTATCCGCGGCTGCGTTTGAAGAAGTAGCAGCAACCTGGCAGGGTGATGTAATATCTTGTATTCGGTCTGCCAGATCGGAAAGTTGCTCCAGGGGTAGGGTCAACTGGGATGCCAATACAGTCTGTATATTACTGGGTAGTCGATTGCTCCAGATCGTCCGGATAAAGTCCTCAGGTACAGATGGTCCCGCTAAGTCCTGAAGATGCCTAAGGAACTGCGACGGTTTACGGTCCCCAATTTCCTCGTGTGTCAGTAACTGTTTTACTTTTTTCTCATGCGAAACAGATAGACGTCTAATAAGCTCGCTCTTGATTTTGCGATAGCGATTTCTATCCGGAGGATCAATAATAATATCCTTGACGGCCTTTGCATGGAATATATCGAGATTGGTGATTACACTATTGAATTGTATATGGTCGTCCTTTATATTATAATTCTCAAACTGACCTTCTAGTAGAGCAAACCAAATCTCGGGGTCGTCAGGTGAAAATGGGGGCACTCGTATATTAATTTTTCGATTTTCATCCTCGCGGTCAATGGAAACGCGCATTTTTTTCGCTTTCCGTCTGCTGACGTTTACGCTGTCCTGTGAGGTGGCGGTTCTAGCGTCGTCACTGCTATCACTCATCCTTATTACGTGCACTTTAAGGGTCACCACTGTAGTAATAGTTTAAGGGTGTCTGGTGTAAGCGTATTGAGAAAGCTAAGGGCTTACTTGTTTAGGAAGTCCAGAGAAACACTTAAATATGTGGGTGACTCACCACATAGCGTATCACACCATCAAACACACAGCAAAAACAGATCGTTCAATATTTATACAATCATATAAATAACTTATTCTAAATTCATTTTTCATACCTAAATATAATTATTTAATCATTCATTTAATCACCTTTATATATTAAACACAAACATAAATGAATTCGAATAATAAACCCATATCAACATTTTCATACAAAATAAATATAATAAATTAAATTAATAAACCGTTGCGAAAGCCACGGGAGTTTCCGTAGTTATCAATCCTTTGTTCCGAAATTTGATGCCAGAGCGCCGGCAAAGAGATCGATACGCGAGCCTCCAGTCGGAATTCATAGCTCGCGCGCGCATCCTGTGTTGCTAACCTAATTCGCGACCTAGATTTGTTAAACCTAACTATTAGAATTAGTTCCTGTATTGTTAGTGCTTGTCGTCTACTATCTAGACTCTGTGATAATAAACTCTCCTTCCATCTGTGAAATTTGTAGGAACGAATAAAGTGTGTGGACTTAAAACTTGCGGATTACTTATTTTGCTGAACCCTGACAGAAGCCACCTTATCCACTACACCAGCAATAGCGAATGTACAATCGTACAACCATGTTGCATAGGATTTTTTGGTCGAGCCTCTTAAGCCGCAGGTTAATAACCTGCGGCTTAAGAGGTCTTGAGTTCGAGTGTCAGCCTGCTAAGTTAGGGTAATAAACTTTTCGAAACTGGCATGGAACTGGGTGGACCCACAGTTCTGTATGGTTACCATAACACAATATCATAAAATAATTTGAATTTGGTCCTTTATTTCTTGGGTAATTTATTATTGTTATTTTTGAAGGATAAAAGAATAGGAAATTTAAAGTTTACTTACCGCATAACGACAGTTTGCTCCAGTGCACTATAAAAAAAATATAAATTTTATTTTTATTTGCTCCGCTTACGCTTCAAATGAAGCTTTTAACGTAAATCGATGATTTGGTAGGTAGATCGGAAGATCCGCACTAATATGGCCCTACGTAGAATGCATCTCGATCATCAGTTATGAGGCTGTATATCCTGTAGAAGTGTAAAGGAAGAGGCCTACTTTGGGCCGAAAACCTTGCAAAACCGAGAGATATGTAGCCTCTGGTCTATTTTATGGCGAGGACATTGTGGTTATGCATAGCGTGTAATAAAAGACTCACCCCTCTCTATCTGGGCCTTGACACATGGCAGACGCCAGTGGTACTGTAGCGACCTTTCCGGGATCGACAGGTAGAGGCGATACTTTCGAATTACTTAATTTATAAAAGAAACAGCTAGAATGCGTAACACTTAAACATTTATTGTGATCAATTTTTTCGGACGGTCTCTGGGGAATGACAATCAAAATATAAAAGCCTTCTTGACATCTTGAAGGTTCTTAATTTTAAATTAATTAATATGCTATCAAAATATTTCAAGCCAATGGAATTCAACGAGTTCGAGTACTAAGTACTAAGCATTTCTGATCGTTATATCGTATGGAAATAAATAAACTAATACAAAATTAACTGGTGACCCTAATATATGCTCCGATGTGTCAATTATCTCCTTTTCAGTCATGGTTGCTTTAGTAAAATCGCTTGCCTTTCTACTTTCTAAGACTAAGCACAATACCTAATAGCTAAAACGTCATTGAAATCATATCTTTTGGTTTATTTGGTCAGATTGTATCTAATAAATTGCACCTTATCCTTCTGTATTTGAAGTCTATCTTAATAGTTTTATTCAGTAATATAAATGCCACATTTGCGTATATTATAGTACGGTATCGTTTACTCCCAGGATCACAATGAAATAAATTAAATAAAATTTTGATGAAAGTTCATGTTAAAAAGAATGTTTCTTACCGCTGCAGTGCATAAATACCCTCTGCACTACGAAAAATAAAGATAATAGATTAATTTAGGATTTTAAGTTACCTGACCAATCGATTGTTCATCAATCGAGGTAATCGATCGAAATCGAGTGACTGCTCTGGTAGCTTTAAACGATCGACAAATATCGTTCGACTGACCAATCGATCGTCTTATAGAGTAACCACGACTACAATACAATACAAATACACTATATTGCCAGAATCAAAAGGATTCAAACATATTAAAATATTATATACAGAAGGAAAACTGGATTCAACATAATTTAGGCGGCCTTATCAATCATTACCGATCTCTTCCAGGCAACCTTTATTTACAAAAAAAATAGAAAATACAAAAAATAATAATTTGGTAGGGTTTGCATTGCCATTATAATAATAAATCAACATTAGCATATTACAGAAACAAGCAGCCATCCACACAACAATAATTCTAAGTAAAATGCTAGGAGATACAGTATTCGTACACAACACACAACCTTCGCCAGATACATAGTTACCGTAAGAAACACAGCCATCACCAATCACACAGTCATCACAAGTCACACAACCGTCACCAGACTTAATATAATGCCAGATACGCAACCATCAACAAACACGAGTCCATCTCGTACACAAAACACTCATCTTCCACAAGCACCACAACTATTATATTTAAAAAAAAGGGGAAACAGATGCCTTTTTTCCTGTGGGTTACAGGACGAGGTATTTATTAAACCGACGTAAGTCGAGAAAGGGAATCAACCTTATAAAATAATATATATACAATATTAAATATATATAATAATAATCTATACATATAATAAAATGGTAGGAAAGTCAAAACTGTACATTGAATATTTTTTTAAAAGAATACTTGGGGTATGATCTACAATCGAAACAGAAACAAAAAATATAGTTTTTAGAATTTTTGTCTGTTTGTCTGTTTGTCTTTCCGGGATAAACTCAAAAAGTACTGCATGGATTTACTTCAAATTTGGCATGAAGATAGTTAAGAAGTCGGGTCAACATATAGGCTACATATTATCACGCTAGCAGTGTTATAATCGTAGGTGCGTTTGGTGCTGCATAGCGTTCACGCAGACGACGTCGCGGGCAGCAGCTAGTAAACATAATATGTATGTCGCAGTGATCTGGTTGAATTAGCCACTCAATTGGACGTCTAGGCCGAATCAACGGCCTAGGCCGATAGTTGATTGAACACGAAACACTCAACGTTTAACAACTTGGCGTGTTGAAAGTTAGCCCTTTGAAGATGGCTGACCAAAATTTAGCCAAGTGATTTAAATTTGGCACAGTTTTGGATAAAGTAATGAAACAAGTAGTTCATGGTAAAATTATCTGTCATGACGGAAAAACCAGTCAAGATTTTTTTTTTATTAGATTTTTTTTTTAATTTATTTAAATTACAAGGAAATAAAATCCATTGTGGCGCATCGCCTGGTGCTGCTGCACCACGCTCTCTGCGCTCGCTCAGCTCGCGCGTAAATATAAATATCATAAATATAATAAAATAAGTTCCGTTTTAATGTTTTAATATTTAAACAAATAATAAATAATAATAAAAATAAAATCGTTTATTTCAATATTACAAAAAATATTTTTATACATGGGCTAGTGACTCCTTTTAGGCTTGCAAAAGCCTGTGTTAGGAGGCACCGCTCTTCCTTAAGTGGACTTATTTAAATAATACAATGTGTGTATTTCTTAATATACTACGTAGGTACATTATATGTCTGATTTGACATTTCTGTTTTGACACATTGGCGTACAAGATAGGTGAAAATAAAAAATAAAAAAATAAATTTAAGAAGAAGAGTTCATGAATGTTTGTTTGTTTTTGTGTGAGTGTGTATCTATGTGACTGTGTGTGTGTATGTGTTGTATATTTTTATTATTGTTTAATTTCTAAAAGATCCTCAATTTGCTGGAAAGATTGCGACTCAAGCCATACGGCAATGAGTCTTTTTATGTCACTAGTCTTTTTCATAAATATCCGAAGGTTTTTATTAATTAGGTTATATAAGTGGATTGCACGTCTTTTATATTGCCTCTGTGCAAAGGCGGTGTTGGTTGCTGGTACTTTAGTAATAATGTCCCATCTCCTTTTGAGGGTGACATTTTGATCAGATGGTAGACTTTTATGCTGTTTAAGTACTACATGCAAAAGATAGAGTTTTCTCACCGTCATCAGTTCTGACATTTTATACAGAGAATCTGTCGAGAATCTTCTTTTTTTGAAATACATGACCTTGATCAAATTTCGTCGACAAAACATCATAAATTTAACAATATCCAATTTAACTAAATGGCTAAACAACGTTTAGCCAACTGTTTAAAGGTTGCGATCAACGACTTGACTAATTATCTTTAAGCCAGTTGAAACGGCCTAGGCGTCCAATTGAGTGGCTAATTCTACCAGATGACTGCGACCTATATAAATAGATACACATTCCTTAACACATATAAATAAATGACATAAGTACACAAATATATTTGGAGCGTAGTTAAATTTATGGAGAAGTAGTCTGAAGGTAATAATTCGACTACATTCCTTTAGCTCGTTTAGAATCACGCGTCTAGTTACACAGTTCAATCGACGTCGACGAATCGATTATGAAATTAATCGAAGTCCTCGATCGACGAGCGATCCATTGGTCTGGTAAAAATTATCGATCGACGGCGGCTTATCCTTTCTACCGTCGATTGGTTTGGTTAAAACACCCAGTCCGTTCACACATGGTCCGTTTTACTGTATACGTTTTACCGGATACGTTTTATTTTTCATCAATGGCGCATGGAGTTGTATGAGCGAGTTAACGTATGGCACAGTATTCAGTATACGTATTTAACATACAAAAAAGGTATCCAGTAAAACGGATCATGTGTGAACGGACTCTTTAGCATTTCCACAAAATCCTCAAATATTCAGTTGCGAAAATGATACAACGCGGTATAGTTAGTGATTAAGTCTATTTATAGTTGAATAAATATTTTCATATGATTTTCGTGACAGTTCTTATATTCCATTTTGCGCAAACTTTTCATAATGAAAAATAAATAAAGTGACGGGATAAAAATTAAAAAGTATTCAAATGAAATTGCCAATTATAAAGTAAACTGTTAATCAGCTGTTATTATTATTATTAACTGTAAATAAAATAAGTAAATGTAATAAAATAAATACATTTTCAAACTGTCAGATGCAAGGGACCGGAACGTCCGTCAATACGCCATAGAATCGACACCAAATCGATGAATATAAGCGGCCATCATGTAATCGTATTGATGGCGCCAATACGAATAGGTACGTCCGCTTTTTCAATGTTTTGTCAAGTTTTTCATTCTTGTTATTATAGCTCCGGCTTACTTGAGGTTGAAATTAAACGATCAGTTTGATGATTAGTAAAATAATGATTTAATCGTCGTCTGTCGTCACTCGCCCCCCCCGAGGGGGGAACGGGGAAATCCGCTCGGGGCATTGGCCCCTTTCGGTATGCAGCAGCGCAGCCCAAAGAGTTGGGCTGGTCCTTGGGGTGCCTTAGGCGCGGCATCGATGGTCTATGGCCTAGCTCCGCTCGCAATCAAGCCCGTCAGCGGTCTATCGCAAGACAGACGGCCGTCGGGCGATCAGCGTAGGGAGCTAGGGGATCAGCTGGCCAGCTACTGCCTCCAGCTGGGAAATGCCCAGAGCTAGGGCGGGCGCCGGGTCCTTGGACACGCTCAGCGCGTTGAGGGCTGTCCTGAGTATGGCCAGGTCTTGTCCGGTGGGGGCCGCAACCGTCTCGACGCACGGGGCGGAGTTTGGTTTGCGGCGCCGTCTCCTCCTGGTCATCTTCGGTGTGGCCGCCGCCCCTGGGTTGGCGGGAGCCATAAGGCTAGCCTGCCCCAGGGCGGCGGGGACATGTCGGGTCTGGGCAACTGTGCCGGCCTTCCGATTGCGCATCTCGCGCTGGAAGACCCGGCAGGCTGCGCTACTTGCGGGGTGTGACTCCCCGCAGTTAGCGCACGTGGCGGGTTCTTCACGCGGTCTCGGGCAGGCTCCGGCGTGGTGTCCCTCCCCACACCGCACACAAGCCAAAGGCCTGTGGCAGTTGTGGGAGGAATGCCGGAACTTTTGGCAGCGGTGGCATTGCGCCGGGCCCCTCCTGCCCCGCCAGGCCTCAATTTTGATGCCCGGCATGCAGAGGAGCTCCGACACGCTGTAAATCTGCGGGAAATCTGTGGTCCGGGCGATTTGGGCATAGTAAATGCAGCCCGGGCGCCCATGACGGGCGCGTATGGGCCGCACGTACTCAGCCTCGAAACCGCGGCGCTTCAGATCCTCGAGGATATCGTCCGGTGGGGTGTCGACGGGGAGGCCGCGTATCGCGACCTTGATATGCCGCTCGGCCGGAAGAGAGTAGGAGAACCAGGAGATTCCCTCCTCCTTGTCCAGCCGAGCGAGATATCTCTGGACGACGCGGTATTCCGCGTCGTCAGTCGGCACGAATCACAGGCCCCTTCCGTGCGGTCTCGCGCTCGCCGGTCTGCCGAGCTCGTCCATCAACCGGCGGAAATGGACCTGCCAGTTGGGGAGGTGCTCGACGATGAGCGGCGGGTACCGCAGTTTCGGCTGCGTGGGCGGCGCCGGTGCGGCGGCGGCGGCGCGGGCGGCCGGCTTAGTAGCCGGCACTCGGGCAGTAGGCCGCATCACCGGCGTCGCACTCTGTGGCTGAGCGGTCACGGGCCGCTTTGCGGGCGGCGACGGTGTCGGCGGTGAAGCCGCAACCGCAGCGAACTCTCGTCCGGTGGGCGCCGGAGCGCCCTTCCTTGTCCGGTGAGGTGAACAAGGCCGGCATGCACGACGGCGGCTTCTTCAATGTCGGTGTGGGGCGCCCCGTGGTCGGGAGCGCGGCTTCAGGGGCGCGGGGAGCGGCGGGGGTTGCCTCGGTGGGCACCTTTCGCCGTCGCGGCTCGCGGGGTGGCCTCTCTAGGCGGGGAGGCTGGTCCGGCGTACCCGCCAAAACCTGGCCCGGCGGGGTGCCCGCAGGTTGCGGGCGCGCTCTGGGCGGCTTCGGCAAGGTTGCTGGCGTTGGCGGCGGCGCAGGGAAGAACTCGTCGCCGGCTCCTGGTGTGGAGGGCGACAAACATGTTTCCAGCTGCGCCGCTTGATGTCGATACACCGGAGGCGGTGCAGATAGGCCGTGGAACGCGTATACCTCGGCCATAATCTGCTGCACTTCCTCCGGGGTCAACTGCTCCAGTTGCTGGATGAGAATCCCCCGCTCGGGTGAGGGGGGGGTGCACTGAGCGACTATCTCGCTCCCGCCAGCGGCCGGAGAGCCGGTCCGATGCAGGGAAACCGCCGGCGTCCTTGTCGGTGGCAGGGTCGGCGCGCTAAACGGCGATGCTCCGCCAATAGCATCAGCGACGTTTGCAGCAGCCGGCGTAGCCTCCAACGCGGGCGGCGACAGCGGCCACCCCGGCTTGCGGGCCGGCTTGACGGCCGGTGGCAGAGCGGGCTTGCTTGAAGCGGTGGGCTCGGTGGCGGGTCTTCTGCTCGACTGCGGCCTGCCCTCCCGCGCAGCCGCCGATTGGCGGCGCATGGTAGGAAGCGGCGCAGGAGCGGTGGACTTCCGCGGTGGTGGGTGGCTCGGCATACCGGTATGCCGGAGCGCGGGAACTCGTGGGGAGCGACTGCGTCCCTGCGACCCTTGGTCGGGTTGCGCCGTCTTTCCAGGGCCCTTACCCGGGGCTTGCCGCTGGTGGCAGACCGGGCAGGTACCGAGGGACGGACGGGCCCCCCAACCAGGACGACTAGCGTTGGTTGGCAGTCACTCCGTTACGATAACGGGCGCGCAGACTTCACGATGAAGTCGCGCAGGAAACACTAGTGAGAGGTCCGAGCAGGTACTCTTCTTTCGTACGGCTACTACGTTGTCAGACGGCGGTGGTGGTGCGATAATGTACGCCGGTTTCAGTCTATCGATGGATATAGTTTGTACAAAGTACATGGTTTTAAGGTAAATTGATGTGCTCACACAGCAATCGTGACATCGCATCGATAGATTCGCTGATATAGCAATCGATAGCGTATTATGTGAAGGTCGTACGCACCTTTACTTACATTTTACTTCCTAGCTTTACTTTCCTTATTTAAGATAGAATAAGATCATTATTACATGTTCAACTTTACAACAGTTTACTTGTCTTTCTTTTACATTTGACATCCTAGTTTAAGTTTACGTAGTTTTAATTCTATATGTTGGATTAACCCCCAACATTGTTTTTTTTTTTTTTTTCAAAAAAGATTTTTAAAATTTACATTTCTTACGATACTTTGACTACAAATTACATTAAATTTAGTGACTTTACTTTTAAATTTACATGTGCGCGTTTTAAGGCATCGGAAATAACTAGTTACGTTTACGATAAACGAAATCATTCTCATCGGAAAACAACGTCATCGGTTGGAGCAAAGGCGCTGCAGAATAATCAAGACGATCTTGTTCGACACCAGCAAATAAAAACCAGTTTACACAAGTAAGATCTTTCCATATTACTTTTACATTATCCTAAATTCATCTTAAAATGGAAGGTTTATTGGTACGTCAAAACCAAATCTTTGAAGATATCAAGAAGGTCAAAATCAATTTCAAAAAAGATTCGGTTAGTCGTAAGACCTCAGAATACGTTTCACTGAAATTATCATTTTTAGAGGAACTATGGAAAGAGTTCAAATCGAATGATGGTATATTGATGAAAGAGAAAGACCAGACTCATCAATATTTTAGTGACAAGGTGTATAACATTGTGCAATCATTATATTTAGAGGTGCGTCAATTACTCATATTATGTCATAAAACTGATGGTTCCCTGCAATTTGGTACTCCGTCGGGAGAATCTTCGACTCATTCTGATGCTATGGGAGAGAAAGTGTCAGAATGGAAACGCGATCAGTTAGCGAATTGTCGTGCTCTTATGCGATTCATAAATAGTATTGATATTGAAAATTTAAATGAGAAGTGGGAATTAGAGGTTGAACTTAAATCTCTCCAAAATAGGTGGAATACAATAGATATGTTACATTTACAATTAGATAGCATTTTGGCGGGTTCCGATAATTTATATGACGATGACTATGCTGTACACGAACAAAGGTTCAAAAACACTAGGAAAATGTTGAATCAAAAACTTGCTTCAAGCTTACATCAAATACAGTCAGTTCCGCAAATAGATATACCAACATTTAGTGGCAACTATATTAATTGGCCTACTTTTAAAAAGTTATATTCGACTGCTTTACATAATAATCCATCGCTTACAAAAGCTCAAAGGATGCAGCATTTAAAAGGCAAGCTTAGAGGTGAAGCAGAGAGAATAGTGCAACATTTGCAAGTGATCTCTGAAAACTATGATTTGTGTTGGGAATTGTTGACCCGTAGGTACGATAACAAGCAATTACTATTTACTAAGCAATTTCAACTTTTTATGCGTCAACCAAGCGCTCAAAAACAAACAGCGTTTGAACTAAAAAGGCTTTATGACGTTACTATGGAGTCGATTCATGCGATTCAAAATCTAGGCGTGGACATTAGTAGTTGGGATCCTATGTTAGTACATGTGTTGTGCGAGAAGCTTGATAATGAGACTTATGGTGATTATATGGAAATTCGAAACGCCCCACGAGAATTGCCTTCATTTAGCGAGTTCATGACATTTTTAGAGGGAAAATTTACAGCCCTGGAACCTCTACATAAGAAAAGATTTGAGTCTAATAATTATAATTCGGCAAAAACATTTAATAGTCCACCACAACAAAGTTTGATGGAGTACAGAAAACCTGCTCTGAACAATGCATTTTATACATCAATTAAAATCAGTTGTCCGTTATGCAATGACGAACACGCCCTATACCAATGTCATCAATTCTTAAGTATGACATACGACATGCAGCTTGAAATGGTTGAAAAACTTAATTTGTGTATTAACTGCTTATTCTCTCATGCCAAAAATTACTGTTCATCGGAAAAACGCTGTAAAGATTGCAACGGCCGACATCATACAATTTTACATCCTACATTTAACGGCAATAATTATGTGATGAAAACTCCTATCAATAGGTCGATTCAGCCGTCTGGGTCAAATTCACAAATTCCGACTCAGCAACGGCCGCCTATCCAAAACAATTACGTGTCGAATAATGATGACGAGATATTATTGCCAACTGCGATGTTACAAATATTACGCAATGACGGAACTTACATAACTTTAAGAGCTATAATTGATCAAGGCTCCCAAATAACCTTGATAACAGAAGATGCAGCCCAAAGATTAGGATTGCAACGTAAGCACTTTAGTGCTAATATATCAGGGATAGGGTCATTATCGAACAAAACTAAGGGCAAAGTTCAATTACACTGCAAATCAGTTTACGATGACTTTACATTTTACACTGAAGCATTGGTAATGAAACATGTAGTAAATAATTTACCAAATAAAACATTTTCGAAGGAAAACTGGCCCCAATTAAGACATATTGCATTAGCAGATCCAGATTACAAGAGTTCCAGGGGAGTAGATGTACTTCTGGATGCTGACGTTTACTCACAAATTTTAATGGAAGGCCTTATCAAAGGTAATAGTCCGCAACCCATGGCACAACAAACAAAATTAGGGTGGATTTTATCCGGCACTGTTAGAACCTATAATTGTCACATAAGGATATCGGAGAACAAGACAGTAATAAAAGTAACCTAACAGCGAGTGAGCTATTTTGTGAGCAACTGTACACTGACACTACGCGCAGGCTAGAAAACGGTCAATATGTGGTCAAAATACCAATGAAGAAGGATTTTCAAGAGTATCTAGGGTCCTCAAAGGCACAAGCGGTGGCACAATTCCACCAACTACGAAAAAAACTAACGTCTAATCACGAACTAGGTCAGAGATATTCAGACTTTATCAAAGAATATGAAGACTTGGGACATATGGTGGAGAGTAAAACAGATTTACAACCATTTTGCTACCTACTACACCACGCGGTTCTTAAGGAGGAATCGACAACAACGAAACTCCGAGTGGTATTCAACGCATCCAGCAAGACATCCTCAGGCTATAGTTTGAATGACCTAATGGAATGTGGACCTAAGCTACAGAAGGATTTACAAGGTTTGTTGATAAAATGGCGACTTTATCAATATGTGTTCACGGCAGATTGCGAGAAGATGTATAGGTATTTGCGAGTAGCCAAAGAAGACCAAGAATTGCAGAAGATTGTCTGGAAAGATGACGGCTGTCCCAGCTCTCCTTTAAAACAATACAAGCTATGCACCGTTACATACGGAACAAAAGCAGCCCCATACCTTGCACTTCAAACCTTGCAGCAACTAGCAGAAGATGAAGGACACAGTTATCCTCTGGCAGCCTACGTCATAAGACATCAAATGTATGTTGATGACGTATTAAGTGTTCATAATGACCAACAACAAGCAAAAGAGATGCAAAAGCAATTACAAGCAATTTTCAAAACCGCTGGTTTAAACTTGAGAAAATGGACAAGTAATTCGCCTTTACTTTTAGAAAATATAAGCTCAGAAAACATAAACTCTACAATACTTGATTTCAAAAATGCAGAATCAACTAAAACATTAGGATTACAATGGTCACCTGCCACAGACACCTTTAAGTTCACTAACAAAATAGATACCGACTGTTATAAGAAATACACGAGACGATTTATATTATCAGAAATCTCGAAGATATTTGATCCGTTAGGTTGGCTGACACCCGTTACTGTACGAGCAAAGTTACTTTTCCAACGAGTTATGACTACCACTACTGAATGGAATGAAATTATTTCAGAGAAACTACAATATGAATGGTTACAATTTACAAAGGATATTCACATCATCGAAGAAATAAACATCCCGCGCTGGTTGGGTGACACCACAACAGCCATTCAGCTACACGGCTTCTGTGATGCGTCGGAGAAGGTATATGCATGTGCTGTATACATAAAAACATTTAATAACACACATGAACCTATTACATCGTTAATTAGCGCCAAGTCGAAACTAGCACCGATCAGCAAACCCGTCACCTTACCTCGTTTAGAGTTATGTGGAGCCGTAATATTATCAAAACTTATGAAAAAGGTATTACAAGCCTTAGAATGGGATAACATACAGGCTCCTAAGTCGATTCATGCATGGACAGATTCTATGATTACCTTAAGCTGGATACACGGTGACTTAACAAAATGGAAAACGTTCGTAGCTAATAGAGTTCAGGAAATACATCAAACGTTGCCTAAATCATGTTGGAATCACGTGAAATCCGGAGACAATGCCGTGGATTGTGCCACCAGAGGTCTCTCTCCCTCGCAACTTCTCAATCATCAAATGTGGTGGAAAGGACCTTCGTGGCTACAGACATCAAATAATTACACAAATGACATTGACATTGAAGTCACGAACCTAGAAACAAAAAGGATGCCATCAAAATCATGCTTAACCCAAATAGAACAGACTTCCGTAATATCAGCACTAATTGACCGATACAGCAATTTTAATCGCATAGTAAGATTACTGGCATGGGTATTACGTTTTATTAATACTGCATTACAGCGTAACAATGACAGAAGTCTACATTTAACGTCAGCAGAAATCAACAAAAGCAAAAATTACATAATTAAAACAGTGCAAGGTTGCGAATTTCGACAAGAAATACTAGATTTAAAATCGAATGGCAAACTAAAGCCCAACAGTAACATATTAAGTCTCAATCCGTACCTGGACAAGGACAATATCTTGCGAGTAGGAGGTAGATTACAAAATTCAAGTTTACATTACAATACGAAGCATCCCCTATTACTGCCTAAACACTGCAAGGTAACGGAGCTAATCATAGAAGAAGCCCATTTACGTACTTTACATGGGGTTGCAAAACTGACATTAAATCATATACGTCAACAGTATTGGATTGTTGGTGGTTACAGTCAAGTTAAGAAGCAAATACGTAAATGTGTCGTGTGTAGAAAATACAGCAATCAGCAGCAGTATCAATTAATGGCCGACCTCCCTACACCTCGAGTGCAAATATCTAGAGCGTTCACTCACACAGGGGTTGATTTCACGGGTCATGTAGACATCAAGGCAAACAAAGGAAGAGGAATAAAAACTATAAAAGCAATACATTTAGAACTGGTAGCAGGATTATGCAGCGCATCCTTTCTCGCAGCCTTTCGTCGGTTTTGTGCACGACGCGGTACACCCCAGCACGTATACAGCGACAATGGGACTAACTTTGTCGGCGCGAACCGTTTACTGCTAATGCAATATAGAGAATGTTTGGACAGTATTGACAAAGGATTTTTAAATAAAGCTTCAGATATGGGGATTACATGGCATTTTAATGCACCTGCCTGGCCTAGTGCGGGGGGACTTTGGGAAGCAGCAGTGCGTAGCATGAAACATCATCTGAAACGGGTGATCGGAGATCAGCGGCTCACCTATGAAGAATTTACTACGATCCTATGTGACATAGAGGCCTGCTTAAACTCACGACCACTATGCACAGTGACTGAAAGTATCGATGACATCGAAGCTTTAACACCTGGCCATTTCCTAGTAGGAGGAATGCTAATCACACCTCCGAATGTGCGAGAAGAACATTTAGATTTAAGAAAACGGTGGCATTTACTTGAAAACTTGACATCAGCATTCTGGAAACGATGGTCGCAAGAATATTTACAGCAGTTACAAACAAGATCCAAGTGGAGATTACCATGCAGAGAAGTACAGTTAAACGACATTGTTTGCATAAAGGATGATAATTTGCCAATCGGCAGATGGGCAATGGGCAGAGTAATAGAACTCCATACAGGAAAGGACGGCCACACACGCGTAGTAACTTTAAAAACACAAAACGGACAAGCAAAGCGGCCGATAATCAAATTGACACCCTTATTACTCACAGACGATTACAAGGACCCAACTACATTATACAATGACATTCGCAATCAGGAGAAACCTGACAATAGAACAAGAAGAAAGAGAACGTCTCAGAGTTTATCCTTGACAAATGTTATACTAAGCATTATGGGTATATTTTGGTTGTTCTTATCATCGCCAGTTCTTGCGTTGAACGATAAAAGTTATAATATTACAGGTCTCCAACCAGACAATTCCTTATATTTTGACACCTTGGCCGAGATAAGAGAGATAAAGGATGATTGGAAGCTTATCATGTACTACAATATGACATCTTACTGGGAGAACACGTATGAGGTTATAAAATACGTAAAGTACATAAACAATTTGCCACATAATATGACTAACAAGCAGAACCAAATTATTTGTAACCAACTGTTACAACTGCCTTAGCGAATTATTATACTTCAATACATTATTAAAAACAAAACACTTAAGAAATAAAAGAGGTCTTATAAACGGAGTGGGCTACGTAGCAAATACATTGTTCGGAGTATTAGACGAGAGGTTCGCTGAAAAGTACGCGCAAGATATACGAACGGTCAATGAAAATGAAAATCATATCCTAAGTTTATTTAAAAACCAGACCCATATCGTCGAGACACATAATAATATCATAAAACGGAATGAAGAACTGATGAACAAACAATTCTCATTAATCAATGAGCACCTTAAAGGCCTTACCTTGCAGTCCAACTCTCTAAAACAAAGCTCTGAGAATGCGATATATACTTTTACAGCCAGTTATGCCGCCGACAAAATAATCACACATCTTAAGCAAATTCAACAGTCATTACTAGATTGCCTGACTGACCTATATCGAGGTCATATAGATATGCATTTATTATCACCAGCTCAATTACAAAAGGAGTTTGACACAATATCACTCCACTTATCCCGCGACTTGCACCTCCCAGACATATCAAATACATTAACAGATATATATAAAATACTAAGAGTCCAAGCACGCATGACGAAGAACTTTATTATATTTGAAATAAGAATTCCACTCCTAAGCAACACTAAGTATGAGCTTAATAAGTTGATAAGTCTGCCAGTAAGTTTAAATAAGAAGATGGCAACATATGCTATACCTGCCTCTACGTACATTGCATTCGATATCAACAAAGATACGGTCATTCTACTACAGGAATCCGATATAACAGCGTGCCTTACTATTTCAACAAACAAACTACTTTGCCATTTACATCAACTTGTATACCGTATGAAGCCAACGCAATCCATTTGTCAATTAAAAATAATTGAAGCTATTGAATATTATACATTTTGCAAAACTAACAACCGTTGGAATATAACATTCCAAGTAGTAGTATTAGGACTAGTCTAGTTAATTTAAACTAGAGGCAATGACAATAGATAATAAGACTTCTAGCTATAATCAAAATGTTATTAGCACATATGCCCCAGCTGCAAAATTAAAATGTAGTAAAAATGTAATAAATGTAGCTCACCAAAATATTGAAGGCATGCTGGGTAAGGATTTACAAATTGAACTTTTCATGAATCAAGAAAATATAGATATTTTATGTGTAACGGAGCACTGGCTAAAAGACCATCAAATGATATTTTCATTCAATAATCATCAAATAGCTAGTTCATACAGTAGAAGCCAGGCAAATTGTGGCGGTTCCTTGATTATTACACACAAAGGAATGAAATTTAAAGAACGAATGGATATTATTAGTCTTTCTGTTGAGCAAACCATTGAAATGGCATGTATTGAGCTAGGGAAAGTTATTATAATAAGCGTATACAGGCGGCCGGCTTCATCCTATGATTTGTTTGAAAAAATTATGGAGGAAGCTTTACTGAAACTTAGTTTAGTAAACTTATACTAAAAAAAATATCATTGTTTGTGGTGATTTTAATATTGACTTACTAATACAATCATCGCTGAGTAAAAGGGTAACAAATTTGTTTCTTTGTTATGGACTTAAAAATCTCTTTTTAGAGCCTACACGAGTTACAGCCACTTCAGCTACATGTATTGATAACATTTTCACAGATGCATCACCCAACAGTCAATACATATTTAATAAATTAAAATCGGATCACAGTGGACAATTAGCATCTTTTGACATTAACACAAACAAGGCATTAAGAAGAGAGATTAAGTTTGTACCCATGAACGAGGGTCGGCTGGAGAAATTCAGAAGTAATGTCTTGGATAAGTTGTGGGAACTTAAATGTTATGATGATCCTGTTAAGGAATATAATTGTATTTTTAATTTAATTAAATGTGAGTATGAAACAGTATTTAAATCTAAAACAATTAAAATAAATGATAACTCATTTAAGTTTAGTGACTGGGCAACAGTAGGAATATTCAAAAGCAGAGACAGATTATATGAATTATATGATGAAAAATCATATAATCATAGTGAAACCTTTAAGGAATATGTTAAAAAATACTCTAAAATGTTCAAAAGTGTGTGTAGTATTGCAAAATCAAATTTTATTAATAATAAAATTCAAAATAGTGTAAATATACCTAAAACTACTTGGCAAATTATAAACAGCGAAACTGGAAAGTCAAACATTAGAAACGCGGAATATAAACTGAAAATTGGTGATCGACTGTTGACATCAGATACAGAAGTTGCTGAAGCTTTTGAAAAATTCTTTGCAGACATTCCAGTTTCGACCACCAAGACATTAAATTCATCAGTCAAAATTGCACAGTCTTTTCTTGAAAAAAAATGTAAATAAGTGCAAAACCACCTTTACTTTCAGGCATGTTACTGAAAGTGAGGTATTGAAAGCTTTTAATAGTATTACAGTTAAAAACACTGCTGATTTGGATGGCATTTCCGTTAAAATCATCCAATCCATCATTGATATTATTACACCTAATTTAGCTAGTATATTTAATAATTGTGTTGATAGTGGTGTGTTTCCTGATTTGATGAAACTTAGTAAAATTATTCCTGTATTTAAAGCTGGAAGCATAATCGACCCCAGTAACTTTAGACCAATCTCTATATTACCAACACTTAGTAAAATTTTTGAAAAGCTTATTTTAAACCAACTAGTGGTACACTTCTACAGCAATAATTTGATGAATCCAAATCAGTTCGGTTTCACACGGGGTCGCTCAACAACTGATGCCAGTGTTGAGCTTATCAAACATATATTTGATGCCTGGGAGGAGTCACGTGATGCCTTCGGTGTCTTTTGTGATCTGTCCAAGGCTTTTGACTGTGTTCACTACGATACACTCCTCATGAAGCTACACCACTATGGAATCAATGATAGGGCACTTGATTTTATGAAATCCTATTTATGCAATAGAATTCAAAGAGTTGATATTAATGGAAAGAGATCATCGGGATCAGCAGTTCATATGGGAGTGCCCCAGGGCTCGATTCTTGGGCCTTTCTTATTCTTAGTTTATATAAATGATTTGCCATTTGTGGTAAAAGACAAGTGTGAGGTCATATTGTTTGCTGATGATACCTCTTTTCTATTTAAAGTGAGTAGGCAATTGAAGCACTGCTTTGAAGTAAACAGTTGTATTGAAACTGTGGAGAAATGGTTTTCAGCCAATAACCTACTCCTCAATGAAACTAAAACAAAATTTTTTAAATTCTCATTGCCTAATGTCCGGTATGTTGATACTAACTTAATAGTAAAGGGACAAGAATTGAGACCTGTAAATTCAACAGTGTTCCTTGGCATAACCCTAGATGCACAACTACAGTGGGGTCCACATATAGAAAGGTTGGCGAAGAGACTTAGTTCTGCAGCATATGCCGTCAAAAAGATGCGAAATATCTCTAATGAAGCTACTGCGCGGTTGGTTTATTTTGGTTATTTTCATAGCTTAATGACATACGGCATTCTCCTGTGGGGAAATGCTGCCGATATTAAAACCATCTTTGTGCTGCAGAAACGGGCTATTCGAGCAATCTACAAACTTAATTCCAGAGCGACATTAAGAAATAAGTTTAAAGAAATAAATATTCTTACGTTTGCATCACAATATATCTTTGAAAATCTTATGTTCGTAAAAAAGAACTTAAACATGTTCCGTAGAAAATGTGACTTGCATAATATTAATACTAGAAATAAGTACAAGCTAGCCGGCTATGATAGTAGACTTCATAAAGTCACTAACTCATTTATGGGTCAATGCATACGTTTTTATAATAAGGTTCCCACAAATATTCAAGACTTACCACTTGATAAATTTAAAGAAACTATTAAACAAAAATTGTGTAATAAAGGCTTTTATACAATATCTGAATATATGGACGATAAAAGTCCTTGGTTGTAATTGTTTTTCTAAAGTGCTCAATCTCCAACTCCACCTTCGACTCCATCTCCAACTCCATCTCCAACTCCATCTCCATCTCCAACTCCAACTCCATCTCCATCTCCTTCTTATCCAACGCCATCTCCATCTCCTTCCAATCCATACAACAGCAAGAACGTCATGCTCCCTCAGGCGGCATGGCTAGCGGTAGCGTCGGGTGTCGGGTCACCCTCTTCCCTAAAATATGGTTGAGGAGGGTGATGGCTGGTGCTTGCGTTATACTCGTGAACGGGTGCTGCTAGCGGTGCCAGGTCGTTTTGCTGAAGACTTTATGACTATGTTACTTTTTTGAATTTGACTCTGACTTCCCCATCTCCATGTCCACGTCCGTGTTTGTGTCCCGTCTCTTTCCACGACTATTCCCATCTCCATGCACATTATCTGTATTATCTCTCACCTCTATCGCTACATCTGTCCCGTCTCTTTCCACGACTATTCCCATCTCCATGCACATTATCTGTATTATCTCTCACCTCTATCGCTACATCTATCTACTTCTATCTTTACCTCTATATCTATGTCTTATGTTTCTGTCTAATATTTGATTGCCTATTGTATAAATATAATAGTAAACTCCAGAAGATCACCAACTCGTTCATGGGAAATATGTGTACGCTTTTATAATATAATTCCAAAATATTTAAGATTAACCCTTCGATAGATTTAAGGATAAGTGTTATATAAAGTTTTACTATAAGTTATCCGGATGCAAGAAGATTGTTAATTGTTATTGTGTATTTTTAAAAGATGATTGCTGTTGAGTTTCTTGCCACTTCTTCTCAACAGATCGACTTTCCGAAGTGGCGGTAGATTCAGTTCAATTTGTAAATTTTATGACTTATTTCAAATGTATTCAAATACTTACGAAATAAAGATTCTTTTGACTTTGACTTTTGACTTTGAAACTGAGACATTGCTGTGTGTTGATAAGTGGGTCAAGCTGAACAATAAAAACACATGGTTGTACGCGTGCTGCGAAGAATGCTTAGTACGCATATTATGTCCAGACGGACTGGCGACAGAGCGCTTACATGGGAAAGGACGTATTACCCTCGGTCAGGGATGCGTTGTAAAAACAGATAGGTTTATGTTGTATGCAAATAAGGAATACACAAGTCAGTTAAACTTGAATGATAAAGTTATAATGCCTATATTATCGCCGTTAAATGAGCTTATGAATACCTCCCTAGCATATTCGAAGATTCAAACTGAGTCGCACAATCAGATATTTCAAAATTTACAGAAGGATATTGACATTTTAAAGGAACAATCCAGTGTTACTTTTATATCAAACCACGACACGCACCATTTTATAATAATTTACACCTTGGTCGGAAGTGTATTACTGAGCATAATATTTATTACTTGCTGGTTAATAAAGACACGTCGAAAAGATATCACGTCTCAGAGATCAGACAGCAGAAGCGATAGAAGACAAAGCACGGAATTGCAGAGAAACCTACAGAGAACGCCGGGACCTATCGTGTTTAATATAGAGAGTGCAAAGCTACCGGGTCCATCAGTGAAATTTGACACTAAACTAGACAGTTAACTAGTGCAACTAAAGAGTGATAATTGACACTAATTTCTAATACCTACGTGTTTAGTAACGGTTACTTAAATGTTTAATTTTGTTAGTTTAGCTATTTTAATATTCTCACATTAGTGCATTCCTTTCATTATTTTAAAATTTACTTATATCCCAAAATAGTTTCGATCTACTCTGCATATTCTATTAATTGAATTTTAGATAATGTAATAAGTTTTATTCTTAAGTTTGTTTACATTATTTCTGTTTATTTTGGTTTTAGTTGTTTTGTGTAACTTAGGTGTGCAGTATGTACAAAGTACATGGTTTTAAGGTAAATTGATGTGCTCACACAGCAATCGTGACATCGCATCGATAGATTCGCTGATATAGCAATCGATAGCGTATTATGTGAAGGTCGTACGCACCTTTACTTACATTTTACTTCCTAGCTTTACTTTCCTTATTTAAGATAGAATAAGATCATTATTACATGTTCAACTTTACAACAGTTTACTTGTCTTTCTTTTACATTTGACATCCTAGTTTAAGTTTACGTAGTTTTAATTCTATATGTTGGATTAACCCCCAACATAGTTGTTTCACGAGTCGGTAACTTGATTGTGAAAACTTTACCGTTTCGTTTTAGTATACGAAACGGGCCTTCATATGCCGGTGTGAGTGGCTTCTTCACTGCGTCGCATCTTATAAAAACATGATCGCACGATGACAAATCTGGATGTATAAAAATACTGCGCTTGTTTGCGTGCGGAGCTGTTATTGGTTTTAGTTCTTTCATGGCGCTCTGTAGCCGGTTTCAGTCTATCGATGGATATAGTTGTTTCACGAGTCGGTAACATGATTGTGAAAACTTTACCGTTTCGTTTTAGTATACGAAACGGGCCTTCATATGCCGGTGTGAGTGGCTTCTTCACTGCGTCGCATCTTATAAAAACATGATCGCACGATGACAAATCTGGATGTATAAAAATACTGCGCTTGTTTGCGTGCGGAGCTGTTATTGGTTTTAGGTCTTTCATGGCGCTCTGTAGCCGGTTTACATAGTCGTAGTCCGTGACTCGTAGCGTATTTTCGTTATTATTTTCAAATAGTTCGCCTGGTAGTCGTATAGACCGACCAAATGCAAACTGTGAGGCGCTGATTCCGCTGTCGGTTCGTATAGCGGCGCGAAGTCCCTACATTGTAGTAGCTAGCTCGTCGATCCAGTTGTTTTTCATCATTAATCTCGTACTGAGTGCTGTTTTCATTGTGCGGTGCCATCTTTCTACGACGCCGTTGTTCTCCGGGTGGTAAGATGTTGTGCGTTGTCGTTTAATGCCAAGTAGTTCCGAGAGTAGCGTGAATAAATTGCTCTCAAACTGTCGCCCTTGGTCGGTAGTTATAATATGTGGGCATCCATAGCGAGCAACCCAAGTATTATAAAAAGTCTTCGCTACTGTCTCCGCCGTGATATCTTGCACAGGTGTTGCTTCCGGCCATCGTGTACAGCGGTCTATCATCGTTACACAATATCTGTAGCCATCACTCGATGTAGGCAACGGTCCGATGATATCAATGTGCACATGTGCGAATCTTTCGACTGACTGCGGTGTAAACAGTGCTGTCTCACTCTTCGTATGCCGTTGTATTTTCACACGTTGACAAGGTATGCAGGTTTTCGCCCAAGTACCAACGTCGATGTTCATTTGTGGCCAAAAATATCGTGATTTAACTAGTAAGCGTGAAGTTCTTATACCAGGGTGGCTTATGTTATGTAACTGTTGGAAAACTTGCTTTCTGTACTGCGCTGGAATATAGGGTCGAGCTTGAGATGTTGAACATTCGCAGTATATTTCAGCGTCGAATTCGGGCATGTAAATTTTCTTTAGGTATATGTTGTCTCTGTCTTGCCGTAGTAATGTTTGTAGTTCGCTGTCTTGCTCTTGAGCCTTGGATATTTATTTGTAGTTTATCGGGCTGGGAAATGTAATCGTCTCGACGCGTGAAAGTGCGTCTGCAACGATATTAGAGCTCCCGTCGATATGTCGTATATCCGTAGTAAATTCACTGATGAACATAATCTGTCTCATTCTTCGCGGTGTTTCTGTGTCGCAGCGTGTCTTGGTAAACATGTAGATAAGAGGTTTGTGGTCTGTGAATACTATCAGATGGCGGCCTTCGTAGGTTTTTCTAAAGTGCTTCTTAGCCATATAAATCGCTAAAAGCTCGCGATCGTAGGTGCTGTAGTTTAATTGAGCGGGTAATAATTTCTTTGAAAAGTACCCGAGCGGTTGCCAAACGTTATTTACTCGTTGTTGTAGTACTGCGCCCACTGAAGTATTAGAAGCGTCGCACATGAGTGCGAGCGGGACGGAGTGATGTGGATGAGCTAGTAGAGCGGCGTTTTCTATCTCTTTCTTGCATTCGTTGAAAGCCGACTCAGCCTCATTTGTCCATTTAATTTGAGTTTTATCGTTTTTCTTCGAGTTATGCATAAACGCAGTGAGTGGCGATTGCGTTTTCGCGGCGTTAGGTATGTGCTCTCTATAGAAGTTTATCATACCGAGGAACCTTCTTAGCTCTTTAATGGTTTTAGGCTTCGGATAGGTTTTCAAAGCAGCGATTTTTTCTTTAGGTGGCTTGATTCCGTCGCTGTTTACAGTGTAGCCTAAGAATTTCACTTCTTCCGCGCCGAAAACACATTTGGCTGGATTTATTGTTATTCCGTTTTCTTCGAATCGTTGTAGTACTATGTGTAGGTGCTGACGGTGCTCTTTCTCATTCGTAGAAGCTATCAGCGCGTCGTCGATGAATGGGAAAATGAAGTCTAATCCTCTAAGCACGTCGTGAATAAAGCATTGAAAAGTCTGCCCCGCATTGCGCAAACCAGGGCACATTCGAGGAAATTCGAATTAACCGAAAGACGTTATGATGGCAGTCTTCTCTATATCCCTCTCGTGCACGCTCAATTGTCCGTAGGCTCTATTTAGATCGAGTGTAGAGAAGATCGTCTTGCCGTAGAGTAGATGGTTGAAGTCTCGAAGTCGTGGTATCGGGTAGCGGTCTGGCTTAGTCGCGGCATTTAAGCGACAATAATCTCCAACAATTCGTTAATCGCCGTTCTTTTTCGGTACGACGTGTAATGGACTCGCCCATGAACTTTGGCTAGGGCGGCATAGGCCTTGTTCAATCATGGACTCGAATTCTTTCTTGTCAGATTCGTATCCATGCGGCGGTATTGGTCTGGCACGGGAGTTGACTGGCGGTCCGCTTGTTTCTATAAAATGTTCGACTGTAATCTTCGGGTTCAAATTCATAGAAGTGAGGCGCGTTGTTCCGGGATACTTCGCTAATATATCGTGAAATGGTTGTTGTTGATCTATGCTTCTTATAGTTGGCGTTGCACATTTGTATGCAGCCGCGGAGACAGCTAAGCTTGTGACGTTGTCGATTAACATTCGATTTTTCAGATCCACTAATAGTTGGTGGTAGTTTAAAAAATCTGCTCCAAGTATCGGCTTGTTAACTCCGGCGACTATAAATTTCCATTTGTACGGACGTCGTAGTCCGAGGTCCAGTTCCAGCGTTTTTTCACCGTATGTAGGTATGGCAGTGTTGTTGGCGGCGTATAGTTTGAACGTAAGTTGCTGATAAGATGTTCCTTTTATTTTCGGTATAACCGATATATTTGCACCGGTATCTACCAAAAATTGTAGTTTTGAGTCCTTGTCCCTTACGAAAAGGCGGTTTGATTGTAGATGAACGCTGGTATCCGCCGCTGCCAGCGCTGAATTTAGTTTTCCGAGTTTTCACTAAAAAATCTGCAGGGTGCTGAACATTTTCGCGCGCTTTTTCCGGAGCGTCGGTGATAAAAACAGTACGGCGACGGTGTTGAAGAGCGGCTGCGAGAACGATATCTTCTGTCTCTCTCTCGCGCGATGTATGGACGACGGCCGCGCCCGTATGTTTGATGTTGTGTTTTAAAAGCGGCGACATCTAATGTTAATTTTCTTATTTCTTCAATAAGTAGCAGATTTTCATTTGCGTGTCGATGGCTGCACGAAGCTGAAGTTTCTGGAACGGTTGAGACGGCGTTTACTTCTCGGCTTTGCTCTATTAATTTGTCGGCTAATAAAGATAGATCTTCTAACTGAGCCTTCGTTGAAAATATATCGCTGACGACTAGTACCGAGCGATCGTGTGCAGGCAAGTGGTTCATCCACATCATTTGAAGTGTAGAGTCGGGAACTTTGTTTCTCGCAAGATCTCGCATTTTTCTAAGTAACTGCGATGGCCGTTGGTCGCCGAGCTCCATTTCTGATAGGAGTTTCTGGAACTGTCTGCCTTCGCTTTCTTCGTAAACTGATATGAGCCGGTCCTTTATTAAGTTGTATTGATTTTCTTGAGATGGCTTGTAAAGAAGATCGCTGATTTGTTCGACGTCTGGCTTGTCTAGTTGAGCGATGACCATTAGAGCGAGCTGAGCTTGACTTTTCTTGAGATCGTTGGTGGCTGCTTCAAATGTTATAAACCACAATCGCGGTCGGTCGCACCAAAAGGGTGGAATGCGCATGGATAACGCGATGCTGCCAACTTCTTGTTTTTCTTCCATTGTTCTGAGGTCGGGGTCACCACTATAGCTCCGGCTTACTTGAGGTTGAAATTAAACGATCAGTTTGATGATTAGTAAAATAATGATTTAATATTTTTTTTTCCTGCCAAAGAATGACACCCTACTGGCCCAAAGGGCGTCCACAGATAGGGAGAGGGTGAATACTCCTAGTACGCACTGGGCCCTGCACGGGAATAAATCCCCGCCAACAGTGGCAACCGCTCGCCGACGGAATGCCACCGTATACCCAGCCAGTGTGAGACTTCTACTCACTAAACACCCCCTTCTCCGATCCCTAACTCAAGAGCTATTCCTAGATCGTGTAATGAGCTACCACCCCGTGGGATCCAGGGCGGCGCATCAGGCATCCTGACGGATGACCCGTAGTAAGACACTGTAAAGCTCAACGGCAAGTGTAGAGAATGACTAGGGCTGGGAGCCCAAAAGGTTGACCAGATCCGCGGTGAACTGGTTAGGGGGGTCTGAGAGAACGTCTCTCGGTCTGCGGCAGGAGTGCCGCGTGGGAGGGTTGACAGTATAGGAGACTGTCGCCCTAACAAGATTGTTAGGGTGGGACTCAGCACGTTGGAAGTGACCTGTTGCCAGGACTTTCAAGTGCTGTTGAATAGAGGGGAGCTCCAGGTCCCTGTTAAGGTCCGTGTTGCGCACTTCTACAGAAAAGATCTTGGACCACCTGTAATTTGTGAAGGTGTTTGAGATTCGCGTGGGCAAAGACGGGAGCCGCGTAAGTCATGACTGGTCGTATGCAGACTTTATAAAGCGTACGCTTGTTACGGAGGGACATTTTACTGTGACGTCCTAGCATGCTGGAGAGTCGGCCGAGATATTTCCTAGCCACTTTGGACACCCTGGTGATGTGGGGTAAAAAGGAGAGAGTTTTGTCGAGAGTGACGCCTAAGTATTTAACCGTGTTGGACCACGGTATGGGGACTCCCCGCATGCGGACCCGTGTGTCAAAGTGACCACGACGCCGTTTGTGAGAGAATTGGATAGCTGAACTTTTATCTGGATTGACCTCAATGCGCCACTTCGTGAACCAGTCACTGAGTTCGTTTACAGCCGATTGCAACTTTGCAACTATTGTGGACATTTGAATGCCAGTGCAATAGAGCGCGGTGTCATCGGCAAAAAGGGCAAGTTCGACCCCTTTAGGTGGTTTGGGGATGTCGTTCGTATAAATCGAGTATAGGGTAGGAGCGAGGACTGAGCCTTGAGGGACGCCAGCCCTGATTGGGTGGGGAGATGAGAGCGCACCATCGAATCTAAATCGGAAAGTGCGGTTCTTTAAAAATGAAGAAATTATACGGACTAGCCTATCAGGGAGTCCTATGCCGTATAATTTGTGGATGAGGCCGGCGTGCCAGACTTTGTCGAAAGCCTTGGCTACGTCAAAGAAGACTACCGCTGTGGTTCTCCTCCTAGGGTAGAAGCCAGCAAGGGCGTACTCCACTATTCTGTGGACCTGCTGAGGGCAGGAGTGTTGGGGACGGAAGCCGAATTGTTCGGGTATGATGAGGGGATCCCCGTCTGAGGGGAAGAGATGGAATTTCATGCGCGTCAGAATGACGCGCTCGAAGTTTTTACCTAAGGCCTTGAGGAGGCTGATGGGTCTGTGATTTGCCGGGATGTGGTGAGGTTTCCCGGGCTTGGGGATACCTATAACGAATGCCTCTTTCCAGGCACTTGGAAAGTGACCTAGATTAAGACAAGCGTTGTATAGGAATACCATCCGCCCCCGGCGCTTTTCTAGCGTGGAGACGTTTGATATGAAGGCGAATCTCATCAGCGGAAACTGTGATGGGTTCGCTGGTCGGGGGGAGAGAGTCCTTGAGGAGGACTTCTTCTTCAATCGCCTTAAGGTGGGCGGGATGCGAATATACAAAGGCTATACTATTTGAGTCACGAGTCAGACTCTAATAGAGGAGCTTTTGTTTATGCATATAACTTGACAATACCTAATCGAACTCAGTAAAAAAATTTACTGAAATGGATTAGCTTTTGCTCTTGTAATTTTCAAAGAAATGCAATGACAAAACCTAGTACTGTATAATACATATTCACTCAAATAGATAAGCTTTTGTCAAGATGAAAAGTAGGTATATCTTTGTTTGATATACATTGCGATGAAAGAGATAAGCTACGAGAAGGGTTCCTGCACCGGAAGGCGGAATTAGTACGGTTAGGTGCGACGACGAGCGCAGCGAGGAGGAGCATGTTAGGTTGCACATAGTTATACACGTGCGCGAGCCGAGTGAGCGAAGCGAGCGGTGCCGCGGCAGCGGCCAGCGAAGCGCCATAAACCTGGTCAGCTATTATAGTCAACCCTGGACAATCCCGACATGGTCAAAAGTCAAACGTTAAGTCATCAAAATAACGATGGTCATAATGCATGCACATTTTATTTCTATCTTTGAAAATCAGAAAAATTGCCATTTAAGTATCAAATTGAAGCCAACGATCGGTAAATATCGATATCAAATGGGATAGCTTTTGTTGCTGCAATGTTCAATTGAAGTTATCTCACAAAGTCTACACGACTTCGGTCAATTTCTGTACTAGAATGGATTAGGGTTTGGTCAAGTTTTTGTCATACAAAAGCTAAGCCAGTTCAGTTTGAACTTTCACTCTAATGGTATAGCTTTTGTAAATACGTGGGCGGGATCTACGGGTTGGGTGCTGGGGTAGCATTGTGAAGCAATGCTGTCAGCAAAGGTCTCAGCCTTTTCGTCATCCTCGAAAGCTATGGTGCCATCGGGACGGGAGAGGGGAGGAATGTGGGAGATGGCGTCGACTCTGAGTCTGCGCGCCATAGCATAGTAAGCCACGTGAGACGGAGTTATGTTCTCCATGAGCTCAGTGGCTTGAAGATGTCTATGCTCGAATAGGGCTTTCTTTACCCTGCTTTGAAGGACTTTCGCTGCATCCCTACACTCGATAGTTGGGGCGTATCTGGCTCGGCGAAGTGCTGCATTTTTCTGCTTCATTAAAAGAATAATATGACGGGGAAGTTTGGGCCGCGGAATTTTGACCGTTCGAGAGTTGGAACTGATGGCATTGAGGATGGCATCAGAGACCGAATCGACTGCACTGTCGATTCTCTCCGTGCTACTAAGGTAGTCAGGGGAGAATCCCAGCGGAGAGTCGGCGGGTCCGGCCAGAGTGGCGAGGGACTTTTGGAAACCTTACCAGTTGGTAAAGGTTTTAGAAGTGGGGGTAGGAGCTGAAGGCTCGCCTAAGATAAGCCGTACTGGACGGTGATCAGAACCTAGGTCGTCTAGTGGGTCTATGGAGCGGAGGGCTAAAGTTACGTTTTTAGTTAGGGCAAAATCGAGTATATCGGGAGACTGGCTCGATATGGATGTCAATAGGAAGGGACTCAAGGATTTCATCGCGTTTGATGCCATTATTATTGGTTGAGTAACACGACTAGTCAATATGTTTGCAGTTGAAGTCTCCAAACATAATAACTGATTGGCCCAAGCCCATAATGGCCTCAAAGTCGCTGCGGATGGGAGCCTTACCACTCGGGAGGTAGATGGAGGCTATAGTGACAGAAGGTTGGCCCGACATGGCCAGCCTGCACACCGTCGCTTCCAAGTGGATAAGGGGTGGTGTAGGGATAGGACAGCAGTGTAGGCTCCTTTTGTAATAGATGGCAGTACCACCGTGTGGATCGGTGGGTCTGTCAACTCTTACTAGGGAGTATTTGGGGATAGAGAGACCTTTTGTGAGGTGGGGAGCGAGCCAAGTCTCTTGGACTAGGAATAGATCAAAATCATTTTGCGCGAGAAAGGCTTTAATTTCGAGAAAGTTGGATCGTAGTGAACGTGCGTTGAATGAACAAAGGGTTTAGTCTTGCGACCAGTCATGACTGTGGTGTTAATTATTGCGGAGGACGGGTTGTTACTGCCCATTTAAAAGATTTTGAATTTTCGTTATTATGGCCTCGTGCCTGCCCAGGATGTCAAGTACGTCGGTGGGAGAACGAGCTGACTGCAGCTTTTGGTTGATATTCGCTTATGTTTGAAAAGGCCAGTAGGGAACCTAGGTCTAAGGTTCTCTTAGACTGCTGAGTGGGGCGGGGGGGTGCCTGTCTAGGCGGCAGGGGGGGCTTGACCCAGGTCGATATTTTCGGCGTGGGGGCAGGGTTAGACCTAGACTTGGGGGCTAGCGGGAAGTCACTAGTCACCAATTAAGGGGCAGGGGGTGGGGGGGGCGGGCGCTTGTTGTGCGAGGCCGCAGAGTGAGGTTTGGGGCGCGGGGCCCTAGGGCAGCCGCTGTAGTTTGCGGTGTGGCCAGATTGGCCGCACAGCACGCAGGCTGGGGGGGTGGGGGACTCGCGGGTGCGGGAGCACTCGCGAGTCGCGTGAGGCTCTAGGCACTTCACGCAACGGGGGGGGGGTGGAGCAGTTGGCCGCCGCGTGCCCATAAAGTTGGCACTGGTGGCACTGCGCAGGGTAGCCTGACTTGTGTGGGGTCTCCACACGGATATTGGAGAGGCCGCACACTGTGCTGACCTCAAAAACGGCCTTAGCGACTGGGACGTTCTGGAGTATGACCAGAACAAGGTGGAACCGCTTGCCGCGGCTATTGTGCATTTTATGCACAGCCTCTACGGGCAGATTCTGGGATTGGACGTCCTGGAGGACCTCCTCGTTGGGGAGTTCATAGGGAACTCCGCGAAGAATTACGCGCTTTTTACGCTCCTCAGGGAGGGCGAAGGTATGGTAGGCAAGATGCCTATTAGTTAGGAGGGATGTGAGGCTTCTGAAGTCCTCAATAGTTGGGACTTCGATTTTGACGAAGTCGCCCGTGTTGGACGCCTTCAAGAACTGAATGCGCTGGTTAGCGCAGAGGGCGGAGACCTCAGACCACCTATTCTTCTTCTTAGCCTTGGGCGGGACGGGGTGCAGCGGGAGGCTGGCTTATTTGGGGTCGTGGCCCGGGGAGCCGGGGTCAGTTGGGGGGCCTGAGGGGCCGGGGGGGTGGCCTAAAGGGGCCGGGAGGGGGGCCTGAGTGGCCTGGGTGGCCGGGGGGGAGGCCTGAGCGGCCGGGGTGGGGGAGGTCTGAGTGACCGTTGCGGGGGTGGCAGCGCCTAGGCTGCGCTGCTTCCTGTTTCGCTTTTTCTTGGGCGAGACAGTGATGAATCCATCCTCGTCTAGGGACGCGACAGGATTCGTCACTGTTGAAATGGAGCAGGACTCGGTCGCACTAGACGCAGTGCGCTTGGTGCCGAGGGACTCGCAGCCGGAAACATAGAAGTCAGTTTCCATCGCGGACTAAGAGTCTGAATCTGAGAAGGGAGTGGGCGGGAGTGCCTTATGGGCTCGGGAGAAGCCCGGGGGCGTACGTACATACCTAGGTGGTATGTACAAAGTTTCGTCGGCCTGGGAAGGCAAGGGGCCGTGAATGTTATCCGCGGATGTAGGGGCCGAATGTTGATGAATGGCCTGAGGGGCCGGGTGTTATGGTGAGGCCTGAAGGGCCGGGAGGGTCCATGTGCCCTGAGGGGGCTGCTGGGGTGCGAGGGCCTGAGGGGCCAGGAAATGCGCAGGGATCCGGGGCATGTTAGCGATCACAGTCTGGATGTCCAGTCTGGATGTCCAGCTTTCGCATGGCCTCCATTTGGGCCTGGAGAGGGATTATCATGGAGGTCAGCACGGCCCCTCCTCTCCCTATCGTCATACTACGCCCAAATCGCCCGGACCCCCGACTTCCCGCACATCTACAACGTCTCAGAGCTCCTCTGCATGCCGGGCATCAAAATTGAGGCACAATGCCATCGATGCCAGAAGTTCCGGCACTCCTCGCACCACTGCCACAGGCCTTTGGCGTGCGTGAGGTGCGGGGGGGGGATACCACGCCGGAACCTGCCCGCGTCCGCGAGAAGAGCCCGCCACGTGCGCTAACTGCGGGGAGTCACACCCCGCAAGTAGCGCAGCCTGCCGGGTCTTCCAGCGCGAGATGCGCAACCGGAAGGCCGGCACAGTTGCCCAGACCCACCACGTCCCCGCCGCCCTGGGGCAGGCCAGCCTTATGGCTCCCGCCAACCCAGCGACGGCGCCACCGAAGAAGACCAGGAGGAGACGGCGCCGCAAACCAAACTCCGTCCCGTGCGTCGAGTCGGTTGCGGCCCCCACCGGACATGACAACCCAGCCGGCACCGCCATTAAGGCCGCGCTGGCGATTCTCAAGACTGCCCTTAACGCGCTGCGCGTGTCTAAGGACCCGGCGCCCGCCCTTTCCCTGGGCATTTCCCAGCTGGAGGCAGTAGCTGGCCAGCTGATCCCCTAGCTCCCTACGCTGATCGCCCGACGGCCGTCTGTCTTGCGATAGACCGTTGGCGGGCTGGATTGCGAGGGAAGCTAGGCCACCACCGATGCCGCGCCTAAGGCACCCCAAAGACCGGCCCAACTCTTTGGGCTGCGCTGCTGCCTCCCGAAAGGGGCCAATGCCCCGAGCGGATTCCGCCGTTCCCCCCCTCGGTGAAGACTTACGACGATTTTATTAATATTTTCGTTTTTGTTATTTTTATTCCTTTTTTTTTATAATTTTCTTTTTTGGTATTTCAAATGCCAAAATGAAAATTATGTGTATGCCAACATGACAATGCTAAAGGAAAAATTACGTAAAACAATGATAATATTAAAATAGTCTAATTTTTATTTTCATTTATTTCGAGTTTGATTCCTGAGCTGAATCCAAGTTTTTTATAATGTGTGAATGCAGCTCATTTTGTTATTTAAATATGGTTCCTAAGAATCAAGGTTTAAAATATATTGTTTTCAAACTTTCTCACTCTGACCTTTCAAAATGGCCCACTCGGTATTCTAATAAAACAATTTAATGCCATATGACTTCTTATCATTCATCTACACGAGATTGTTAGTACAAAAAGGATTTTGTTAAGTAATTAACTTACATCTGCACGACAATTACGCCCATAGCACTGCAAAGTAAAAAATAATAATAAATATTAAATGTTTATATCGAGTTGATTGAATCAGGTGTTACTTTGCGGAAATCCATGACAACCATGGATGAATATAAGTACTATAAAAAGTCTACAACTACTATAAAAAGTTATTTTGCTAATTCCGCGACTTGTACTTGCACTAGTGATGCAGGATTTTCATGCGTAGGTTCACCGCCCTCCCTCCCTCAAGCAAGAAGCAAGACATGCAATGAACACACACCTGGAAACCCACACCACAAGCTATCACCGACACGTGTTTCGCTTCAACCAGAAGCATCCTCAGGGTGCAACGACCACCACCGAACTAGATTAGTATTTTTTTTTTTTTCCGCCACAGAAAGCTTTACTACCAACTTGACGCCCCTAAGGCAGCCACAGAAGGAAAGGAGACCTTTGGGGGACTACCCCGCCAGCTAATCCCTAACAGTGCGGGACTCACCGAACCCAGCGTTACCCGCTAAACACCCCCTTTGCTGAATTGTCCCGAGTTGTGTTAATCTCATCATCTGAACGACAGCCAATTGGAGTCAGAGGCTGCGTACCGGGCGTCCCAAGAGACAACCCGTCACAAAAGCTTATCGCAGGACCGAATCTGTAACAATAAAAATTGGAAACGACGACGTAAGAGTTATAAACACATGTTGTGTGAATTAAGTGTTAAGAACAACCTAGAACCGGTTGGCTTGTTGAAGCTTCCTCACGAGGGAGGCGTGCTTAGATAGGATGGGGAGAGCATCGGCGAGAGAGTCCTGGCCGGCGTTAAGTGCAATGCCGAGCTCAAGAATCTCGTCGATAGGAGCGACGGTGACCCAGAACGCCAAGCGATCAAAGCTGACCTTTGCGTTCTGTACCGCGGGTTGGGCGGGCGGCCGCGACGGAGGAGTGACGTTCAAAACGGGTTTCGATGCGCATTCCACGGCCTTAGCTTGAGGGGAGCCCTTAGGGGGCTGGGGGCGGTGTCTCCAATTCACCAAAAATCACCACCCACTAGACAAAACGTTCCAAAACGTTGCGTTCCGGCATGATGTCTAGTGTAGCCATTGAGGAGGATAGGTCTGAGTAATCGTGCTGCATCGGAGAACTGTTTTCAACTCGTAGGATAATGACTCACCGGGTGACTCGTTTTGGAGGGTAGCGGGATCCGAAGCACGGTGCACCGCTGGCCGACCGCAGGTAGTAGGGGGCCCAAGTAGCATGCCAGCCACATGCAAAAGGCTGCCCCGCCACCTCGCGAAAAATCCCGGGAGGCTCCATCGTGCCGGCTGGCGACCTGTTTGAGAGGACCCGATGGCGAACTCGGGGGGGTTCGGGCGTCCCCGCAGTCTCCAAGCGAGTTTCCCAAAGGTGCGTTACCCCTATCGAGTTGCTTGGTTCCATTTGCAGCACTTCACTCAACTTCTGTTCTCCTCCCTATTCACTCCACTCCAAAATTAATGAAAGGTCCAAAGAAGAGTAAGGTAACACAGCGGTTGCACTTCCTCTCGTTTAAAGTGCACTTCTGTAACATCAGAGGAGTGCACTCCAATCTCAATGATGTCCACCACCACCTCGAGACGGAGAGACCCCACCTACTCTTCCTAACGGAGACGCAGATCTGTGATCCATCAGACTCGGCATACCTCTGTTACCCAGGTTACATCCTGGAGTCCAAATTCCACCCGCACGCCGGGGTGTGCATGTATGCCAGTGACAAGATCTGTTGTCAGCGTCTCCGTTACTTAGAAGTGCCGGACCTTTCTGTTATGTGGGTTCACATAGATACCGGCCTAGACCAAATGGTATACGCTGGTATTTATCGGTCACACAGTGGAGATCGGGAGACAACAAGGCTTATGGACTATCTCAGCAGTACAGCGGACAAAGTTCAGCAACGTTTTCCCATAGCGCAGTTGGTGTTCCTGGGGGATTTTAACGGACACCACGGGCAGTGGTTATACCCGTTTCAGGACACTGACCATGCTGGTAGAGAGGCTTTTAAGTTTTCGCTCACTCATGGCCTCTCTCAGCTTGTTGACGAGCCTACGCGCATCCCAGACGTTGCTGGCCACACTGCTTACTGCCTGGACCTTCTGCTGACAACCGATCCCGACAGATATTCGGTGTCCGTTACTGCACCCTTAGGGACATCCGATCACTGTCTGGTGAAATCTGTATCGCAGTACTCGCCACCTGACACCCCACCAAGTGGTTCTAGGCGAGTATGGCGTTACAAGTCGTCAGATTGGGATGAAATGCGACATTTCTTCGCATCTTATCCGTGGCGGCAAGCTTGTTTTACATCAACCGATCCATCGTGCTGCGCTGATGCAGTCTCAAGTGTGATAGGTCAAGCAATGGAGTTCTTAATTCCCTACGCTGATCTATCCCTTGAAACCAAAGCTCGCCCATGGTTTAGTGCTGAATGCTCTTTCGCTGAAAAGCGTAAGCGAGAAGCGTACAAAGCCTGGGCAACCGCTCGCAGAAGCAAAGCCGTGGATTCGCATGAACACAAGAATAGGTACAATGCTGCCACCAAGTCCTGCAAGAAGGTGATCAAAAGAGCTCGTTACGCCCACATAGGCTGTATTGGAGACAGAATAGCGTCATACCCCTCGGGAAGCAAAGCTTTCTGGTCCCTTGCCAAGTCGGTCGAAACGAACTTTTGTCGCCCATCGCTGCCGCCACTGCGGAAACCTGACGGTTCTCTGGCCCACACCGCTAAGGAAAAGGCGGATTTATTTGCCAGTATCTTTGCGGATAATTCTCGTCTAGATAGCCAAGGAAAAATCCCACTCGCGATAGTTCGCCGTGTGGCCGGACTGGCCGCACAGGACGCAAGACGGATCTGTCGGGGACTCAAGGGTGCGGGAGCACTCCTTGGTGGAATGATCCTCTAGGCACTTAACGCACCTAGGTTTGGCGAAGCAATTATGTGCCGCATGACCATAGAGTTGGCAGCGGTGACATTGACCGGGGTGACCTCTGTTGTGAGGTTTTTCAACAAGGATTTGCGAGAGGCCGCATACAGTGCGGGCCCCATTGCGAATTAGGGAGTTCCCAGCTGTGTTATTCGTGAGAATAACAAGCGCAAGGGGAAACTGTTTGCCCCGTTTGCTGTGCAACTTGTGCACGGACTCAACGGGGAAGCCTTGAGATTTAAGATCCTCGGCGATAAGATCGTTCGATAGCTCGAACGGCACGCTTCTAAGGATAACGCGGGCTTTACGCTCTTCCGGGAGAGCGTAAGTATGATAGGCGAATTGCCTTTGAGTTAGCAGGGAAGTCAGGTTCCTGAAGTCGATCAGAGTACATGGCTCGATCTGAATGAAGACACCGGTGTTGGTTGCCTTCTTGTAATGGATCTTGGGGGCAGTCAGACCCCCCGAACAGAGGGTCGAGACCTGTCCCCAAAGATGTTTATCCCGAAGAAAGACAGGGGGAGGGGGCTTAGAGCTCGGGGGAGGACCCTCGGGCTTGGAACGCGGGGCAACCTTGGGGCGCATTGCCGCCTTAGGGGCTTCAGCCGCCTTAAGGGCCGCTACCGCCTCGGGAGCCGCCGCTGGAGAGGGCGTGGGAGGAGCGGAAGAAGCGGTATTCTTCTTTTTCCTGTTAGAGGACCTTTTACCTCGGACTGGGGTGAATGGAGTATCATCCGTAGCAGTGTCATCCGAGTGGGACGCACTGACGGGCGAAGCCTTGCGTTTAGACGCAGCGGATTGGGCGGAGGACTCGGCAGACTCGGATACGGAAGATTCCGAATCGGAGATGCCGTCCATGTACTCTGAGGGGCCAGGAGACACCGTAGAGCGCTGGGACTGGGCATCGAAACCCGTGGGGACCAGAGGGGTCTGAGCTCGGACAGTCGCAAAGGCAGCCTTCACTTGAGCCTTGGCGGTATCCAAGTGGGCGGCCTCCAACGAGCTTTTAAGCTGCTGTATTTGAGCAAGGAGGCGTGCTTCATGCACGTGAAAAGAAGCGAAGAGAGAGCTCGTAGCTGTCTGGACTGCAGTGGCCACGCGGGCCTCCACTGCTGCATCAATCGTAGCTTGCTGAGAGGGCTCCATGATGGAGTACCCCCTGAAAGGTTGACCGTGCCGATGAACGGCGAGCGAACTAACCTAGCGAAAAACCGATGCCGATGAACGGCGCGGAAACTGAAAAGAAGGGGTGCGTGCTCCTAACTCGAGCAGGCACCTAACCGTCCCCCTGGGAAAGGCCCAGTGCAATGGGTTCGGGTCTGCCGGATTTGTTAGCCCTAGAGAGCTAATGGCGTTCCGGGGCCACGCTAACGAGCTTCGTTGTCACCGTAAGGTATCAACTCGTTCAAACGCGGAACTCGGAAGTTTGTTTAAAGTTCGTCCTTTTCAGCACGAAAATCACTCAAACTTCCCAGTTGTATGATAGCGAAGTTCGCGAATGCGTCGTTAGCACGCAAGTGGCACCACTGTCGCAAAACGGCACTAATACGCGGCAATACCGACCGGAGAGCCTCGGAGTCGATAAGCGGTACAACGGAACGATAACGATAAGGGTCCTGCCGAGTCGACAAGTCCCTTATCGATAGAGACGGGGAGCACTGAAAGCACGATAAACAAGACCACTGCGCGCGAACGATGATAGCGAACTGACATAAAAAATTAGTATCGCCAAGGGCCAGCTTATATACTAACGCAAAGCCCCACCTCATTATTAAGGGTATTATGAGTCGCATTGTCATTGAAATGGAATACTAAACAATACTCCAACTTTAATGACTCCGCGACTCATCATTGTCAATAAATAAGTGTAATAAAGGATTACTTGCCGTTGTAGACTGCTCATTGAAAATTTGACTATGTTTTCCATGTTTCAGGATTTCTAGTTGTGCTAAAATATTCAAACGTAATCCTTTATCACATCTGTGTAAAGTTTCAGTATCGGTAATTTATATAATAAGCACATCTTAGGAACATGTGTAAATAAAAAGTATTTGATTTCCGTTTCCAAATAAATAAACATGGCTATGCATTAACTTGATGGAATAAATGTAATTTGAAATTCGTGCTTAAAACATTTGGATTTAAAATAGTGGATAATAAAATCATTTTTATTATTTTACTTAAATAATTGTGGTATTTGTCAAATCGCTAGATTTGTTAAATGAAATGGTCACCCGATTTTCACTCTAAATGTATTAATAAATAATAATGTATTAATAAATAAATAAAAATATGGCACTATATTTTTAACCAAATTCAAAAAAGGAGGTTCTCAGTTTGACCTGTAAGTATGTATGTTTGTCCGCGCTTTTCTCGCGTTTGGCTAAGCCGATTTGGATGCAGTTTTCAGAAAAAGATTTGTCATGTTTAGGAGGAGGTTTTAATATATTAACTAACTTCAAAAAAATAATGTTCTCAATTTATCTGTATATTTTGTATCAGAGATGAGCCGAATGTTCGGCCGAACATTCGTATTTCGTACATTCGACATTTCAGCCGAATGTTTGATAGATCTTCCGAATAATTACCGAATACTAGCAGTTTCCCGCAGATTTACCTGCGCAACTTCTGGTTAAAATTACCCAACTTACAAAGAGGAGTTAAACCTGTATGTTAATTATGTTTGTTAATTAACCGATATAGATGCGGTTTTTAAAAGAACATTTGTCCCATTTAGAAGAACCTATTGGTATTTTAAGTGACCTCAAAAAGGAAGGTATCAGTTTGATCCGTATGTATGTATTTTTTTTCGCAATTATCACACGTTTGGGTGAGTTGATTTTGATACTGTTTTTCATTTACTTACCTTCAATTTTGGTCTAGCTTTTAGTGTTTTCATATTAAGTTAGTTTTCATATTAGTAGATATTCGTGATAGATTTTTTAGAAGTTTTGGATAAGTTCTGAGCTGACTGTTCGCACGAAGATTTTTTTAAGCGAATCTCTCTTCATTTGTCAGTTTCTACAACAGGAGCAGCATGCTGGCGACACCTAGATAAGATCATCTCTTGCTGCATCAAGTCGTCGTCGTTTTTTTCCCTGGGATTTTATTCCTCTTCTTTTCTTTCTTAAAGCGTCCTTCTCCCTAGTTTTCTACCTAGGCCTACAGGCAAAACGTATAATAGTAGGTAGGCAAAGTCATGGCGTAACAGTACCAAAACATCGCATTACCAGAAGAAGTAGGTAGTTACCTACTGATACCAGAACTAGCCCAAAATCACTAAAACCTGTCACTAAAATCTATCAATAAATCAATCAATTTATTTCTCATCACATAAATGTAGAACATAACTTACTATGAAAAAACTAATAACTAGCCCAAAACAAAAACCTAATAGTTTTCTGGAATAGAAACAGGAATAGGACGGCATTTATAAAAAATATTCAAACAATTTTAGTGGGTCGGTTTTTTGAAGGCGGTTCGCTTTTCTTTCATTTTGGTTTGGGTTTTATGACTTTTTTATTATTTATTTTTTTCCTAAAAAAATGGCTTTACTTATATCAGTAAAACTTTACTACTGATAAGGCTTTTGTGGCGCTTGAATGATGACGTGAGGGTGAACATTTCGTAACGAAAATTTTATGATATTATGTAGAAGTGGACCCCCCCGCCGCGATACTGTTTGTACTGTTTTTACGCACTCCTCAAGAATTAAGTGATATAAATTCGTACTGTTATTGAATTACCTCGAACCAGCAATATTTGTCGAGATCAAACCACAAGGTCTTCGTGTGCAAAGCTACTTCACCGCACGAGAAAACGAAGAGCCGGGATTTCGAAGACAAATCAGCAAACAATCGGTCAGTGCTCATTCCATTTTTCAACCATCTTGATAAATACTTGGTTTCTGACCAATGGCATAGCAGAATAAACTCATCAAATTCAACATCACCAACATATTTTAATAATAAACAAACAACGAACCGAATGAACATAGCTTGTCAAATGTCATCAGTCCTAACAGCATCCGTCAACTGCTAATGCACAGAGTGATCGACTCAGTACTGCCACAGACAAAATCGGACCATACTGGAATTAAATTCTGATTGACTGAGTACTGCCACAGATAAAATCGGACATTGCTGCAATTAATTTTTCGGTTCCGAGCGATTCAGTTTTTCGGCGATCCAGTTCAGGCTTTCGGTTCCGAGCTTACCTCTGCCCTATAATATATTTATCTCTCTCGCACATCAGTAAAGTCACACATTTTATCCCGCTCACTACAACTATAATAACGAAGAAAGCGGTCCATCAATCACGTCGTCACAAGGGCAAAAGCGGAGCGAATATGTCGACCACTTGCACTGGGTGTGGTAAGCAAATACTTACACTAGAATACATGGAGTGCAATAAGTGCACTAAACTATTTGATCTACCATGCTTAAATATCACCACTGAAGCCTTTAAGGACTTCTCCGACGACCTTAAAAATGCTTGGAAATGTCCAGTATGTAAATCTTCAGAACGAAAAGGAGACAACTCTAATACCCCCGTTCGACACATGGCGAATAATACGTTCACTAAAGATAGCATAAGTAATGTCAATATAACACGAGGTAGTAAAACCAAAGAAATATATACTGAAAGTCCTACTGCCTCTCCAAAGCAGACTGATATATCGGTCCTCATTTTGGAGATGCAGCAAATGCGACAAGAAATGAACCACATGAGTACGAGACTGGAATCGGTAATGGGGGCTCTCACAAAACTTGAAGGGGTTGAACAACTTATAACAGCCAAAAATAAAGAAGTCGAGGATCTGAAATCAACTGTCGCCAGCCTCCAGGAAGCCCTAGAACATCAGAATCAATACAACATACGTAATGAAGTGGAATTAATCGGAATCCCCGAGAACAGCAATGAAAACCTCTACCATGTGGGACTTCTAACCACAAAAATGTTAGGACTTAACGTCACAGAAAATGACATCGAGGAAATATACAGAGCAGGCCTACGTAGATCTGGAAATGCTAATCAATCTCGTCCTATAGTCATAAAACTTAATAGAAAATTAGTGAAAGAGCAAATACTTAAAGCAGCAAAACAGAGAACCAACCTAAACTCAAAAAATGTAGTACCGGAATCCGACAATAAAATATATATCAATGAGAGACTCACAAAGAAAAATCGGTTGTTATTTCGTGAAACACGAGAGCGGGCAAAACTGTATGGTTATAGGTTCTGCTGGGTCAAAAACGGATACATCTACGTCAAGAAAGGTGAAAACAAGCCAGCGATTAATATACGAAATGAAAAAGTACTTGACGAAAAAGTTGGTGGACCTAGGCAACCTCAATAACTCGGCCACTGTTGATTGCAACTTGGAAGTTCTCACTTATCGGCTACTCAATTGCTTGTTGATAACGGTAATATTGCATATAATTTTTATACATCTTACACTTATTATCATAACACTAATAATGTACATATTATTATATTATTTATTTATATTATGTAAATACAATTATAGTTCATTGCTTCTTGCCAATTCCAAAACTAGTCTGTGCTGTAGTTTCATCATGGCTTTTTTGCTGACTGAACATTGTCCTGAAATATATATTTACAAATGTAATTCGTTTGATAGTAATAGATCAAATTCGAGCAATCCTCGTCTTATTAAATATTTACACTACAGAAATGGCATCACTTGATATATCGACTGAATTAGAACAAATCTTTCACATAAAAAACCACATAGTACAAAACCCCAATCGATGTAAGAGCCTATTACTATCTACCTCATTACGAATCCTTACCTTCAATATACGTAGTATAGAACGTAACTTTAACCAATTTCTGGTATACCTTAACAGCGTGAATGTAGAAATTGATGTTCTAATCCTAACGGAATGCTGGTTAAGTGATGGCAGCGTAATCGAAAAATTATCTCAATACACTGAATTTCACACTTCCAATAATATTAACAGGGCTGGTGGTGTAGTTGTTTATATAAAATCAAGCTTGAACGCCTATGCTTATGAACCTAAATTTCAGGAGGGTAACTGTATTGTAGTAGAAGTCCCAAATAAACTTTCAATTATAGGTATATACCGCTCTCCAAGTATTGACAATGTGTCTGTATTTTTAAACTCCTTGAATGAGGTACTAGGCATATGCAAGAACAAAAC